>JAVJIF010007911.1:0-253844 GCA_038442645.1 Agave tequilana | reverse complement strand
CAAAACGCGGGTGTGAGAGCTGCGTCCAAGACCCGCGTCCCCTCTTTTCTCAAAAATCGGCGTCCTCCTTCATTCCAAGTTAGAAGATCCTTCGCGTCTCTTGGATGATTCAAAGTCGATCCGCGTCTCTCAACAAAAGGGACTCATTTGAGGGGCCCCAGTGGGAAAGCACATAAAGCTGCGTCTTAAGGCTTATGACTTCAGCAGAAAAAGCCCATCACCTTTACAAGCATCTTGGAGCTGCGTCTACAGCGCCACGTCCCGACTGCGTTAATGTTAAGGGGCGTAAGACCTCATTATCCTGAACTCTGCGTCTGGATAGAGTTAAGGATTGCGGCCAATGAACCTCACTCAAAGCCGCGTTCTCCGCGTCTGCTTGAACCGCGTCTTCATTAACAGGACAGATTCGCGTTAATTAAACCCGCGTTTCTCTCTGTGAATTGACGCCGCGTCTCATCAAAAGGACTTAGTTCTGCCTAAGTTCCTATGAACTGATGACTGTGTCTCTCTATATGATTTGATGCCGCGTTCTCATCAGAAAAACCTAGTTCTATCTAGGTTCCTATGAATCAATGCCGCGTCTCATCAAGAAGACTTGAGTTAACGCCGCATTTTCATTAAAAGAAGTTGAATTCATCTACAGCAAGGCAATAAAGATGGAACAAGAACTCCAAAGACTTTTATTACATCAAAAAATTTTTTTGATAAAAGTTAATACAAACACTCTTAGTAAAACAGAGTGTCCTTTTCTTTACAAAAAAAAAGAGAAGGCTACAAGTCCTGGTTCGCCAAGGAACGAATTTGCTCTCTAAGGCGATGTATCTTATGTTGACGCGCCTTCTCAGCCTCCATGAGAGCTTGGGCCCGCAGATCCGCCTCAGATAAAAATCCCTGCGCTTGTACTCGGAGGGATTCCAACTCGGATGAACGAACAGAGAGGTTTGCTTCAACTTGCGCCTTGGCAGCCTCTAACTCCGCTAGCCTCTTTTCAGAGGTAGCAAGCTTCTGTTCGTTAAAAGCAATCATGGCCTCAGTCCTGGCTATAGCAGCCCGAGAGTCAAGAATAGCCTGCTTTGCAGCCTGTATGATCATGACAGATTCCTTGGACTCGACCGCTAGCCTTTGATGATCAGCCTGGAAACCTTCAAGAAGACGGGTGTTATCGGTTATCTTCTCCTCCACCTCCCTTCGCTCCTGCTCTTGAGCAGCAAGGAGCCTATTCAGAGTTTCCTGGGCTTTGTGGAATGAGACGGTATCCTCCGGGGATCGAAGCTCTCTCAGGTCTTGTCCCAGCTGCTCCACCACCAGCAGACACGCCTGGGCTAGCGAAGGGCCTCCGGCCAACTTAATGTTCTCGGCCAAGTTTCCGAGAAACATCCGGGCGAATTCAAAGAAGCTACCCCCAGACAGGATGAAATCGATGCATGATCGCATCGAGTCAAAGAACTGCTGCACCGTTTTGCGTGTCAGGAACTCCATAGTATCATCGCTCGAGGTGCTCCCCGACCCCTTTCTATCACGGGGTGAGGGATGTAAGCCGGCTCTTCTCGCGCAAAAGTCGGGCTGACCACCGGTACGGCAGGAGCAAGAGTGGCCACTAGCGCTTCTGGGGGTGCTACCTCTGCAGGAACCTCCACAGCTGATGACAGAGTAGTGAGCTCGACCTCCTCAGAAACCTCGGCCGAGGCTTGAGCTGTGTGGCCTTCCGGAGGGGCACTGACCGTCAGACTCTCCACCTGAGCCCCCCCAGTTCTCTCTGCAAATTATCTCAAATTAGCTACAATGTGAAAAGAGAAACATTCAGGACATCAAAACTTTCTTACCAAGTTAGAGGTCCAGAGATGTCGAATTCTTGGGCGAATCCTGCAGAGTAGAAGTCTCCCTGGCTTCAGTGGTTGCCTCCTCGTCCTCCAGAGTGGGAGTCTCCCCGATTTCAGTAGTTGCCTTCTCTGGAGGCATCTCGGCGGCTGGAGCCTCAACTCCTTCCGGCTGGGTCAACTCTTGCACCATCTCCTCGATATGCGAGGAGGTTGCAGCCTCAATATCCTCGGCCAACCCTGCAGCATAAAAGGAGAATGTTAAAACCTCCTCTTCAAATGAAAAAGGGAAATCAAGTCAGAAGGTGAAAAGAGTACCTTCAGCGTGAATAACTGCCGCCAGTGATGATGCCGTCAACGGCTGCACCCATGTATTTCCTCCTCCGAGATGTGTAAGAATTTACTCGGATCAGGAGGAGCGGGTTCGTCACCATAGTTGACCTCATCCTCAAAATCGCTTCCCTCTGCGGATAAGGAAGACGACAGTTCAACAACGCGAGAGGCCTCGGTAGCCGGAGCCTTGCCACCAATTACCCCAGTGGTAGGGCTGGGGTCAACTGTCCGAGGACTGGAGATGAACACACTTGGAGACCCAGGTTGCTGTGCCTCATCTCTCCTTTCATGAGCAGGGGACCCCCGGGCTGAGTTGAGACTCCTGCAATCTCAACATCACTGATGTGTCGACCTCCGGTTGCTGTGCCTCATCTCTCCTTTCGTGAGCTGAGGAAAACCCGGGCTGAGCTGAGACCCCCGGAATCTCAACATCACCTCCGCTCATGATGTCGACTTCGAACTGCTCGGCCTCATCAGCGGTAGTCGGTTCGTCAGCAGGCTCTCCTTCCTCTGAACTCCTGCAGCCCCTGCTGCGCAACCTATGGGCACGGACTAAAGGGACAGCCTCTTCATCTGCCTCTTCTTCCCTCGGTTCCTCAACACCAGCAGGGATGTCTTCGGATAGAGAAACTTCGGCCGTCAAGTCTCTCCGGACCTTCTTTGGGGCAGGGTCAGCAGTGGAAGTAGAGCCTCGAGCACGCTTACTCACCGCTTGTCGAGCCTTTGTTGCTCGTTGCTCCTCCCTCGACCCTCTCCCGACTTCCCTCAGAGCCTTCAGATACTGCTCGACGCCTTGCGAGCGTTTACCGGACCCCGACCTTGCTTCAAAATTTGCATTGATACTCTCAATGCATGAATACTCTGGAACAAAGTATGGTTTCTGGTTGACCTGGAAGTACCAGGTACAGAAGCTGAAGCTTGCGCGGCCCTTTGGCTCTTTGATAGGTAGACGAAAAGTTGCTTCCGTCCCTCCGGCCACGCTATAGTACCAAGCTCGAGCACCTTCGAACAAGTTCCCACTGAAGGCGAGTCAAGCATTGGGGTTGCCGACGTAGAGTTGATCATAGCCGAACTGTCGGGCAAAGCGATTCGGCATATATGGCTCGATCGTGCATGAAGTCCCTTACCGGAAAAGCACATACCCAGGCCGGATGTTAACCAACCACCAGAAAATCCCTGTTGACAGCCTAGTGAAATCATCTTGGCCTGCGGAGTCAGTAAATAGTTCCCCGAAAGATGCACCAGGAATCTCGGGGAAGCAGCGGTTAAGCTGGTAGTTCGAAGCAGACAGAATGCACTTTCGAACGTAATACATGTAAGTATTACGCCAGTCAGAACCCTCCAACCGCTGTACAAAAGGGACAAAACCCTCACTCCAAGGCCCGGCGTCATCAGAGAGGGGCAGTGCATCATGTACCAAGCCATTAAGTACGTGTAGGGCAGCTCGACCCGAGGGTTAGGGCGCTTCACCGTCGGCTTCCCCTCTGAGTCAACAATCGGCTTGCCATGGGAGTCGACAGCCTTCCCTGCCTCGCAGAAAGTCTGGGTTAACGCCCGCAACCCGCTTTGAATGCCAGCCGCCATGGCCGGGAGAAGGGATATGGGACTGCCATAGGCCAGGAGCACCGCCGGGTACACTACATCGGCAACAATGACTTCATGTGGCAGCGTGGGCACCACACAGCGCTTCAACCACAGCATTAGGAAGCCCGCCATAGTGCTCGATCGGAGATAGGAATCCGGGCTTGATGATGAAAGCTTTCGAAAACTATGTCAGGTTCGAAAACATCCTCGTTCGAAACCGTGGTGTAGAAGCCTTCAGAAGCCTTAACCCTGTCGTCAATCTCCTTGTCGGAGCTGGGAGCCAGTCGGGTTACCGGATGGTCTTTCTTATTGATACCGTTAAACAAGTAGCTGGCCCAAGACAGCTGCTTGACTCCTCTCGACCTCCAAGAGGTTACCTGACCGCAAATATGGAAGTGACATAACACCTCCCAATAAGTCTCGTACACTTGAGGAGACCCTTTCTTTATAAGGTTGAGCTCCTCGGTGGTTGGGACATATTCCTCATAGGGAGAGTCCCCTGTTGCCAGCCCCGAGACCTCATGCAACTCGTGCAGGGCAAAGCCCATCTCTCCGACCGGAGTGAAGAATGTCCCCGTCAAAGGATTGTAACGCTCCAGGATCCCGAAGAGGTTCTGAGAACTCGGTGGGATACCATACTGTACGGCCCTGACTGCTTGGTACAAATCCGTTTTGCTCCAACAAGTCCCTAAGGTCGGCAAGGACGAAGCTCACCATCCTGCCCCCCACCAATACTTCTCGGTGGAATGACCCACCCGGGCGAACGGAACTCAACCGAAAAATCACCCTCCACTTTCATGAATGCGTTGAGGAAAGTGGTGCCAAGTTTTGGTGTTTCTCCAACTGGGGGCTCAGTCCTGAGCGACCCGGGGAACAGGCCGAGAACCGCCCTATCATGACTATCATGACGGTATACCCTTTTGGAGCTAAGTCACCGAGAGTAATCTCAGGGACATATCGGGTCCCATTTCATCTTCCGAGGGACGGACATGTGCTGGAGATAAGACAGCGGGTACATCCTCTCCATGTCTGGAAGAAAGAATCTTCTACCCCTATCTGGTGGAGCCATTTATAATCTCCGTCATACATGGAATAGCCGCCATCGCCGATATGGTCTCCAAAGAAGAAGGCAGGCTTCTCCAGCGGAACGCGAGCATCCGTTGTGAATGCTGCGTCAGTCATAAGCTCCCGAAAAGTTATCATGTCAACATTGGAGAGCCTTTTCTTGCGCTCCTGCGACCTGTCAGCAGTCACAGGTACAGTCCTTTGCAGCACAAAGGTTAAATTACGGTCAGCACCACCTACGTGCCCAAAGTGGCGCTTCTTGGAGAGTGGAGCAGAAGAGTGTGGCACTGCAAAAGAAAAGGACACTTGATCAGACATCTTATCAGAAAAAAAATGTTAAGTGTCTATAGTCCAGACGCAGAAGAGACACTGGACGCAGGAATTATCAAAATTCGCGTCCAGACCTGCAAATCCGCGTCCAGATGTGAGGCCCGCAGGATCAAGCCCGCGTTTTGAAAACCAAGACTTATGAAAAATCTCTAAGTACTTGGGCTCAGGTGCCAGATTCATAAAAAATCAGCACCTGATGTCATAGAATGCAAGGATCAAGTCCGCGTCCGAACCCTTCACAATTAGAAATATTCTAAGTGAAGAATCCGAAATGCAGGGCTCACTGGCACCGGGTCATCAAACCCGCGCCTTGGTTATCAACTCAAAGACCGCGTCTGAGACCGCGTCTGAGAATCAAACACGGTTTATATTCTGTGTTGACGGTTCTCCTCAAAAAAAAAGATTTTTTTTTAGGGGTTCCATGAACTTTCATTAATGGTGAAGGTTAAGCCTAAACGGCATTATACCTGGGAAAAGGACTTCCTACGCGGAGGAACCGCCCCTCTGGGCCTCGGCGACGGCCGCCTTTGAGGATGATGCGGTTGGCTTGGCCTTGGGTGCCATTGGTGATCAAGAGTCCGATGAAGGAGAAATGAAAAGTGATGAACAAAGATCCTCTTTCTAAAACCCTAACAGATGCGCTCGGAGAAGAAGAGATATCTCTCTGACTGTTGTCATTTATAGGCATGAAGATTCGCAAAGATACGCGGCGCGTGGCTCGATTGGTTCGGCATCGAGTCATCGCTTGACGCGTGGACAGCTCATTTAATATACCGGGAAGTCCGCGCGCCAAAAAGAGCTGTCCCGTCGGTTCCCCAGAACAAGTGGCGGTGCACTCATGACATGGCACGGATTCGCACCCAACAGGCGCGCCTCTTCGATGTACGTGCCCCGTCAGCACAGCCATAGTCGCGTCCAGAAAGTCGCGTCCTTACTCAAAAGGATGCGTCTCTCCGAAGTTTGCGTCCTTCCAATCCGGCTTAGCATCGCGTCTGCCAATGGAATATCAGTCGCGTTTCCATTTCCAAAGACGCACCCCGTGAAACTCACGTCTTTAAAGCAGTACCATCTCTGCTTTTAAAAAAAAAAAAAGAAGACTGGCGTTCAGTCCTTGCTTCTGCAAATCAGTTCAACAGTACACTGGCACAAGCAGACGATCGTCCACTCCTGGCTTAAAGCGCGTCCATGACAGACTAAAAGCAATCGGGGAGATTTAGACTGTGTATCTAGACACTCAACACGATCAACTCTGGTGGCCTCAAAGAGTTCAACAGTACACTCACGAGACCAACTCCAGATAAGATCAAACCCGGAGCATTAACAGTCCAGTCATAAAGGTGAATATAGCTAGAGTCCAAAGTATTTCGAAATCCGTCCCAGTTAACTGCGGAATATCGAAAACTTTGGAGGGGGTTCTGTAGGCTGTCTAAAAATCACTAAAAGACAAGCCATTAAAAAGCAGAGTTTTAAGTTCTAGACGCGAAGGCCAAAGCGCGAGGGTCCAAAGCCTGCGTCTCAAACTCAAGGCGCGAGGGCCCAAAGCCCGCGTCACAGTATCAAGGCGCGTGGGTTGAAACCCGCGCCTCGGTTACAACCGCCATGGTTATGGGGCCAGTCACCGCCCATATAGCGGGGAAGCGGGGAAGTTGGCCCCTCATTGTGGAGCGTTTTTAGGGGGCACGTTCACCCCTGGAACCTCTATAAATAGCCCCGTCGCTATGAACCACGGGGACGACAACAGAAGAAGGAGAACAACAAGAGACCAGAGATAGACAACAGACTACACCCAGGCAGACAGAGAGAGAGAAGCAACAGAGAGCTCAACTCTTCAGCAAGCTCGCTGCGTACGAGTTGCCCTTTGCCTACCTTCTCTTTGAGAGTTTTGGTAGACAGAGCTGTGTTACTCCTTCTACCAGCCAAAGAGAAGATCCCTGACGATCCCGACGGTCATCCGGTCAACGAAGAACAAGATTCACTCTCCACCGCCACTTGAAGAACCCAGCCTTAAACAAAGGGAGGATTCAAGATTCAACATCCTCCCTCTCTTGTAACTGGAAGGAAAACAGTTTTGTTGTAATTTTTCATCTGATTCAAGGAAATTTACAGCGAACACCTTTATTTCTTTTTCCGGCGCGTACAATGATGATGACTCTTTATTCCTTCTAATTGAAGATGATGACTCTTTATTTCTCTCAATTGATGATGACTCCAAATTGATGATGATGACTCTTCATTTCTTATGGTCTCTTCTTCTTCCAAAATTAATGTCATAAAGACATTTTTATTTGATATTCCAACATTTTCTTGCTTCAATCCTGTTCTTTACTTTTCCAAAAGATTTGTGTGCTTTCAATCTTCATCAACTTTTTAAAACGATTGTTTTCTTCTTTACGCAGATAATATGAATGCATTGGTATGTTGGTTTAACTGTGAGCGTGCTCTAGCTGATTCCTTGATTGGATGCGATCTACAAACCTAACAATAGACGATATAATCAATGTTCTATAGAATAACCTTATCCTTTTATCATCTTTTTTCCTTTTATTGATTCTTGAACTCCTCTGTATCCGATTACTGCGGCAGAAGTATAAGCATTAAAGATAGGCAGACACAATACAGTGACCATGATGCTGTTATCAGCTTAGATACAGGTTATTGGTCCTTTATGTCATCATGATGGTATATTTTGAGGCCGGTTTTTTTTCAATTTTAGGTGATGCAATCTTGGAAGCAAGAGAGAAAGGGAGGTACGCTTGGCTGGAAGAGAGAGAAACATGACGACTTCTTTGTAACAACAACAACAACAACTAAGCATTTGTCCCAAGTATTTGGGGTAGGGTACATGAACCAAAAAAGAATTATGCCGCATCAGGCACATGGATCAGATTTCTCCACTCATTCCTATCAAGCAATATGCCTTTACTAAGACTTTAGCCTCTATATCTTGTCGTATTATCTCCATCCATGCTTTCTTCGGTCTCCCTTGCACTCTTTTAACTTGCCCTAAATTGATATGCTTTACTCGTCAGATTGGTGCATCTGTAGGTTTACGTCGCACATTACCAAATCATCGCAGCCGTTTTTCTCTCATCTTCTTTTTTATAGAGGTTACACCTATCTTAGTACGAATATCCTCATTTCTCACCTTGTCTCTTCGCGTGTTACCACACATCTAACGAAGCATGCGCATCTCTGTTACACTCATCTTCTGGGTATGATATCTCTTTATAGCTCAACATTCTGTACCATATGACAAAGCTGACCTAATAGCAATCCATAAAACTTTTCCTTCAGTCATAACAGAATGTTACGATCACATAAAATTCCTGTTGCGCTCCTCCATTTCAACCAGCCGGCTTGAATCTTATGGTGGACATCACTATCGATCTCCCAATCCTTTTGGATAATAGAACTCAAGTACTTAAAATGACTGCTCATCAATATTTCTTGTCCATCTAGTCTCACAATACTATAATCTTAGATTCTTTGTTTACTAAATTTACATTCCATATACTCTGATTTGGCCCTACTTAATCTAAAAGCTCGAGATTTTAGAGTTTACCTCCATAACTCTAATTTTGCATTTACCCTAACTCTTGTCTTATCAGGTAGGATAATATCATCAGCAAATAGCATACACCACGGTATCTCATCCTAAATAGCTCTAGTAAGTTCATCCATCACTATGGCAAATAAGAATGGACTCAATGCAGATCCTTGATGCAATCCAATTGTGATAGAAAAATCACTTGTTATGCCCCCAAAAGTTCTGATATTTGTCACTACTCTATCATACATATCCTTAATTATGTCAATATATTTGATGGGGACTCCCTTTTTCATCAATGTCCACGATAATACCTCTCTTGGCACCTCATCATAAGCTTTTTCTAAATTAATAAAGACCATATGTAAATTTCTTTTCCTCTCTCGAAATCGCTCTATAAGTTGACAAAGCAAATGAATAGCCTCTGTCGTCGATCGCCCCGGCATGAACTCAAACTGATTTTTGATATAGTGACATTCTACCTGTGTTCAATTACCCTTTCCCAAAGCTTCATGGTGTGACACATGAGTTTTATTCCACGATAGTTTGAACAACTCTGGATATCACCTTTGTTCTTATAGAGAGGTACTAAGGTACTCTTCTTCCACTCATTTGGCATCTTTTTAGTTAGCCAGATCTTGTTAAAGTGGTTTGTCACTCATCTCACGCCCGCCTCTCCTAAGCAGTTCCATATCTCAATAGGAATTCCATCTGGGCCAATAGCTTTCCTTGACTTCATCCTCTTCAAGACCTCTTTATTTCATATTCACTAATTTTGCGCATATAATTGTGGTTCATATCCTGACACTGAATAGTACGATCATTCAAGTCTTGAGTAGAACTACCATTGAACAATTTGTCAAAATATTCTCTCAATCTTTCTTTGATTTCTTCATCTCGAACTAAAACCTTCTGATCCTCATATTTGACACACCTCACAGAACATAAGTCTTTAGTCTTTCTATCCCGTATTCAAGCAATTATATATATATTCTTTTCAAGCTCTTTAGTGTCTAATTTCTCATACACTTCTTTATACACTTTAACTTTTATATTCTAAGCTTTCTTAGCCTTCTTCTTGGCTAGCTTATACCCTCAAAACTTACTCCATCACAATTTTTCTTCAAATCTCTAGAGTCGCGTTTGATCTTAATTGCAACTTTTACCTCTTCATTCCACCATGATGTGTCTTTACAGGTGGAGCATTATCCCGTGACTCACCAAGTACATCTTTAGCTACTTTTTAATGCAGCTAGCAATTTTGTTACATGTTGTATTGGGATCATCTTGGGCTTTCCAATCTGCTCATGTACTACTCGATCTATAAAAACTCCTCGGTTACCTTCTTTTAACCACCACTATTTAATCTTAAGATCTAACTTACGTTTAATCTTTCTAAATCTCCTTCTAATCCGGACATCTAAAATTAAGAGCTTATGTTGGGTTACTACACTTTCACCTGGTACTACCTTACAATCCATACAACAACCTCTATCTACTTTTCTATTGCTATTGTATCTTATACTTGATTGATTTAATAAGATCTCTCTCTCCTGCCTCGAGGACGTAGGCAATTGTCGAACCTCGTTAAATTCATATTTCTCGTTTTTTTTTCTTTGTTTGCTTATTCATGCAATTGGTGACTATTTTCTGGTATTGTTTTCTCTGTTGTTGAGATTCCAACACAAAGGGTACATAACCATTACCGAGATTTCCCTAAAATTAAAAGAAAAACATTGCCGAAATACGTATGGACCGCTTTGGGCAGAGGATTTAGACATTCCACATCGAAACAACTTCTATTTTCATCAAGAAGAACGTGTTTCAGTTAGATGAAGAGCTATAGACTAATATAGCTAGTCAATATATGTTCATGAGACACCTTGTGCTAATGCGAGAATCACAATCATCACTACATATACGAGCTACTTATTGATGGCTCAATCCTAAGTTTGAGCCTACTTTTGACATGATTTACAATATGTGGATAGTAATCACGACTTCTCCTTTTGACATTCATTCTGTGCTATTCTTCTATTGCTTATTCAATGTCACCGATCTTGGATATGACCTATCTAATTAATTACCTCATAATTAATTCATAATAAAACACATAGCATTATGGCGGTTCCACACATACCCGTATTTTCTTGGCTTCAATCCTGTTCTTTACTTTTCCAAAAGATTTTTGTGCTTTCAATCTTCATCTACTTTTTAAAACGATTGTTTTCTTCTTTACGCAGATAATATGAATGCATCGCTATGTTGGTTAACTGTGAGCGTGTTCTAGCTGATTCCTTGATTGGATGCGATCTACAAACCCAACAATAGACAATATAATCAATGTTCTATAGAAAAACCTTATCCTTTTATCATCTTTTTTCCTTTTATTGATTCTTGAACTCCTCTGTATCCGATTACTGCAGCAGAACTATAAGCACTAAAGATAGGCAGACACAATACAGTGACCATGATGCTGTTAGCAGCTTAGATACAGGTTATTGGTCCTTTATGTCATCATGATGGTATATTTTGAGGTCGGTTTTTTTTTCAATTTTAGGTGATGCAAGCTTGGAAGCAAGAGAGAAAGGGAGGTACGCTTGGCTGGAAGAGAGAGAAACATGACGACTTCTTTGTGCTGGAGACTAAATACAGAGGTTCAAGAACCATAAGAGCATTGACGGTGCTGATATTTTCAGAGAGCGGCATCCTTCAGTGTGCAAATAAACAACAAAGAACAACAAAAAGACATCCAAAAGCATTTTACTTGCACCCTTCTACGATAAGTCTTCTTCTCTGTTTGTTTCTATTAGATGATTGAAACATGATGCTGTAACGGAAGTTTGTTTCTGAAGTTTGGTTCAGCTTTCTGAGACGAACAAAATTCTTGTTTCTGTTTTCAATCAATTAACATTTAAGTAAAATTTGATGCATCACTGTTACAAATTTTGCTATATGTATGTTGATTGCTCTTCTCCCTCACATTCTTTTGCCCACTGTAAAATTATTATCCATGAAGTGGGAAATAACTCTTAAAAGTATAGGACACGAGTTTTTTTAACAGATTATTAATACTGTGTGAAAAATGAAATTTGTGCAGCAGGCTAATACTGAAATCTTGGAGTATAGAGGCTCAAACCTTTTCAATCAAATTTGGATGGTTTTTGATGATGCAAGTCAAGCCCAATAAATTGCAACTCAATTAGTCTTAAAATGATGTGGTTGTAGTCCAGATTCAAATATTTGGATATCTGAAAGGATGCACTGCAGAGATGAATTCTTTGATGATGAACTGTTCTTGAGTCCTTGACTGTGTCTGATATCCAATGATGAATCAGTTTGTTGGCGGTCGATCTCAACCGTACAATGAGCTCATCATTATGCCAATTGCTATGCTTAACTTTTGAATGATCTTTTTTCTTTCGTCCATTCTTTCAGAATAATTAGAACAAAGGCAACAAATGCATGAAGCCATGTCATTCAAGAGAATGATTTCTACTATCATAATGTTTAATCAAACAGGCATTTGTTCACTCCTTAAACAATTGGGTCTCACTCCAAATGTATAAACCCTTCAGAAATTAAATTTGCATAAAATTTATAAAATTCTATATTTCTCATTTTAATTTTACATGCCCAAATTTAAGTAGAAAAAAACAGAAGAAAGAAACATATTTGGATTGGATAGGGATCAGATGTGAGATTTACCATAAACATATCTATTTTTCAATCAAGAAAATGGACACTGATACGAATATGAGTATTTATATACATATTTGTATCCGACTCCAAAAAACGATATCCTGCAAAGCTGCAGAGGTTGCTGACAGCTCGGCCTATTACTTAAAAGATTAGAATTTCTTTGATCTCATTTCTTTCTTAAGTAAAATTCATCCGTATCTCATTAAGGTGCACTGTTTGGTGATTTTATATATACAGAAGCCTAAAATATAGGGTTGATTCTTGATAGAATCGTTTATTTGTTCTTGGTTATATATTATAGGGTTGAATTAATCCTTAATAATTTTGGGCTATGTCAATGCAAAGGTGTGGGTGATTGACTTGTACAGGTTATGTGTATACAAATCCAACCTAATTATAGAAATTTATTAGGAAATATGCATTGGATTCAAGTTGTTATTGCTTTGTTTTGACCAAATAGAATTGTTTTTGGACTTAATTTAAATGGACAGTCTGCAGCTGAATTGTTCTATCAGTTTCAAAGATTTGTACCCTATTGTTCCAGACGTATATACACTGTACACAAGTACATGATTTACTCAGATTTCTTCAAAAAAATTCTTTAATAACACGCAACATCGCGATCAAGAAATTAACTTTCTAGAGAGTCATCTATCACAGTTGCTTGAACATATGGGAGTTTCTCGTGTCCATTCAATTTCAAGCGGGTTGCTCTATAGGTAAAGTATGAGACGGGAATTTAGTCTTACATTGAAAAGAAGAAAGAAAAATATAGATTTGAATAATTTTGAACTCATGGCGCAACTAGGATTGAATCTTTTTGAATCAATATGATTCCGAACATATTAGTCTATCCATCTATAATTGTGGGTCTTTATTTCTGAACAAGTCATATCAGAGCACATACAATTTTAAGACATATGATATATGGTTCCCTAACCGCGATAAATTCTTGAGAATCACCATATTATACGAGACAAATTACTTTGTTCTCTCTAAAAAGTGTTAGTTGTTTCTGGGATTATTTACTCAAGGTATAACATACTCACCCAATAAGGTATAATGTCCTTGCCACATCATGTTAAAAGATGTTAGCTGCAATTAGACATGCTCTCTCTTCTTGGAGCATGATGTCCTTACCAGATTCTTGTTTGGATAAAGTGGTGTGATCATTGTTCTAAATAACAACCAATATGGTCGATATAGCTTGATATATTGGTGTTTTAGGCTCTTCCAATACAACATGGTGGGAAAGAAAATCAACTAGTTGGAATCAATATCGGTTGATATGTATCACTAAAGCAGCCAACCGCTATGGTTCAAATTTTAGTTTTATTGAAATTTAACTTACAGAATGAGTTTTGCTTCAACTTCAATGCCCAAACTATTTAGTTTCAAGCTCTGATTTACTATGGTCGCCTCTCCGATTCGCCTTTAAATTCCTCCACTTCTTTAATCAGCCACAACAAAGAAGAGAGAAATCTTAAGCTAAGATTTACTGAAATTTACCTAATGGCTCTGTATGCATGTTATGATATTTTATTAAATAGACGATAGAAAACATTAACTACTCTTAAGTCGTCCATATTTTTATATATACAATGAGTGATATGGACATCTGATCCTTACCTTATATCATCTCATATGCGCTATTGGGTATGAAAAACCCGCTTCCCATAAGAACCGTATATTTGATATTCGAAACATTGAGTGTGTCGTGCTCCCTTTATTTAGTATGTGGTAGTTTACTTCGTATAGCACTTAGTTCCTCACATTTTTGTTGGATATGAAGTGAAAAACACCTACTTAAGGCATGGCGTTCTCACCAGTCCTTATAGTATTTCACTTTTCTTTATGTGGTGCTCAACTCCACACACTTTTGACGGGTGTTAGCTCTAATACCATACCGAGTCCGTTAGTTACATAGTTACCATGGTTTTTAGCTATGATGTCATCTATAATGCCCCACAAACATTTGACATATCTGATATTACTCGTAATGCCCATAGATTTTTGATGGAACACACTTTCTAATATCATGCATGATGCCTAGTACAGTTCCAATGGTACCATTTGTAATGCTTTTCACACTTCAACACCATTGTGTAATCCCCTGTGTACAGTTTTTACAAGACAAACTTCTGACATGTGTTAGTCCGGATATCATTTGTAATGCTCCATACATTTTGACAGATGTTATTTCTCATGCCACACTCATGCCATGCAGCACTTAGCTCCATCTTTTGTAATGCCGAATACACTTTCCAAGTGTTGACTCCAGTACAGTTACTTTCTTATAAACTTTGAAATTGTTAGAATATCAAATAAAAATATCTTTTATGATATTAATTTTGAAAGTAGAAGAAACACCATAAGGTGAAGAAATGAAGAGTCATCATCATCAATTAGGAGAAATGAAAAGTCATCATCAATTGAAAGAAATGAAGAGTTATCATCATCAATTAGGAGAAATGAAGAGTCATCATCGATTGAAAGAAATGAAGAGTCATCATCTTCAATTAGGAGGAATGAAGAGTCATCATCAATTTAAAGAAATGAAAAGTCACCATGAATTGAAGAAGTTAAAAAGTCATATATGCATTATTGTCATTTGTTTATAACATTAAAGTAGATGGTTGGTATTCATGTAAGTTTTTTCTTTGAAGCATATAAAAGACAAGTGTACCTCTTTGTTTTTTCAAGTAAGTAAGAAAGGAAGAAAGTTGAATAAGATCCATTCTCAACTTAAAATTTTAGATTATATTATATTAGTCCGTAGACTAATACACAACAATTGGTATCAGAGCTAGGTTCAATTTTTTTCATTCCTCTTCTCCTCATGGTCTCCACCAACAATATCATCAATCCACAAGTTCCCAAGTTATTGAAAGATAACTATGCGAGTTGGTAAATTCAGATGAAAGTTCTATTTGATTTTTAAGAGTTATGGGAGTTAATCTTTGATGGGTTCAAGGAACCCACACCGGAGGTAGTAGCCGCCTATACCGCCGAAGAGAAGAAAGCTCTTAGAGAGCAAAGAAAGAAGGATAGTAAGACTCCTTTTCTACTCTATCAAGGATTGGACGAGTCTACCTTCGAGAGAGTTGTCGAAGCAACGACGAGTAAGGAAGCATGAAAAATCCTTACTACCATCTACAAAGGAGTCGAGCGGGTGAAGCGAATTCGCCTCCAAACTTTGAGGGGTGATCTTGAAGCCATTCAATGAAAGATGAAGAAAAAATCTCTGATTATTATTCACGATTACTTCTAATTGTGAATAAAATGAGGAAAAATGGAGAGAAGATGGAGGACATCCGAGTGATGGAGAAATTGCTCCGATCCCTCACATCAAAGTTCGAGCACGTAGTGGCGGCAATTGAGGAGTCCCAGAATTTGGAGGAGATCTCAATAGAGGAACTTTTGAGATCTCTCTAAGTTCATGAGTAACGTATGCAAAAGATACTGGTTCCATAATTTTAGAACAAGCATTAGAGTCAAAGCTGACTCTAAATGATCGAGGCTCACATAGTAGAGGTCGTGGTCATGGTAGAGGTAGGGAGCGTGATCTCCAACAACGAACTACTCAAAATCAAGTAGAGTTTCAAAGCTTCAGAGGTCGAGGACGAAGCAATTGAGAAAGATTTACATTTGGATGTGAAAACAATAAGAACGTCCAATGCCACAACTATCAGAAATTTGGACACTATGTCTCGGATTGCTGACACAGAACTGAAGATCATACCAATCTCGTCAAAGCAACAAATGATGTGGGTAATAACTCTACTCTTCTTCTTACTCATGATGATTCAAGTGTTCAGAATGATGTTTGGTATCTTGACTCGGGTGTTAGCAACCACATGTGTGGGAAGAAAAAATTTTTCATGGAACTCGCGGAAGGAGTTCATGTAAGTGTGAGCTTGGAAGACAAACTCCCCGTTGAAAGCAAAGGGAAGATCAAAATCGACCAAAAGGATGGTAAGCCCGAGTATATTTTTGATGTTTATTATATTCTTAATATGAAAAGTAATGTTCTTAGCATCGGTCAATTACTAAAAAAGGATATAATGTATATATAGAGAACTGTTGGTCCCGAGATGATGCCAAGTGTGGATCTAAAATACAATGTCCACACTCACACAAGAATATTAGTATTAAAGAAATAAAGCACTTGCAAATAAGGAAAATAAATCACAGAAAAGATAACAATCGCAAACACATGTGATTTATCTTGGTTTGGTTCTCGTGACCTACATCCAGTCCTCAAGCCACCCGCTTGAGATTTCCTTTATCCTTTAACTTTGTACACCCAAAATCAACACCTTGCACACTACTTCACAAATCTCCTTTGTCAAATGTGTACAACTCTTCTTACAACTAAGAAGACCACAGTACCTTATACAAACTCTCTTCAACCCGAAGACGCTCTTATACAATGCTCCCTTTGAGTGATTATAAACTTTCCTATAAGCCTTGATTCAGTATGTGATCGTGGACAAGGGCTATTATAGGTTGACTTTCAGAAATCTTCACTTTGAAGTAGGAATTTGGTGAAGAAACAGAAAGTGGGAACAGTTTTCAGAGAACTAGAATTTTTGCAAGATTTTTGATCAGAAAACTATATATTTTAATTGGTATTTTAAACCTGAGATAACAACCCTATTTATAGCTAAAATCTATGGTTAGTTAGGGTAGTTATTAGGACAAATTTGAATGTTTAAACGTTGGATAACGTTGAATAAAATACCAAAAAACAGAAACTGTCCAACAGTCAGAAACTGCCATTAGTCGACTAGAGATATGGGGTTAGTCGACTAGGGTAGGCAAATTTCTCAAGGTTAGTCGACTAGGTCAAGTTAAAATCAAAAGACAAGTTTCTGAAAATTGAAACTAGTCGACTACTTAAGAGATTAGTCGACTACAGCATCTATTAGTCGACTATATAAACTGTTAAGTCGACTAACAGTGATAACAGAGAGTTGGGATCTTTCAGGACAAAAAGATAGTCGACTATACCAAGGATAAGTCGACTAAACATGACTATAAGTCAACTAACAGACTATGATGTGTGTGTTTCAAGGCTTTTAACATGCTATGAACAATTATAATACACATCATTATCAACTCTCTTTGGGAAGTCTTGATCATGTAAAACTCTTATTTAGGCTTGTGATAGAGCTCCAAATGATATGGTTTCACAAATGTATCATCAAAAGCAAGTTCCAATAAGAACAACCATCTTGGTTGAAAAATACAAAAGAATGTCTTATAACTTGTGTTAAGATGATAAGAAACCGCATGTTTCCCTTACATCTAAACACTGAAGTTGAGAAGTATTTTCAAGGACTCATAAAGAATGAGTCATGGAGGTGGCATCTTCGCTTCAGCCATCTAAACTTCAACGGCCTGAAGCTACTATTTACAACCGGTATGGTACGAGGTTTACTAGCAATTGATCCACCAAGTCATACTTGTGAAGTTTGCACAATTGGCAAGCAAGCACAACTTCTTCCAGTGGAAAGTCGTGGAGAGCAGAGGCACCATTGTAACTTGTTCATACTGATATTTGCAGATCACTAGATCCCATCTCTTTAGGAGGTAATAGATATTTTATTACCTTCATTGATGATTTCAGTAAAAAGTTGTAGGTGTACATTCTTAAAGAAAAATCTGCTGCCTTTACTACCTTCAAGAATTTTAAAACTCTTGTTGAAGCGGAGAGTGGCCACAAGCTAATAACTTTCCGATCTGATCGAGGTGATGAGTACACCTCAAATATGTTTTAAGAATATTGTAGGGAGCAAGACATAAAGAGGCAGTAGTAAACTGCTTTCACACCACAGTAAAATGACATCGCAGAAAGAAAGAACCGCACTATTCTTGACATGACAAGAATCATGCTCAAAGAAAAGGGGCTACCGAAGCAGTTTTTGGCGGAAGCTGTGGCATGTTCAACTTACTTGCTCAACCGGTGCCCAACGAAGCAAGTGAAGGGTAAGACTCCTCAAGAGGCATGGAACGGTTACACGCCTAATGTCGCATACCTACAAATTTTTGGGTGTATTGCATATGCTCAAGAAGCTGAAGTCAAAAGGAAGAAGCTTGACAATCATGGTGAAAAATGTATTTTCATCATATATAGCGAGGAGTTGAAAGCATACAAGCTCTGCAATCCACTAACTAAGAAACTAGTGGTTAGTAGAGACGTTGTCTTCAATAAAGCTGAAGCATAGAGTTAGAGTAATGAAGAGATTGTCAAAGTGCAATTCATAGTGAATGAACCTGACAAGCCCCTATAAAAGGTACCACCACTAGCTATACCACCATCTGCTCAAAATGATACACCGTCTCCTGCAAGAGGTTCTCCATCTTCTGGGGAAGGTAGTAGTAGTGAATCCTCCATGCAACGAGGTCCCATCAAAATGAGAAGCCTCACGGAGATCTATGAGCAGATAGAAGAAGATGGAGAGACTAATCTCTTTTGTTTATATGCCTATCATGAGCCTCTCACTTTCCAAGAGGCTAAGAAAGAAGATTGTTGGCGCTCAGCAATGAAGGAGGAGATGTATGCCATCCAGAAGGACGCCATATGGGAGTTGACAACACTTCCACAAATCACAAGGCAATAGGTGTCAAATGGGTATACAAGATCAAACGCACAGTAGATGGTGAAGTTGATCGATATAAGGCTTGTAGCTAAAGGCTACAAACAAACATACGGCATCGACTATGAAGAAGTCTTTGCACCAGTTGCTCGATTAGACACGGTGAGACTATTAATTTCACTTGCAGTTCATCACAGGTGCAATGATATTCTTGAAGAAGAGGTGTATGTATAACAACCAGGAGATTTTCTGGTAAAAGGGCAAGAAGATAAAGTATTTCGCCTAAAGAAAGCCTTGTACGGCTTAAAGCAGGCACCACGGATATGGAATACCCGAATTGATGGTTATCTTCATCAAAATGGCTTCATCAAATATCTTTATGAGCATGCCATCTACATGAAGAGGAACCATTAAGGTGAATTTTTAATAATTTATCTTTATGTTAATGACTTGTTATGCACAGGAAGTAGCGCCAAGATGCTTGCTGAATTCAAGGAGACGTAGTTCAATGAATTTGAGATGACGGACAATGGATTGATATCCTATTTTCTTAGTATCAAAGTGAAGCAACAATAAGATGGGATATTTATATCTCAAAATAAGTACATGAAGGAGATCTTGGAGAAATTCAAGATTAGCAACTATAACCCAGTGAACACCCCAATAGCCACAGGAATGAACTTATCATGACAAGAAAATGGAGATTATGTAGACTCGACTCTTTTCAAAAGTTTAGTTGGTAGCTTGAGGTACTTAATAATCATAAGGCCCGATATTGTTTATGGAGTCAGACTTGTGAGTCGATATATGGAGACACCGAAGGAGTTATCTAGCTGCAAAAAGGATTTAAAGGTATGTCAAAGGCATACTCAGCCTTGGTCTATTTTATACTTATGGTGAAACTGTAGAGTTAGTAGGCTATTCAGATAGCGACTGGGGAGGTGACCAAGATGAGAGAAAAGCATCACTGGCTATGTCTTCTATTTTAGGTCAACTGCATTTTCATGGACCTCAAAGAAGTAAGGAGTTGTGGCTTTATCTTCATGTGAAGCAGAGTATGTGGCAGTTTCATCTACTGTATGTGAAGCTATTTAGCTGCGAAACATTTTAAAGGAGTTGGATCATCCACAAGAAGAAGCGACTATAATATTTGTGGACAACAAATCAGCCATCCAACTTGCAAAGAACCCAGTATATCATCGGAGGAGCAAGCATGTAGATATTACAGTTTCATTTTCTCAGAGGTCATATAAAGCAGAAAATCGTGGAGTTAGAGTATTGTCATACCATGGAGCAAGTAGCAGATATTTTCACCAAGTCATTACCTATTGAACCTTTCAGAAGGCTAAAAAAATGCTCGGTATGAAAACATTTTGATTTGAGGGGGCGTGTTGGAATATCAAATAAAAATGTCTTTTATGACATTAATTTTGAAAGTAGAAGAGACACCATAAGGTGAAGAATGAAGAGTCATCATCATCAATTAAGAAAAATGAAGAGTCATCATCTTCAATTAGGAGGAATGAAGAGTCATCATCAATTTGAAGAAATGAAAAGTCACCATGAATTAGAGAAATTAAAGAGTCATATATGCATTATTGTCATTTGTTTATGACATTAAAATAGATGGTTGGTATTCTTGTAAGTTTTTTTTTCATTTTAGCTTATAAAAGACTAGTGAACCTCTTTGTTTTTTCAAGCAAGCAAGCAAGAAAGAAAGGTTGAATAAGATACATTCTCCACTTAAAATTTTAGATTATAGTATATTAACTCTATAGACTAGTATACAACAGAAATCACACGTATATCATGTAGCAATTTGTTCCACCAGCTATAATACTGTAATATATTGAATATTTTCTGCCGAATTTTATAGTACACGAGGGGATTTTCCTATTCATTTTAATAGTACATAGGAGCTTTTTACGAAACCATGATAGTGAGAGGGTTTTTCTACTTTTGCCCTATAACTTAGTTGGAACAAACATTTGAACACTAAATATATTGTGCGACAATAACAAGTGGTAACGGCTGAAAACAAGAGTTTTTACCACTATGATAAAATGTTACTCACTCATCTTATAAGATTGTATTACCTACATCTAAACCAACCTACAAGATTGGGACAAGAAGGAAATTAGTTGTTAACCTGACCAGAGTTAGACCACTAATTCAATGGCATTACAATGGGTTATGCAAACAAATACAGCCTTTTAATTCTCAAGGGGCCACATCTTGACTTGAATTTGACTAATCCTCTATCACATGGCAAATTTAAGTATTAAGAGTTGGCCCTAAACAAGAAAGATTCCAAGTCAAATAACACATCTAATCCACACTTAGAAAATTCATTTCAATGGCGTTTGACATCCTATGAAAAGAATTTAGCTCCTAATGGTGACCAATGATTCAAGAGACATTAGGACATAATTAGTCATTCAATAATTAAAAACTTTGTTGCATGATTATTTGAATGCAGAGAGTAGGTATTACAAATCTCAGTTTCACAATTTGCCTCTTAAAAAAGATCAAGTGTTGGACTTTTATTTTACCCCTGGTGGAAATTATTCATTGACAATTTGCTTTAATCAATATTTTCTCCACCATGAGATGCTTCCTTTGACACTTAAATTTTTCTATATGGAAATTTATGTCAATACCCAAAGCTTGATTGCGAAATTTTTTAAACCCTCTTAAAATTGTGGATACTATACCATAAGGCATAATTTAAAAGCACATAGCAAAAACATAACATATCCAGAAACAATGTAGTTTTATGAGAAATACTGAGGGGGTTAAAATTAAATTTTCTTATTTTGCATAATAATTTTGTTTTTTTTGAAAATTTATATTTGGAAATGCGGTATTTATCAAATAAATACAGAACATTTTGGTTTATAAGAAGGCTCCTTCTTCTCTTATATCCTACGATCGATCAGCCTCCTCAATAAGTTACTAAGGTCTGACTCAGTGATAAAAGAGGGATATGATCAGGCCTCGATCTTTCCTTTCTGAGCAGAAAAAAAGAAAGAAATTTCAGTAGGTCAACATAACCAAAGGTAGGTTACCTCCATGTTATTAATCTGAGCTAGACATTGATCATGAGCTCACATGCCAATGCACAATATGGTTGTAAAACATTTTAGCATTAGGGTAATAGCTGTCCTGTTGCCTAGGTCAATAGTGAAGTACAAGCACAAGCAAGAGCTTGGACCTAAACAGATTATGGCATCATAGTGTGATTAGTTTTCTTCTTAAAAAAATAATAATAATAATCTAACTGTGTATTTATCCTTCATTTATTTATTTATTAGTTGAATAAATATGCCATGCTTGCTGATGTTACAGCAACAGGTCAATAACCGGCAGCATATGGATCATGCCTCATGAAAAAAAATTATGTATGTGGTCAATCTCACTAGGTAAAGAAAAATCTTTCTTTTTCGGGTTTCTCTACTTGAAGTTGTTGGGATAAGGGTTTTCACGATGTCTACGAAGAAGAACAGATCAGATCAAATGAAAGAAGTAAGATCGCAAATATATCAAAAGGACAACATACAGAGACAACACCAGAAATTTCATGAAACCCCAAAATAGAGAAAAACCACGGAGTCGCTCACAAATCCACTATTATCGAGAGATTATAGTGAGATAAAGAAGAAGACCTCCAGCCGCTCTTTACAATAGCTTTAACTTTTCACCACACCCTCCCTAATTACGGCACATATCTTTTTATAGAGAAAACTAGGGTTACAAGTTGTGACATTTCTAAACTGTCGTTGACACATAGCTTGAGTTTCCTGTATCGTGAAGCTTTCAGGCTGGACCGCATTCGCTGCGCTCACTGCGCCTCGGGGATGTTCCTCTGCTCTGTCGCTCGGAATGCTCCTCCTGAGACTCCAAGTGATCCCCCGAATACTTGAACATGCCTCTAGCTGAAACTCTACGCCGCTCACACTCGCCTGTAGGACGCCTTACTCGGGGAGTTTGCGAGGTAGTCCAGTCCTTGGGAGACTCTGCCCGAGGCCTTGCCTTCGAGTCATTCAGAATGGACTTCCTGACTTCCTAACTCCCACTACGATTAGGCCACGCAACTCTTTCTATGTAATACTTCTCCGAGGGCGACTCTCTGTCAAGGTTGGCAATTAAGCTCCACAACTTCAACAATCTCCCACTTGGAGACTGATAGTCGACATAGTAGCAGCATCCCATCTTTCTCTATTACTCCTCTCGTTCCCGACTATTAGTGGTTCCTAGCGACTCAAACTCGGATCCTCAGGCTTGACGACCTTCATAAGCTGAACAACTTTTCAACTTTACGGTGACCATTTTGGTCAGCATATCTACGGTATTCTGACTCGTGTTATCTTCAGCAGTGAGAAAACACCATCCTTCAACAACTTGCAGATGAAGTGGTACTGCACATCAATGTTCTTGATTCTGTCGTGATAGACCAGATTATTTGCAAGGTCAATCACGCTCTGGCTTTCACTGTGGAGTGACAGAGCCTCCAGCTTCTTCCTGAGCTCCTTCAAAAAAAAAATTCAACTATATCAGGTCCTTACAAGCTTTTGTCACTGTGACATACTCAGTCTCTGCCATCGACAAGAAAACTATCTTCTGCAGCTTCAACACCCAGCTCACAGCTTCATTTTCCAAAGTAAAGACATAACCAGTGGTACTCCTCCGACAGTCTACATTACCCGCAAAGTTGGAGTCAACATATCCCAGCAGTTGAACGCTCGTGCCTCTATAGCATAATACCATATCTGAGCTGCCCTTCAGATATCTCAGGATCTACTTCACAACTCTCCACTGCTCCTTCCCAAGGTTGCTTATGTACTCCCACTACTTGAGCAATATTTGGTCTCATGCAGACCATACATCAGGCTGCCCACAGCTGATGCATATAGCACCTCTGACATGAGAGCCTACTCGTCTTGTATTGTCAGAGTTTGTGCCTCTGAGAACTTGAAGTGGCCTCCGAGTGGAACATTCATAGATTTAGCATCTACCATGTTAAACCTCTTTAGCACCTTCTTAACGTACTCGTCCTGTGATACTCTCAACAGCTTTTTTCTTTCTCTGCTAATCCTCATTTTAAGAATTTTTCTCGCAGGACCAAGTCCTTCATTGAGAAATTTCTGCCAAATTGGCCTTGAGATTCACAATCTCCTTCATACTGGACCAAATAACAAGCATAAGCATATTATCTACGTACAATATTAGCATGATATAGGAATTCTCGAACCACTTAGAATAGCAGCAATGATCAGCCTCCAATCTTGTAAAAGCACTGCTCATCATGAATCTTTCAAACTTCAGATATCACTGTCTCGGAGCCTGTTTCAAGACCTAAAGATTCTTCTTTAGCTTGCAAACCAATTGCTGCTTCCCGAGCTTGATATACCCTTATGTCTGCAACATGTAAATGTCCTCCAAATCACCATGGAGGAATGCAGTCTTTACATCTAGATGTTCCAAATATAAATCCTCTGCTGTCAAAATACTGAGCACAAATCTAGTGATAGTAAGTTTTGTTGGCCCAAAGGCCCATCGCTCTAGTTTTGATGATGATTAACTCATGTAGTTATAGTATTAATGATCTTGTGTTTAATTAGTGACAGATTTGTGATCAAGATCTTAGTAGGTGCATAGCTTCAACAAAAGATTAAAGTCAAACTTTGGAGCTAGCACGGTGTGATCCAAAGAGCTTTTGGATCGTGTTTGGACCAAGTCAAGAAGATGAGAAGACTTCAAGTGAAGACTTCAAGAAGATAAAGACTTGTGTCTAGATTTATTTTAGAAGATTTTATTTTTAGATAAAATGTAAAGGATAGAATAGTGGTGGATTGCTCAAGTATATCTATACACACACACTCTTGATTAGATAAGTTTTCATAAAAGAATTTTCAGTTTAGAAAAGACTTTTCATTTTGGAAAAAATAACGGTTTTGTTTTTGGTATCCAAGTATACATGTTTTAACCAAAACCGTATTTAGAGCTTAATGTCAAAAACATAGATATTTCACCATGTTTGTGTAGTGGATCATATCCATACACACTATGCTTTAAAAGAGTTTAAATATTTTGTTTTTGTATTTGGAGAAATTTTGGAAAAACCAATTTAGAAAAACAAAAACTGTATTTTTGTTTCAAGCCAATTTTTCAAGTTACAAAAATAGTACAAATTATTTTTAACATGCCTTGATTTTGTGCAAGCATGTTTGTTCATCAAAGTATATGGTAAACTATTTTTGTAGATTTTTCAGTATTTTATGGGATTTATTTAAGCCAAAACGATCAACTTTTGAATCCCAGATTTCAGTTTCCAGGCTTCAGCCGGTCGACCGGTCGACCGACCGGTCGACCGAAGTCTGAAGTCAGTCGACCGGGCTGTCGACCGACGTGCACAGACGTGCACGCCAGTTCTGGCAGGAGGCCGGTTGACCGACCCGGTCGACCGTCCAGAAAGCTCTGCTCTCTGGAAAGGCCCCGGTCGACCGGGCGGTCGACCGGACAGAGAGACTTGCTCTCTGTATCCTAGCCTCGGTCAACCGACTGGTCGACCGATGGCCCAACGGTCGGATTTTTGACCGTTGGCGGTCGACCGGGCGGTCGACCGACAGGTCTGACAGACCCCCAACGGTTAGTTTTCTAGCCCTATAAAATGGGCCATTTGGGGGCTGTTTTCAATAAGATTTTCAAGTGGTTTTGAGCCAGTTTTTCCTACTTCATTAAAAGAGTTTTCTCCACTAAATTGAGAGCTAATACTTCCAATCAAAAGGAGAGTTTATCAAGAGTGTTTAGAAAGTGATTTTCTTGAGTTTTCCTCCACCACTCTCATCCTTATTTTTCTCACAAACACTTGAGCAACCCATTGACATATTCATTCTATAGGAGTATTTTTGTGAGAGTTTTTATTGGTGATCAAAGTGTTTAGATCACAAAGAGATCTTTTCTTGTACTTTGAGGAGGCGGACAAGTGTGTTCGCGTTGTTTAGAGTTCGTGTGTGAACTCTTAGTTTGAGGTGCGGCCTCGGCGAGCTTATGGGGCTTGCGGTGTGTATGGACCAGGGAGTCCGAGAACTTGTAGGTGTTGCGGCACCGAGTGATCCGGTGGGATCGATTATAGTGAAAATCCTTCGTGTGTCGAAGGCGGGGATGTAGAGCAAGGGTGCTCAACCTCGAAACAAATCCCTTGTGTTTGCAATTGCTCTCTCTCTCTCTCTTTGTCTCTTGTTTATAACTTGCATGCTATTATTGCTTTTATCTTTACATGCTTGATATTCATATTGTGCTCTATTGATACATGCTTGGGGATTGTTTGCTAACACTTGTATTCAACCAAGAGAGCCAACACGACACCTCAACTCTTACTTAGAGGAATCTTGAGGAGTTAGTCCAAAGTCCTTCACGGGGAATTCTGCTACACTCTTGTGTTATACGTGGTGTTTAGTTTAAGAATTTTAGTTTAGGTCATAATAGTTTTTAATTTCGCATTTAGTGACCATTAGATTAGCCATCACCTATTCACCTCCCCTCTAGGTGATTTACAATTGGTATCAGAGCCAAGCGCTCTAGATTTGGATATTACAACTTAGAGTTAAAGATCCTCTTTTTTAGGCTAATCACATATTTTGTACACACACCATGGATTTCATGTCACCACCCATGTTTGACATTCTTAACATCTAAATTTGGAAGGTTAAGATGTCAATGTACCTCAAGGCCCTAGGCATTCATGTTTACCTTGCCATCACTAATGATTCATATTGTTTAAATGGCAAGAATTTTGAGGCTAATGCAAAAGCCCTACATGCTTTAAAGTCAACCCTAAATGATGAATATTTATCTAGGGTTTCTAATGTTGAATCGGCTTTTGTAGCATGAAACATCATCACCTCCCTTGGCGAAAAGGATCAATATTATGCGGGGAGAGATTCGGACATTGGAAGCGACACCTCCAACGCGTGCTATATGGTCTAAGGGGATAACCCCCTTGAGGTAACTACTGAATCTGAGGTAGATGAAGATAATAACATGTCATATGATGAGCTTGCATCTTTTGTCAACAACTACTTGAAAAATATGACATGCTTAGAAAAGATAACAAAAACTTGAAAAAGAAATTTGATTGCATGTTAAATGAAAATGATTATTTTAAAAATAAGATTGCATGCATTGAAAAGGAAAATGAAGATTTGAAAAATGAGAATGTTTCCTTGATGTCCAAATTAAATTATCTATGTGAAGGAAATATGTCTTTGAAAAATAAACTTGTTTTGGTGGGAAAACAAAAGGAAGTTGCTTTTCAAGAAAACACTACTTTAAAAAGAAAAATTATTAAAAAAGAAAAGGAAAATTTTTAAAAAGAAAAAGAAAAATGATTCTATATCTCACCATGCTTTACATGCCACCACAAATGAGATTAATGTTTTGAAAAATAAAATGAATTGTTTGAGCTCAATTTGAGCTCTTGTGCATTTAATCACAAGAAATTGGAGTCTTTGTTTTCAAAAAAATAAACTCCACATATTCATGCACATCATCATCATGCATATGCTTATGTTGCACGCCATGACTACTCTCACACACATAGGCATCCTAAGGTGTACAAATGTACACATTGTGGCCGCAAAGGCCATTTAGCAAAATTTTGTTATGATAAGATAAATGTTTTAAATTTTGCTAAGAAAAATGTTTGGGTTCCATTAAATGCTAACCCCCGTGGACCCAAAAGAAAATGGGTACCAAAGTCCCCACCTTGTGTATTTGATGTAAGTGAGGGCTCTCACAAAACGTGAGAGATTTGGTGCCTTGGTGGTGGTTGCATGGACTAGAAGGACATACATTTGATGCACCGCTATCAAGGAGTTTTGGTGGGACAACTACCTTGTTTTGAAGCTTTGGAGTATAGTTCCTAGTTTGGTAACTATTTCTAAAACTCCTAGTTTATTTACATGCTTATACATTTGTGATACCATTTTAGCATGTTCATGTTTTATTTGTTTTTGTGCTTCATGTGGTATATACTAGTTTAAATGTAGTTTTTATCAAAACTTGTATTTATACGTGTACAAATAATGAGAACAAATTGATTCACATATGTTTGCACTTCATGCTCATTTGTACACACTATATGTACATGTATAGTCTAGTTTTGATGACTCTTTCATTTATACTTGTTTTGCCTATTCTCTTGTTTTACTTCATGTATATGTATTTTGAATTCAAATCTAATAAATATACATGTATACCCGTGAGTCTCTTGCCTTCATGCAAACACTATTTATAGACTCTTTTATGTTTGGGATATGTATGCATATTGTAAAGATTGAATAAACCATACATATACCTAGAAGTTTGTTTTATGATGAAAAATGAATTTTCATGTTTTGTTTGATAAAAATGATATTCATGTTTGATTTGAGCTTTAATGATCATTTTCATGAAAAATGCTATTTACATGATGTTTGAACACTCACACTTTATTTGTTTATTCATGACCTTGTTTCATGATTATTTTTTAGCTTTATTGACCATGAGTGCTTAAATTTTTGTGTATCTAGTTTGATTCATGAAATACACATGATTTGATGTTTTGAAGGATCTTTAACTAGTTTTTCAAAAATTACTTTAACTAGTTAATTATTCTTCAATTGGTAGTGATTTTCAATGCTAAAAATATTTTCAATCTATTTTTGAAAACCCTACCCATCATGGGTGGACGGATGGGCGAGTATGCCTTGCAAGCCTAATTGAAAAATCTTTTATCTTGTGCATATAAAGGGTGGTAGTTTATGAGTTATACACTAATTTCACTTCATAATTTCAATTGGTATCATAATTTCATTTGGTATCACAATTGATATATTTTGTATACTCATAATTTGGTTTCTATATATGTATGTCTTCAATGCCAAATTTCTATTATCATTTTCATACATATATATGATTTGTTAGTGCTTACTTTACAATTGGTTTACATATTTAAAGCACAAAGTTTTTGAAAAAAAATTGATCATTATTTTAAATTGGTATCAATGTGTTTCAATGTCAAATTTGTTATAAATTTCAATTGGTATCAATATGTTTTACAATAATGATTATTTACAATTTGGTATCTTAAAATTTTGTTTATAAGATATCTCAAAATTTTGTTTATTGAGAAAAATTCAAAATTTTGTTTGAATAAGAAAAATTAAAAATGTTTTGATGTGTATTGCCTATATGCAAGGAGAGCTTAACATCTCTTCTACATATAGATTCATGATGAGTGTATCTTATATTGAGGAGCTTGATAACTCTTCTTTATGTGATACACGTGTGTAGGGGAGCTTCACATCTCCTCTTATACATTGCATATTATGTGTTATGTGAATTAGGGTTTGTCATCCCTCCTTCATGTAATGTATATATGTAGGGAAGTTACTTTACCGTCTTCCTCTTCATGAATGTATATCGCATATAAACTTTTATTGACTTATTTGTTTGCACCCCTTATTGATCTCTTTGTTCATGACAAAAAGGGGGAGAAAATTTTTTTTACTTTAACCCTTTGTTGATGATTGACAAAAAGGGGGAGAAGTATTTGAGATGTATATGCATGTTTTCCTTGTTTTACTATTAAAGAGGGAGAAGTATTTATATTTATGCATATATGTTTTGTTTTACAAATAGGAGAAAAAGAATTTGATGTGTTTTATGCTTAATTGGCATGTTTATCTCCATATATTTGCATACATGTTTATGTGCTTCAATTCCATATATTATTGTTTATTTGCTATGCATGAGTTAAGGGGGAGCTTCTTTGAGGCTTTACTTTAATCCATGCATATATAACTTCATGAGTTTTGTCATCATCAAAAAGGGGGAGATTGTTGGCCCAAAGGCCCATCACTCTAGTTTTGATGATGATTAACTCATGTAGTTATAGTACTAATGATCTTATGTTTAATTAGTGACAGATTTGTGATCAAGATCTTAGTAGGTGCATAGCTTCAACAAAAGATTTAAAGTCAAACTTTGGAGCTAGCACGGTGTGATCCAAAGAGCTTTTGGATCGTGTTTGTGAAATCACCTAGAGGGGGGGTGAATAGGTGAATAGGCTAATCTATGAACTAAATGCGAAATTTAAAAACTAATGACAAATAACACTCAAGTGCAATCAACAAGTGATGCACACAACAAAGCAAGTATATGATATAGCACTGTGCACAAAGTAAAGAGAGAGAGAGTAAGAGCAAGAGTCAATGGAACAAGCACAAACAACAAGATATGTTTCGAGGTTCGAGCACCCAGCTCTACATCCCCGCCTTCGACACACGAAGGATTTTCAATCCACTAGCTTGTCCACAAAGGACTCCCACAAAGGGAACCTTCACTGAGGATTTGGGGCAATCACAATACAAGGAGTACCCAACTCCTCTCCTTACAAACACAACCTCCTCCTTGAGGCACAACTCCAAACCAACATACAATCACCTGACAACTTGAGGGATTAGCACAAAGCTAAGCAAGGATCACCTCACAACTTGAGGAATACAAACCACTTGCACAAACAACCTCCTCTACCCAAGAGGGAAAAAGCACAAAGCAAAGCAAATAGAGGGTTTACAACTTAGTGGTCCAAAAGGCAACCACAAACAATCTCTTTCTCCCACACAAAGATCCTATAGAATAAGAAAGTAGATGTAGCTCAAGTGTGGAGAAAACCAATGGAATGGAAATCAAAATCACAAAGAAAATCTTTGGGAAAAACTAGAAATCAAGATGAAGAAGTTCAATCAAAATCCTTTCCCAAAAACCTTTTTCTTTGATTGTTCAAACCCTAACAAAACACCAAATAGATTGTTCAATTTAAGTCCAAAAACTTCTTGTGATTGCTGTGAAAATACCAGAGAGTAAGAAAAAATTCGCACCAAAAAATCTTAGAGAAAACTGGCCATTAATGGGGTATTTATAGCCCCCAGAAAAATATAGCCGTTGGCAGCAGATCCTGCCAAAAATGGCCTACCGGTCGACCGGCCGGTCGACCGGCCAACGGTCACATTTTGACCGTTGCCAGCTACTGGTCGACCGCCCGGTCGACCGAAATAAAAAGAGAGCTCTGCTCTCAGACCCGGTCGACCGCTCGGTCGACCGTGTCAAATACCAGCCAGACGTGCACAAGGCTGTGCACGTCGGTCGACCGTTCGGTCGACCGGCTACTGGCTCGGTCGACCGTACGGTCGATCGACCTAGCTGTCAGGCACAGAACTGGGTCAAAACTGGGTCAGAAAACATGTTAAAATATTTTTAATAAATCTTATAAAATACTTAAAAATCCCCAAAAATAGTTTTATCATTTTGCATTGATATATAAACATGTGATAAAAATTTCAACTCAAATATCATGCAGTTTGAACTATTTTTGTGTCTTATCATGTTTTACCAAAAACCAAAACCGTATTTTCTAAAACTTGGATTTTGAATCGAAAATACATATTGTCCAAAACTTATCCAAATACAAAAACATGATATTAAACAACATTTAGGCATGATGTATATGGATATAATCCAATATACATATAACATATATATATCATAGTTTTTGTCTATAATTCCAAAAATAAGTTTTGTTAACACAAAACCTAAAACACATGAATAGGTATATCAAAGTAAGTTTGACTAACTAGTTGAAGCATGCATGTATATAGAACAAATCTAATATACATTAAACCATGTAAACTTGTTTTGATATAATATCTATTTATGAAAACCAAGATCGGTTAAACCATAAACCAAAACTAATATTCAAAACATGAAACGTGTGTGTTGTGAACTTGAGCATATCATACTATTCTAATCTTTACAATATGGATCTAAACTCAAAACTAAACTATGGTACCGATGTCTTCTTGTAGAGCGCAATCTCCAAGTTGACTCGATCCAAAGCTAGATTCACCGATCTTGACTCCAATGAGTGCTAGATATGATCTTTGACGCTCGGGCTCTTGAATCATCATGTGAAAGCTTCCAAACCTTCTTGTTGAAGCTAATCACCTACTAATATCTTGATTAAAGATCTGAAACTAAAATCACAAGATTATTAGTACACATAACTACATGAGTTAATCATCATCAAAACTAGAGTGGAAGGCCTTTGGGCCAACAATCTCCCCATTTTTGATGATGACAAAACTCATGGAGTTATATATGCATGGATTAAAGTTAAGCTTCAAAGAAGCTCCCCTTAACTCATGCATATGAAATAAACAATAAATATGCAATGAATATTAAACATGAAACATGCATAGATATGCATAAATAATAAAAGGCTTTAGATACCAATGAAATATTCAAGACATGCTCTAGATACCAATTAAACTTAATTAAACTTAATATATGCAAAAACATAAGTAATATGCATATAAAACTCAAATTCTTCTCCCCCTTTTTGTCAATCATCAATAAAGGGGTCCAAATGAAAACAAAACATATTCTTTTCCCTTTTTGTTCAAAAACAAAGAATCAATAAGGGTAAGTCAAAACACACAAAAAAATGTTCTCCCCCCTTTTTGTCTAAAACAAAGATAATGTCAATAAGGGTTCAATTCAAATATGATACCAATTAAAAATATGTCAATGAAGTGCATATTGATACCAATTTAAAAGTGAAACTATACCAATTGAAAAATTAAAAAATCTTGATACCAATTGATAAGTAAGCAACCAACATACCAATTGTAAATAAACAATCTTGATGCCAATTGAAATTAAACATTACAAATTTTGAATTTCTAAACATAAATCTTGATACCATATGAAATTATTATTCTTTAAAACATGAGATACCAATGAAATTATTATTTTCTATCATAAAGCAAGGGAGTGGAATGCAAAGTCCATAGTAAACCAAATATCAATTGAAAGATAAAATCAAATTTTCTCCCCTTTATGAAATACCAACTAAAACTATGATAAAGCTTGTATATGGATACCAATTGAAAACTAATCAATTGAAATAAAGTTGAAACTCAAGCTTATCATAAACAAGATTTGTGCTTGACAATATAAAAATATAGGAAGCACAAATAAAACACATATATGTATGAATAGATAGATACCAATTGAAATTGATACCATTTAAAATGTAAGCATACATACATACAAATATATGAGTATACACATAAAAAAAATGTCAAGATTGATACCAATTGAAAGAATTCAATGATACCAATTGAAACAACAATAAAATCAAGTGTATAACTCATATTCCAATACCTCCCAATCATGGTCAAGTTTAAAAGATTTTCACTATAAAGCATATATGAACATGATCTCCAATCCAACCACCCGTTGAAGGTAGGGTTTTCAAAAGTAGATTTGAAAATATAGTATAGTTGAAAATCTCTACCAAAGTGAAGAATACGAACTAGTTGTAGGAAAAACTTTTAAACTAGTACGAAATCCTTCAAGAAAGGAGTAAAACAGAATGTTTTTCATGAAACACATGAAAATCACATGATCACTAAACACTCAAAGTCCATAAAGCCCATATCATAGTCTCATGAAAATAAATCATGAGTAAACTATAAAGTGAGTGTACAAGAATAATGTGACACATAGCAACATGAAAATATTCAATTAAGCCTATGTGAAATTCCTTAAAAAATTAACACAAGAAAAACTCAATTTTCATTTCCAATTGAAATTACCTAAAAGTATGAAAATCATGAAAATCACCAATTGAAATCATCAAAACGATTTAAGCTTCAAGGCATATGTATGTCATGTACAAACTAAAGTATATATACATATCCTAAACATAATGAGTCCACAAAAGTATATGCATGAAGGCACGTGGCTCAAGGATGTATATGTATATCTAATAGTTTGGACAAGATAGACATATACATGAAGTTAAAACATATGATCATAGAGACATATCCAAAATGTGGAATAAAAGTTAGAATGCATGAATCATCAAAACTAGACTATACTAGCACATCTAATGGGCACAAATAGGCATTCAAGTACAAACATATATAAAGATTTATTTGTGGCCCACTATATGTACAAGTATAAATCTTAATCTTAATAAAAACTAACATCTAAACATATATTCAAATCATGAAGCATAAAACGGGTCAAAAATCAACATGATAAGCATAAAAATGATCATGAAGTAAATCCACAAGCTATTAGAATCATTGATATACATAATAGCCAAACAATGGTGAGAACACAACAAATAGGTTTATCTAAACATGGGTGATCTCAAAAGCTATACATGCATGTCAAGGGTCTAATAGACATGAAATTCAACATACTAAACAAAACATAAGTCATCAAAACAAAAATATCATAAACATCCATATGATCATTATGAATATGCATGTGCATTAGATCTAGGGCATACATATTAGTTTAAACAAGGTGAGAACACTAAATATAGATCCATATAAAAATATGGGTGTCTCAAGTAACTAACAAGTATGTCACTAATCTAATGATCATGGCATAATCATAATAATCAACAAACATCAAAACATGCTATAAACAATAATATGAAAGCATGTAAATATAAACGGGAGTTAGAGATAGATACCAAAACTGATGAAGGCACCTCTCTAGTTCTCCAAACAAGGTGGTCCTTCCACCAAACCCTTGAAAGTGATGCATCCAAAATTGATTCTCTTTAAGCTTGGAAGGCATCCACCTCAAGGCACCAAGACTCTCACGTAATGCGAGAGCTCCCACCTATATCAAAAGCATAGAGGTGGTCTTTGGTACCCATTTTCTTGTGGGTCCATAGGGGTTAGTACCTTTCCTAACCCAAACAAGATTATTTGCTAAATTTTCAATATGTAAACGATCATAGCAAAATCTAGCAAGATGGCCTTTTCGACCACAATGTGTACACGAGTACACATGAGCATACATGTTATGATTGTGTCCGTGATGAGCATGTGTATGCCGTGATGGGTGTACATGTAAAGATGGAATTTGTTTCTTGCGAACCAAGGTTTCCAAGCGTGTATGATTTAATGTACATTGGCTCAAAGTGGAGCCCAAACAATCTACACTTTTCTTCAAAATATTTATGTCATTTTCAATAGTAGAAGATAAAGTGGAGCAAGCAATAGGTGTGCAAGAAGAAGAAGCTATACTAGCATGGCACACATGAGAATCAATATCAATTTTCAAAGATTCATTTTTCTTTAAAACTAAATCCAATTCTTTTGTAATAGAATCAATTTTATTTTCAAAGTAAGGTTATCTTCTAAAACAAAATCTAATTTTGAAGATAAAATCTCATTGTTTTTCACAACATCATCACAATTGTTTTTATTTTTCAAATCATCAATCTCTTTTAGGGCAAGATCTAGTTGAGATCTTAGTGAGTCACGTTCACTAGTAATCTCTTCCTTTTCTTGCAAAACCGATTCAAAAGTAGAACACAAATCCTTTAATTCATCTTTCAAAACAAGATTATCCTCTTTCAAAAGTTTGTGTTTTTCCAAGAAATTTTCAAGCTTTGTGGCAAGTTCTACATTTAAATTTTGAACTTCTAAACATCCATAGCAATAGGAACTAGAGCTATCATCTAATTGAGTGTCCGATTGTACCTCAAGGGAGTTATTCCCTTGGACCATGAAGCAATGCTTTTCGGACTTTTCTCTCAAAGATCTCTTAATCTTGTTAATAATCCTTGGTTGCTCGGGAAACGTCAATAAGCTCCAAACTGCAAAAGCCGAATCATAATGATCAAACACTGGTAAAAGATTTCATTAAGAGATGCTCTAAGTGCTCTAAGTGCTAATGCATTAGCCTTTTTATGTTTGCTACTATTAGGGAATGATTCTTGAGTAGAGGCTTGATAAACTAGATGTCCTAGGCTTTTTAAATGACTACTCATATTGGCCTTCCAAACATCAAGTTTAAAATGGTCAAACATAGGAGGGCTAGCCATGAGTGCAACTATATGTGTGCAAATGAACAATGTAAATGAAGATTAGCAAACCAAGATCTCACTCCTAGGTGGTTAAACCTAAATATCAGGAGCGTAGGCTCTGATACCAATTGAAATCACCTAGAGGGGGGTGAATAGGTGAATAGGCTAATCTATGAACTAAATGCGGAATTTAAAAACTAATGACAAATAAGACTCAAGTGCAATCAACAAGTGATGCACACAACCAAGCAAGTATATGATATAGCAGTGTGCACAAAGTAAAGAGAGAGAGTAAGAGTAAGAGTCAATGGAACAAGCGCAAACAATAAGATATGTTTCGAGGTTCGAGCACCCAGCTCTACATCCCCGCCTTCGACACACGAAGAATTTTCAATCCACTAGCTTGTCCATAAAGGACTCCCACAAAGGGAACCTCCACCGAGGATTTGGGGCAATCACAATACAAGGAGTACCCAACTCCTCTCCTTACAAACACAACCTCCTCCTTGAGGCACATCTCCAAACCAACATACAATCACCTCACAATTTGAGGGATTAGCACAAAGCTAAGTAAGGATCACCTCACAACTTGAGGGATACAAACCACTTGCACAAACAACCTCCTCTACCCAAGAGGGAAAAAGCATAAAGCAAAGCAAATAGAGGGTTTACAACTTAGTGGTCCAAAAGGCAACCACAAACAATCTCTTTCTCCCACACAAAGATCCTATAGAATAAGAAAGTAGATGTAGCTCAAGTGTGGAGAAAACCAATGGAATGGAAATCAAAATCACAAAGAAAATCTTTGGAAAAAATTAGAAATCAAGATGAAGAAGTTCAATCAAAATCCTTTCCCAAAAACCCTTTTCTTTGATTGTCCAAACCCTAGCAAAGCACCAAATAGATTGTTCAATTTAAGTCCAAAAACTTCTTTTGATTGCTGTGAAAACACCAGAGAGTAAGGAAAATTTCGCACCAAAAAATCTTAGAGAAAACTGGCCATTAATGGGGTATTTATAGCCCCCAGAAAAATATAGCCGTTGGCAGCAGATCCTGCCAAAAATGACCTACCGGTCGACCGGCCGGTCGACCGGCCAACGGTCACATTTTGACCGTTGCCAGCTACCGGTCGACCGCCTGGTCGACCGAAATAAACAGAGAGCTCTGCTCTCAGACCCGGTCGACCGCTCGGTCGACCGTGTCAAATACCAGCCAGACGTGCACAAGGCTGTGCACGTCGGTCGACCGTTCGGTCGACCGGCTACTGGCACGATCGACCGTACGGTCGACCGACCTAGCCTGTCAGGCACAGAACTGGGTCAAAACTGGGCCAGAAAACATATTAAAATATTTTTAATAAATCTTGTAAAATACTTAAAAATCCCCAAAAATAGTTTTATCATTTTGCATTGATATATAAACATGTGATAAAAATTTCAACTCAAATATCATGCAGTTTGAACTATTTTTGTGTCTTATCATGTTTTACCAAAAACCAAAACCGTATTTTCTAAAACTTGGATTTTGAATAGAAAATACATATTGTCCAAAACTTATCCAAATACAAAAACATGATATTAAACAACATTTAGGCATGATGTATATGGATATAATCCAATATACATGTAACATATATATATCATAGTTTTTGTCTATAATTCCAAAAATAAGTTTTGTTAACACAAAACCTAAAACACATGAATAGGTATATCAAAGTAAGTTTGACTAAGTAGTTGAAGCATGCATGTATATAGAACAAATCTAATATACATTAAACCATGTAAACTTGTTTTGATATAATATCTATTCATGAAAACCAAGATCGGTTAAACCATAAACCAAAACCAATATTCAAAACATGAAACGTGTGTGTTGTGAACTTGAGCATATCATACTATTCTAATCTTTACAATATGGATCTAAACTCAAAACTAAACTATGGTACCGATGTCTTCTTGTAGAGCGTAATCTCCAAGTTGACTCGATCCAAAGCTAGATTCACCGAGCTTGACTCCAATGAGTGCTAGATATGATCTTTGACGCTCGGGCTCTTGAATCATCATGTGAAAGCTTCCAAACCTTCTTTTTGAAGCTAATCACCTACAATATCTTGATTAAAGATCTGAAACTAAAATCACAAGATTATTAGTACATATAACTACATGAGTTAATCATCATCAAAACTAGAGTGGAAGGCCTTTGGGCCAACAGTTTGGACCAAGTCAAGAAGATGAGAAGACTTCAAGTGAAGACTTCAAGAAGATGAAGACTTGTGTCTAGATTTGTTTTAGAAGAAATTATTTTTAGATAAAATGTAAAGGATAGAATAGTGGTGGATTGCTCAAGTATATCTATACACACACACTCTTGATTAGATAAGTTTTCATAAAAGAATTTTCAGTTTAGAAAAGACTTTTCATTTTGAAAAATACCGGTTTTGTTTTTGGTGTTCAAGTATACATGTTTTAACCAAAACCGTATTTAGAACTTAATGTCGAAAACATAGATATTTCACCATGTTTGTGTAGTGGATCATATCCATACACATTATGCTTTAAAAAAGTTTAAATATCTTGTTTTTGTATTTGGAGAAGTTTTGAAAAAACCAATTTAGAAAAACAAAAACTGTATTTTTGTTTCAAGCCAATTTTTTCAAGTTACAAAAATAGTCCAAATTATTTGTAAAATGCCTTGATTTTGTGCAAGCATGTTTGTTCATCAAAGTATATTGGTAAAACTATTTTTGTAGATTTTTCAGTATTTTATGGGATTTTATTTAAGCCAAAACGACCAACTTTTGAATCCCAGATTTCTGTTTCCAGGCTTCAGCCGGTCGACCGAAGTCTGAAGTCGGTCGATCGGGCGGTCGACCGACGTGCACAAACGTGGACGCCAGTTCTGACAGGAGGGCCGGTCGACCGACCCGATCGACCATCCAGAGAGCTCTGCTCTCTAGAAAGGCCCAGGTCGACCGGGCGGTCGACCGGACAGAGAGACTTGCTCTCTGTATCCTGGCCTCGGTCGATCGACCAGTCGACCGATGGCCCAACGGTCGGATTTCCGACCATTGGCGGTCGACCGGGCGGTCGACTGACAGGTCTGACAGACCCCCAACGGCTAGTTTTTTCTAGCCCTATAAAATGGGGCATTTGGGGGCTGTTTTCAATAAGATTTTCAAGTGGGTTTTGAGCCAGTTTTTCCTACTTCATTAAAAGAGTTTTCTCCACTAAATTGAGAGCTAATACTTTCAATCAAAAAGGGAGTTTATCAAGAGTGTTTAGAAAGTGATTTTCTTGAGTTTTCCTCCACCACTCTCATCCTTGTTTTTCTCACAAACACTTGAGCAACCCATTGACATATTCATTCTATAGGAGTATTTTTGTGAGAGTGTTTATTGGTGATCAAAGTGTTTAGATCACCAAGAGATCTTTTCTTGTACTTTGAGGAGGCGGACAAGTGTGTTCGCGTTGTTTAGAGTTCGTGTGTGAACTCTTGGTTTGAGGTGCGGCCTCGGCGAGCTTGTGGGGCTTGCGGTGTGTACGGACCAGGGAGTCCGAGAGCTTGTAGGTGTTGCGGCACCGAGTGATCCGGTGGGATCGATTATAGTGGAAATCCTTCGTGTGTCGAAGGCGGGGATGTAGAGCAAGGGTGCTCGAACCTCGAAACAAATCCCTTGTGTTTGCGATTGCACTCTCTCTCTCTCTCTCTTTGTCTCTTGTTTATATCTTGCATGCTATTATTGCTTTTATCTTTACATGTTTGATATTCATATTGTGCTCTATTGATACATGCTTGGGGATTGTTTGCTAACACTTGTATTCAACCAAGAGAGCCAACGTGGCACCTCAACTCTTATTTAGAGGAATCTTGAAGAGTTAGTCCAGAGCCCTTCACGGGGAATTCGGCTACACTCTTGTGTTATACGTGGTGTTTAGTTTAAGAATTTTAGTTTAGATCATAATAGTTTTTAATTGCACATTTAGTGACCATTAGATTAGCCATCACCTATTCACCCCCCCTCTAGGTGATTTACAAGTTTCACAATGTGAGAGAAAATCTCGTTAAAGTCAATATCTTCTCATTATTGAAACCCCTTTACAACTAGCCTTGCCTTGTACTTCTTGGTGTCATCATTCTCCTTCTTCAGCTGGTAGATCCACTTGTAATGCAGAGCACACTTGCTCTCTAGCAGTTCAACCAAATCCTATATTTGATTCTCCATGAGAGATGCTATCTCATCATCCATAGCAAGTTCCCACTCAGCCTTGGCCTCCACCTGTAAAGCCTCGTCATAACACTCGGGATCACCACTGTCAGTCAATAACAGATAGTGTAAGGAAAGAGAATATCTTTCTGGAGCCTTCATCTGCCTGGTTGAGCGCCTCAGCTCAGTTTGGGGGGTCAGAGGCTCTACTTGGGATTCTACATCCCCCTTGAAAATGTTCCGTGCTTTGTCCACAGGAGCATCTTCAAGTTCGACAAACTCCAAGTTCCCAGTACTCTGCTGCTCAGGAGTGCTCTGAGGTGCCACTCCGAGATCATTCTTCAAAGTGCTCCTCTCCGTCTGCAAGTCTTTGTATATCTTTTGCTCGTTGAAAATCACATCCTTGTGCCTAAGAATCTTGTGGTCCTCGGGATCCCAGCACTGATAGTTGTACTCATCAGTTTCATATTTAATAAAGACACTCCTCCTAAACTTTAAGTCCAACTTGCTCCTGTGACTTAGCTTAATACCGACATAAGAGATACAATCAAATATATGCAGGTGATTCATGTTTACATCTTTGTCGGTCCACGTCTCCTCGTAAATCCTACAGTTCAGAGGCATCGAAGGTCCTTTGTTAATCAGATACACCGCCGTGTTGACTGCATCTGTCTAGAACTGCTTGGGCAAACCAGCGTGTATCTGCATGCTCTGGACATGCTCCAAAATAGTCCTGTTTATGCGCTCTGCCACTCTGTTTTCATGAGGATTTTAGGGAAACGTCTTCACTCTTCGATTTTCCTGAATTGTGTAGAACTCTTTGAATCTGTCATCACAGTATTCGCCATCGTTGTCGGCCTTCAAGCACTTAAGCTTCCGAGCCATCTATTTCTTAAACACCTCGAACACATCCAGCTTGTGTTTCAAGAATTACACCTAGACCTTCCTACTAGAATCATCGATGAAAATCACAAAATATAATAAGCATCTGAGTGAGGGAATTAAAGCCTTACTCCAGACATCGATATGCACTAACTCCAACTTCTCTGCCTTCGGAGTCTTTCTCACCGTTGAGAAACTGACTTGCTTCTGCTTCTTCTGTAGACACGGTCTTTACAAAAGTCTACTTCAAAGGACTTCAATCTCGACATCTTATCTTTGGAGAGCATCATCTTCATTGTCTTCTTGCTCATATGCCCAAGTCTCCAATATCATACCTAGGTATCCGCCTTCGACGAAACAGCTGAAATTGATGCCCTGGAATATGATGTCATGTAGATGGTGCCTTCCTTTTCCCATGGGTCATCACTATGGCACCTTTGGTGATCTTACATACATCACAATTGAAGGTGGTCTTAATCCCTCCGTCTGCAAGCTGTCTGACAGAGATTAAGTTTCTCTTCAGCTTCGGTACATGTCTGACGTTCCTCAACTTTAGTGTCAAGCCATTGGAGAGTCTAACCACCACATCACCTTTCACGACAATATAACATGGTTCATTATCTTCCAAGTACACCTTTCACATAGTTTTGCAAGATATTTTGTCGGGATGTGGCATGAAAGAGGTCTCAGAGTCAATAACCCTGACTAGTTAGACTCAGCCAAGGAGAGATCAAGGTATCAGATTCATCACTCTCCGTGATATACGCGGAATCCTTCTCTTTACTTTTGCTTTCTCTATCCTTCATCTGCTTGTAGTCCTTCTTGAAATCACCTAGAGGGGGGGGTGAATAGGTGATATGGCTAATCTATGATCTAAATGCGGAATTTAAAAACTTAATAGCAATGAGCACTCAAGTGTGATCAACGAGTGATGCACACACAACCAAGCCAAGCAATATAGATATGTATGCACAATATGAATAGAGATGTAAGGCACAAAGTAAAGAGAGAGTTAGAGAGAGAGTCAATGGAACAAGCGCAAACAACAAGATATGTTCCGAGGTTCGAGCACCCAGATCTACATCCCCGCCTTCGACACACGATGGATTTCCACTCCACTAGCTTGTCCACAAAGGACTCCCACCGAGGGAACCTCCACTGAGGATTTGGGGCAATCACAATTACAAGGAGTACCCAACTCCTCTCCTTACAAACTCAACCTCTTCCTTGAGGCACAAACCCAATCCAACACCAATCACCTCACAACTTGAGGGATTTCCACAAACCAATACAAGGATCACCTCACAACCTTGAGGGATACAACCCAATAGCCAAACTTCATCAACACAATGAGGGAAAGGCACAAAGCCAAGCTAAAGATAGGGTTTACAACTTAGTGGTTTCAAGCAACAACCACAAAACAATCTCTTTTTCCCACACAAAATCTTATAGAAAAGATAGTAGATTTTAGCTCAAGTGTGGAGAAAACCAAAGGATTTGAAAATCAAAATCACAAAGAAAAATCCTTGGGAAAACAATAGAAATCAAGATGGTGAAGTTCAATCAAAAGCTTTTCCCAAAAACCCTCTTCTTTGATTTTCCAAACCCTAGCAAAAACCTCAAATAGATTGTTCAATATGAGTTCAAAAACTTCTTTTAATTGCAACAAAAACACCAGAGAGTATGGAAAAATTCGCACCAAAAACCTTAGTGAAAAACTCTTGCAAATGGGGTATATATAGGCAGATTCGGAAACTAGCCGTTGGCAGCTATTTTTGCCAGAATTGCCCTGTCGGTCGACCGTACGGTCGACCGCCCAACGGTCAGATTTTGACCCGTTGGCACAACCGGTCGACCGCCGGTCGACCCAAACAAACAGAGAGCAAGCCTGCGCTCAGTCGGTCGACCGTCCGGTCGACCGGACCAATAGGCAGCCAGCGTGCACGTATCTGTGCACGTCGGTCGACCCATACGGTCGACCGGCTACTTGGTGCGGTCGACCGTACGGTCGACCGACCTAGCCTGGCAGACAACAATTAGGTCAGAAAAACAGAGGTAAAATTAATTCAATAAATCTTTTTAAGTCTTGTAAAAATTCCCAAAAATAGTTTTAACATTTTGCATTGATATATAAACCTGTGATAAAAAGTTTAGCTCAAATATCAATCAATATAAACTATTTTTGTAACTTATCATTTTTACCAAAAACAAAAACTTGTATTTTCTAAAACTTGGAATCTTTGAATGGAAAATACATTTTGTCCAAAACTTATCCAAATATAAAAACATGATATTTAAACACTTTTGAAGCATGATGCATATGGATAGAAATCCAATATACATGAAACACATACATATCATAGTTTTTGTCATTTATACCAAATATATGTTTTGATTAGAAATACCAAAACATAAAACACATGAAATAGAATATCAAACTAAGTTTCTTTAAATAGTTGAAGCATGCATGTATATAGAACAAATCTAATATACATTAAACCATGTAAACTTGTTTTGATATAATCCTATTCATGTAAACCAAGATCGGTTAAACCAAAAACCGAAAAAACCAATATTCAAAACATGAAACGTGTGTGTTGTGATCTTGAGCTTATCATACTATACTAATCTTTACATTTTTAGGATCTAAACTCAAAACTAAAACTATGGATACCTAAGTCTTCTTGTAGAGCGCAATCTCCAAGCCGACTCGATCCAAAACTCCTTGATTCACCAAGCTTGACTCCAAAGAGTGCTAGATATCATCTTTGTTGCTCGGGCTTTTGAATCAACATGTGAAAGATGTGTGAAAGTTTTCACCAACTAATATCTTGTTAAATATCTGAAACTTAAACATTGCAAGATTATTAGTACACATAACTACATGAGTTAATCATCATCAAAACTAGAGTGGAAGGCCTTTGGGCCAACACTTCTAACTATGCTCCATCTCACCACACCGTTAACCTCCCTACACCCCTCGATTTGGATGTACCTTTCCTCAATTTAGATTTCAGCCTCTCATTCTTTTTCTTATCTCTATTCTCAGACCTCCCTCTCCGATCGACACTCAGGTCACTCCCTGGTGTCTCAGTCGACCTCGAAGACTTCTTGCGCACCTCTTCACTAAGAAGTACACTCATCACATCATCAAACTTCAAGATTCATGCCCCACAGGAATTGCTCATCGCAATCACGAGACCATCCCAAGCCTCCGGCAGACTAGATAACAGAACCAACACTCTAATTTCATCTTCAAAATTGACCTTAACTGATTCCAACTGGCTCGTTAGCGTGTTGAATTCGTTGAGATGCCCAGCAATGCTTTCGCTATCAGCCATCTTTAGGTTGAACAACTTCTTCATCAAGAATATCTTATTTGACGTCGAGAGTTTCTCATACATCTTCGATAGCACCGCCATCAAGTATTTGGTCATCTTTTCCTAGAGATGTTGAAGGTAATCATTGATGCCAAGGACAATCGGATCGCCCCTTGGGCTTTCCGATCTAGAATCTTGCACTCGCCATCAGACATCTCCTTTACTTTGTGGGTCTTTCCGCCGAGAGAAAGATAAAGATCTTTTTGTTACAGGTAGTTTTCGATCTGCATCTTCTAGAACTCAAAGTTCACGCCGTTGAATCTTTCAAATCTGTTTTTTTTCCTTCATACGCCATCTCGAATCAATACTCTGATACCAGCTGTTAGGATAAAGGCTTTTATGATGTTTATGAACAAGAGCAGATTAGATCAAAAGAAAGAAGCAATATCGCAGATTTATCAAAAGACAACACATAGATAACACCAGAAATTTCGTGAAAAACCCAAAACAGGGAAAAACCACGGAGTCGCTCAAAAATCAACTATTATCGAGAGATTATAAGAGAATAAAGAAGAAGACCTCACAGCCACTTTTTCCAATAGCTCTAGATTTTTACCACACCCTTCCTAATTACAGCGCATCTCTTTTATAGAGAAAGTAGAGTTACAAGTTGTGACATTCCTAAACTGTCCTTGACATTTGGCTTGAGTTTCTTGTATCGAGAAACTTCCAAGCTGGACCGCATTCGCTGCGCCTCTCTGTGCCTCGGAGATGTTCCTCTGCTCTGTCGCTCGGAGTGCTCCTCCCGAGAGTCTGAGTGATCCCTCGAACACTTGAATATGTCTCCATCTGAAACTTCAAGCTCGCCAACACTTTCCTGCAGTGCATCTTTACCTGGGGAGTCAGCAAGGTAGTCCAGTCCTCGAGAGACTCTTCCCGAGGCCCTGCCTTCGAGCCGCCTAAGATGGACTTCCCGACTTTTTAACTCCCACTGCGATTGGACCTCACAGTTATTCCTGCATAATACTTCTCTGAAGGCAATTATCTGTCAAGTTCGACAATCAGGCTCCATAACTTCAATAGAAGTTATGTGTAGAACATTATAATAAGAAAGCTCCTGCGGTACCTTAAAGTGCCCAATTCAGTTTTTGATCAAAGCATTGACCCTAGCTGCAGTATAATAAGGACAATTTAGCTTCACTTTCTAGGCACCTAGCTAACAAGAGTTCATAGGTTCGAAGTTCAATTAGTTTCTTTGAGGTAATTAATGAAAACCTCAGATATTAGTTAATAAGGAAGTCTCATCATGTTTGGTAAATGCTTGTGTGGGCCATTATGTCACTCATTGAGTTCTTCCCTGATTCTTTATGCACATGATGAGTAAAGAGATCAGGTTATTTTTTTTTAGGGCAACAGTTGAGGAAGTAGTCATTAAAAGGTTCATCAATGCATAAAGTAAAGGTTATCATTGACTAGATAATGCCTAAAGAAGTGTATCAAGTTAGATTATGATGCTGATCTTATTGAACTGTTAAGATATCTAGATAATTAATACTTTTTCTTACATGTTCATTTTAAATCTCTCTCTCTCTCATATATATATATATATATATATATATATATATATATATATATATATATTATATATATAAAAGCCTGAATTGATAGTTCTTTTTTAAATCTCAACAATCTTTTAATCATGTAATTATATTTAAACATGAATACCACACCATTTTCTTCTTTTTTTCCCCCTTGTTTAGAACTCAAGTTTTGCAATTGAATATAGTCACAAGTTCAACATGTTGGGATTTGGGTCGAACAAATAGTCCCACATCGGCTAGACATGGGGATGGTCTTGAGTATATAATGATTTGGGTAACTTCATTTAGAAAGCTAGTCTTTTGGGATGGTACCCCAAGTCCTTCAATTGGTATCAGAGTCATGCCCCCGAACTTAGTCGTGGTGTGTGAGTGATGTTCGACGATGTAGATCCCCTAATGGCGCAAAGGCGCAATGAGAATGATGATCACCCCTAATGGCGCAAAAAGGCGCAATAGTCCCGCTTCACGTTAAGGCGTGCCCTAACGTGACCCCTTCCCACGCAGTGAAGAAATTGTATCTCGATAGAGCATTTGATCTTTCAGTGTCAGGGGGGGACATCAAACAAATAGTCTCATTGTTCAAGGCCAGTCTTTTGGGATGGTATCCCAAGTCCTTGTTCAAATTTCAGAAAAGATCTGTAAAATTCTGTGAATATCCAGCAATAGTTCAGAGTAAGAGAATGTGCGTTGAGATGAAATTGTTCGGATCAATTTAAGCAATTAGTCATGATCTAAACATAAATAGTCATGGATAAAATACCAACAAGTACTACCAAACATTAATATAATAGTTATATAATAGTCATCTTATCACATCTTACTAGCAATTCTTTAGTTAACATAAATGACCAAATACAGATTTGCTTGACGACCAGATCCTGATCCCTGATCACTTGCCACCTTGAAATTGTTGCCTTCTTCTAAAATTGTTATCCCCTCTCCTAACTCAATGATCCCTACTCTCTAAATTACTTCTCAATTAGCTGTCATGATCTCATCTTAATTCTTATCAAAATAAATCTTATGCATTTGTGTTGATATAATTTTATGCATATCAACATGTAGAAGACCTTGGAGGAAGAAAATAACTAAAGAACAAATTACTTTGAGGTGCAAATGCCTTGGAAGAATCAACTACCTTGTGAGAGTTTTCCTTGTTTAGTCCAAGACTTTGACAAAAGAGGTGGTCACATTTAGACTATATCAGAAGAGTCTCAAACTACAGCTCAGATTGGGAGAGCAAGTTAATGTGGACTCACTGACTCCTTCAACCTTCTCTCTATTAATTGTTTTCTATTACATATATAATAATATCAACATATATAGATTGTAGAAAGGACTTCTAGATAATTGCTATAGATTAATGAGGAAGTACCTAAACAATCATCTAACAATCACTTATTTACATGTTGATTGTTGCAACAGTCACTTATTTGCATGTTAATTAAGTGTTAGTATATTGTGTGGTCCATCAAATTTATTTGGTGATCCACTAAGATTTTATTTGGAGGTAAGAAAACTATGTGAAGTATTACAAATATTTGTCACCCTCTATATTAATTAAGTTGACAGTTATTTTGTTAGACTCTTTTAATTGAAAGCCAGTCGCCCACTAAATATCTCAAAAAAGAAGTGATCTCATTGTAAACTCGATAGAATTATTTCTTAAAACAATATCCATAATATTTTTTGCTCATAACCCATTGTCTTCTCCTGCCTTCTTTTTTAAGAAGACTAGTTATATATAATTAATCAAAAGTGGGCTTAGCTAATTAAGGTTAGTAGCCCAAAAATGCATACGTGATCATGACACAACCAAGACATCAATTGATGATAAATTAACTTTTTTTTATTTTGGTGGGGGTGGAAATAAATTAATTGGTTGCTTTGTCCTTGGTACAATGACAGTTATCCAACCACCTTCATCAAACTAGTCAAACTAAAACCTTAGACAAACAATTCCAATGTAGCCAATCAGCGACTTTTCTTGTGATGAGAAGTACTGAAAAAACTTTAAATTAAAAAAAGTCTTTTTCTGCATATAACCTCAATTAAATGATTGATCAGCTAATATATTACAAAAGAAGGGTCCCTTTGGCTGATATCTGTTGACACAAACCCTTTGAATTAGTGAACTGGTGATAGTGACTGTACAAGCCGTAAGTCATGAGTATATTCAATTTTATATGAACTACACAGACTTGGATTGGAGATGAAAGAGACAGAGGTAAAAAAGAAGAAAAAGAGAAAGGAAAAATCTTTTCTCCTATATCTTTGTTTCCATTGTTTTTTATTAATTTTATGCTTCTTGTTCAACACCAAGAGAAATGTTAATACTATATATTGAATATCTTTTCTCCTATAACTTTGTTTCCATTGTTTTTCTGAGCATCATCTTACCAAGTGGCTTGCAGGCAGGATTAATGTTGGCATAAGACGAGATTTTAATGCTAATAGTTAATCCACAGTTTCCTCCATTTTCTCCACTTGACAGTGAGAATCTTAAGTATGCATTGTCTCTGTAATAGCTAATATTTTTTATTTTGAACCTACATCATTCATTACAATTACTTAATTAGCAAATATTAAATATGTTTTCCCGACAAAAATGTTGGTGTCATGCAACTTGAAGATCTTTTTCGAGGGCAGCACCTTGAAGATCTTGCCCCTTTTAAATCTTGAAAAGCTTTAAATGGTTTTATTTTTGTCGTTAAAAGACTCAAAATTACCCTAAATTGCTTTAAAATAAGTGTTATATAACAGTAAGAATTGACTTAGGATTTGAGGATTATATATATATTTTTAATACTGATGTGAAAAGTAAGAAATGCCACAAACTATTTGAATATATTTATTTTATTAGTTTTTTGTTGATCCAACCAAAAATTTAACAAAATAACCAATGATGGTGGACGTGATGAAACGAAAGCTACGTTCTCATTATGTAATTTCTCATTCTACCCCTACAATATTTTCCAAAATTTATCATCTAAAGAACATAAAATATTCCTAAAATTAGAAAATTTACGAATAAAGCGGCGCATGGACCGCGCTTTCTAGTTTAAACACATGCAGCCTCAATAACCTACTCCTCAAAATAAATTAATAAATATTTGGTGGATGTTGAAACTTTGTAGTCCCAAGGAGTATCGTAATAGGGGCATTTTTTGAACAGGTGGGTGACGTCATTCCCGTCAACGTTGGAAAATTAAAGGGAAAAAAAAATCAGCTGGAGACAATTGAAATTCTAGAACCTCGAACCGAGTTGGCCAACCAATTTTTCAACGCCTTGGGATCTGAAAAATATTATACATTTTCTCTCTGAAATAAATACATAAATAAAAATACCATTTAACTTATAAAGAAATAGAAAAGATAAAATTACGATGTAATATATTAATCTCCGAACTGTCTCTGTCCAACGCCGGTAGGCTCACACGATCGCCGATTCTCGGAATCTCGAAGACCTCAGCAAATCTTTTATAAAAAACCACTACTTTGCTTCTTATTTATTTGTTATTAATTTAAATTTTGTATGCAGGCTGTGATAAAAATATGTTATATAAAAATATGTTATATATTATATCCATTTTTATCTGTTTGAGGAATTGACTTGAGGACTTCTCACAATCTATTCTTATTCATTTACTTACCAATGAACCATGTTGCAACCATATCTATGTAGTAGTCAATTTAATGATATAATTTATTTATTTACTTCGTACCTATCCAGTAATTTGTCACATGTACACGGTTATTTTTTGCATATTTTCTCGAGTATTATTGTGTTTTGTTTTATATGGTCAACCGCTCGGTCAACTGCTAGGAAACGCGCAGAGAGCCAATTTTCTGTTAAATCTTTGACAATATAGTCGGGTAGAGCGAACGGTCGACCGCTGTCCTCTGCTCTTGCTGCTTCCACTAGGCGGTCGACTGAGTGGTCGACCGTAGTTTGTTTGTGTACGTCTATGCGTGGCGGTCGACCGACCCTCTACTTCAGCTGAGAATTGGGCTTCTACAAGTACAATTGAACTCCGATCTCTGCGGTACCTTCTCTGATGAGTTAAAAAACTTTACTAACAAGTTGAGATTAAGGAACCCAAGTAATAGAAGATTGCAGCAACACCAGAGACTAGCCGCCGATTGCACGAGCGAACAATCAAAGGAAAGAAGATGAGAACACACAAATTTAACGAGATTCGGTAATTGTCTACGTCGTCGGGGCAGAAGGGGAGAGATATATTATTAATCAATCAATTGTAGGATACAATAGCAGGGGACAATACCCCTCTTTTTATAGCCAGAGAATCCTTGAAGAAAGAGAAACCAACATATTTGAATTCGGATCAAAAAACAAACCCAGAATCATATTAGGAAACCCGAAACACGGTCTTGGTTGACCGGTTCCGTGTTGCGGCGGACTGCTCGGTCAACCTCTAGGCAAACGCATAGAGAGTCAACTCTCTGTTAAATCTATGGCACTACAGCGGTCAACCAGGCGGTCAATCGTTGTCTTCTGCTGCTGCCTCTTCCTCTGGGCGGTCGACCGAGCAGTCGACAGCAATTTCCTTGTGTACGTCTGTGCATGGCCGATCGACCAGCTGGTCGACCAGCTCTCTAATTTCAGTTGAGAATTGGGCTTTTATAAGTACCGTTAAACTCCGATCTCTATGCTATTTTTTCCGATGAGTTTAAAACATTCTACTAATAAGATTTTACGCTATCTTCCCTCACAAATTTTTACACTCTTTCGCCACATTTTCGGCCCATTTTAATGAAACAAGTGGTCTCTTTCCGGGGAAATAAATATTACATATAAAAGAAAATCTACAGTGTCGGTGCAAGCGGCTGCCCTCTCCATTTTAACTGTAACTCTCTCTCTCGTAGAGGGTTAAATTGGTCAAAGACATATTTGAAGGGGGCAAACTTTGATAAATCCCTCACTATTCATTGTATTCAATCATCTCAAAGTCTTTGAAACTACTAATTAAGTGTAATCATATGCTAATCTAATCTCGCAGCATGCTACTAAACTAAACAAGACCTCCACAAAGCTCATTTATGGAGAAGAGACCTTAGATCTTGGATCCTTGTTCACGGCCCCGCAGCGGTCGGAGTTGACGTCGATCAGGTGGGGCCCACGCACCGAAATCTGACGGTGGCGAGGGGCGGGGCCGGGGTGTTGACCGGCCCGAGAGGCCAACGTGCGGGTTAGGAATTTATAAGTTGGTGGAAGAGGCGAAGAAAGTTCAATGGGTTGGCCCCGGAGAGTGCGGCCACAAGCGCTCTCGTTTTGAAAGGAGAAAAAAAAAAAAAAAAACTGCCTCTCAGACATTTTTTTTTTGTTTAATTTCCGTTGTTTTAGCTTATTGCAGTGGGCTAGCTTGCTAACTAAGCTAATTGGGGTGTTGACAGTTTGATGGGAATGGGTGAATATTATAGATATTGAGCCTATGGGGTTTGAGTTATTGTAAACAAATTGCTAGAGCTAGAGCTAGAGCTATTATAAGAAGAGAAGAGGAGTTCAAGGACAAAACAGAGAGAAGAAACATAGTACGAGTTAAAAAATTTAAGAAGTTATCTTTTTGTTGTCAGTTGATGGAGGTTGTGCCAAAAAGGGCTTGTATTGTTAGAGAGGAGAGAAGGATGGATTCATGTGGTCGTGTTGAAGAGGTTGAAAAGGTTAGCTAGCTTCACTTCTTTCTTCTTCTTCTTCTTCTTCTTCTTCTTCTTTTTCTTCTTCTTTTTCTTCTTTTTCTTGGACTTAATCTCTTTAATTTGGATTTGCATTTACTTCACTTGATCTTTTAATTTTCAAGTGATTGAATTAGCTTGTGTAAAACGAATTCTATAAACATCACATTTGGAGTCTTTGACTAATGACCAAGAGTAGACATTTTTGGCAAAAACCCTAGGACTTTTGAACTTAAGATCACATCTGGAAGAAAATAAGAAGTTGAGGTTGAATTTCTTAGACGTTAAATTTTATTTTATTTTTTGGTATAAAGAGTATGAGTTCATGTTGAATATTCTTTTGTTAATTTGAATAGAGTCTCATAGATGAAATCTTCAGGAAATTAATTTTGCAGATTGGTCGTGAGAAGAAAACGGGAGAAGGAGGTTCTTTGAAGTCATCTTCTCCTAATCAAAGAGATTCAAGCACCAGCAATCAGGTAAGGATTAATCAAACCGTTTTCCCTTAGATAAAGCTATTAATATAATAATATATGTTATTGAAGGGATTTTTTTTCTTTCTTTTTTTTTTAAATGAGAAATGAAGATATTTGTTAAAGTTATTTGTTCGTCTGTTAAAGTTATTTGTTCTACTTAGTCTATGATGTTAAAGTTATTTGTTCGGTCTCATTATGAATATCCTCTCGAAAAGAAATCTCATATGAAATAAATTCATTATTATAATTTCTTGGTATGTTTTTTTTTCCCTTTTGCTTGTCAATTTTCTTGGTATGCTTGGTGATGATTGTAAATTGTCAGAACTAGAAGAAAACTTAAAGAAACTAATGTTGTTGAAAATGAAAAAAAATTTAAGTATGTTATCTACAAAACAGATGATTTTATCTAGTAATTAAATCACTTAAAAATGTTTTTTTTTTCCAGATGAGATTCTCTCCATTCAAATTTCATTAGATTTGAAGAACATATTAAAAATAATCAAGGTTGGTATGGGACCCTCTTCTGTTAGATTATATCCTTTTTCTATGGTTATCTCTTACCACAATAAAATGAAATGTTCCTATTCATAAAAAAAAATCCATGTCATCTACTCTTTTTTGGAAAATATTGCATCCATGCATAATATCCATTCCTTTACAAAATGTCCAACTCTAAAACAACAATTTAAAGATGCATACAAAATTTAACTTATTTATAAAAGAAAAAAGGAAAAAAAATCTTAAATCTTTGCACAATCCAATTTTATAATATTTTGTTCTACAGGTTTCCACAGTGATTGAAAGTGAAAGATCATCCATGGACGCATCCTCAAGGCCATCAGCATCAAACACCAAGGGTCCCACTCCGATCAACAATCAGGTCAGAATTGCCTCCTAAATTCATTTTTTTATTAAAAAAAAAAGCAAATTAAATATCTGCATATACCCCTCAAATATATTTTAACTGTGTAATCATTTTCTACATGCAACTTCAATATAAACACAATATACAAAAATTACATACATGAGCAGTAAATATCATTAACATGAAATATTTAATAAGTCCAATTTAGTATGAAATATTTAATAAGTTCAATTTAGTATATATATGCATATGTTATGATCATTTTATATAAATGCAACTTCCATGCAAACAAACACATGCAATTCATTGACATGAGAAGTAAATTGTACATAAGTGATCAAATTAGTATAAATGCATGCATGGATAGTTTCCTACTTATCCCTTACATGGATTTATTGCTTGATTACATAGGAGGATCAACTCGAATCCACGAAAGTCGAAATGGGAGAAGTTAGAGAAGAGAATGAGAGACTAAAAACACTGTTAGCGCGAATCGGCAAGGATTACCAGTCTCTCCAGATGCATTTCCTCGACATCGCCCAACAAGAGCAGGCGAAAAAACCAGCAGCAACAGCGGCAGCAGCAGCCCCTCACGGTGTCGAAGAGCCTGACCACCTCGTCTCACTCAGCCTGGGAACGAATTCGAGTGTGAACAAGAAAGAAGCTGAGAAGCCCAACACAGCGAGCAAGAACAAAGAAAATGACCAAATCGAAGAAGGCCTGGCCCTAGGACTGGACTGCAAGTACAAAGGGTCTAGTATCGGCACAAATACGATGAGCCCGAGCAACAGCGTTGAGGAGACCAAGGAGGAGGACGCCGGGGAGCCAGGGCCGCCGAGCAAGACGCTCAAGAACATGAGGAGTGGGCCCGAAGACGAGGTTTCGCAGCAAGCTCGTGTCAAGAAAACTAGGGTTTCTGTCAGAGCAAGATGTGATGCCCCTACGGTCAGTAGCACCAAAAATATGTTCATGCATTTTGCAGTATAATTGAACTGTTGGTAACGAGTAGTTCGAGCTTGAGGAGTAATTTAATTTTGTGCTGATTGTTTTGTGTGATCAGATGCATGATGGATGCCAGTGGAGAAAGTACGGGCAAAAGATCGCGAAGGGGAACCCGTGCCCCCGCGCTTATTATCGGTGTACAGTTGCACCGGCGTGCCCAGTGAGGAAACAGGTATTGATAGTTTGAACCATGCTGCTGGGTTTATAGTTTCATATGAGTTGTAGATAGCTGTTGTTGATCATAATGCAATGAAATTTAGTAGAATATTATGAATAAAGTCAATGGTAATAGTATGACAGATAACCTAAATTTTCTTGTAGTCAGGCAAAGATTTGACATTTTCTATCTAGTCTTTTGTTTAAAATCAATTTCTGCACTTTGTTCTGAATTTTCTTACATTTCTCCAAAAACTTAATTCCACTCATATATAAGTAATTTCAAGCTAGGCGGACATAAGAAAATTTCTCTAAACATGCAAATGCAATCTTAAGTTTGTGATCTTTTTTAAACACGTGGTGTATATGATGAGGCTTGAACTTGTGAAAGAGAAGTTATTCTCCAAGTTCTCCAGTTTAATTTATACATAAAATAGCTGAGAGTGGATTATCAAAATATTTTTTTTGCTCTCTTAAAAAAGTCAAGAAAGTCTTATAAGTTGGATTTAGTGGAAATTCAGACTTAAACAATGAATAGAAAATGACCTAAACTAAGTTAACTCAAGTTACCGTGTGCATGTAATGTGTGGTGTCCGACATATGTATTTGTCTTTTGAATCTATTTTAGGATGAAAATATCCTTCTAATGTTCTTCTTCAAATACAACTTTCAGGTGCAGAGATGCAATGAGGACAGGTCGATCCTGATCACCACCTACGAAGGCACCCACAACCACCCCCTCCCAATCTCCGCCACCGCCATGGCCTCCACCACCTCGGCTGCAGCTTGCATGCTAATTTCAGGCTCATCCACCTCCAGACCACCCGTTTTCTCCTCCCCATCCCTCCCCACCACCACCTCCTCCACCGTCTCCTCCTCCAATCCGAACCTCCACGCCTTGAACTTCAACCTAACCGACCCCAATTCGCGGTCTTCGCGCCCATTCTACCTCCCAAACCCTACCATCTCATCCACCCCCTCTTACCCCACCATAACCCTAGACCTCACCTCACCCCCACAACCATCTTCTCAACCATCACAATTTTCTAGAATATTCTCTTCTTCCAATTTCACCACTTCAAGTAGTAGTACTCCTAGGTACTCCACAAGCTTCAACTTCTCTTCATCAGAGTCCAACAATAGTAGAACTAGCCTACCAACATCTTGGGCCAATGGACCATACTTGAGCTATGCAGCATCAAACCAACCCTACACCAAGAGCCCAATTGGCTCACTAGGGCTCAATGCATCAAAGCAACAAGACAATTTGTACCAGTCCTACCTCCAAAAGGTGGGGAATCCGATGATCGGCGGCAGCGCGGCAACGCAACATGCGTTGACCGACACGATTGCCAGGGTGATCACGTCCGACCCGAGCTTCCAGTCGGCCCTGGCCGCGGCGATCACGACCTACATCGGAGGAGGGACCAATGCGGCCCAGAATTCGACTGCGGCGGCTGTTAACGGGTGCGGGTCGAGCTTCTTGACGAGAACAGGGAGCCGTTCGGCGTCGAGCAAGCAGCAAGGGATCAACAGCCTGATGTTCATGGAGGGTACTCCATTGGCGTTCTCTAGCTCAAAGAGTGCATCTGCTTCTCCAGTGGATAACAGGGAAAACATCAACTGATCACATCATTGCAAGTTCTTGGATTGTACAATGTGTAGCTTTTTTGCATAATTGCTGCATAATGTACAGCAAGAGTTAGACAACTGAAGGGGATATGCAGCTATGGGAGTAAACCCATTTGTTCATTAGATCATAAAGGGATCACACTGTCAAGCAACAATTTTTTTTTCCCGAAAAGAAAATTGTCGTTACATATCTTCCTTTGATCTAAATTAAACAAGGTGAAGAAGAAAATTAGATATATTAACTGACATTAAATAGCTAGAATGAATAAATTTTACTTTACTATATTATTTATATATTTCATAAATGTTTCTTTGTTCTCAAATGAAACGAAGTGGGATAAAGACTAATAAATTTTACTTTTCTGTATTATCTACAGTCATTAAATAGAAGATAATGAGGCTAATAACAAAAAGTTTATTATATACCTAGCTATTTTATTATAAATAGTCAGAGTACCCATTATAAGCCACTAAATATCGGAAAATTAGCATAGAAACATATCCTCTCCACTAATAAAAATTAGGGAACTAGTTCACATATTAATCACATTAACGGCTCTCTAATTTTATATGAGTAGTTATAATTGTTCCAATCACATTCACAAGTGTTCAATATTATACTGGTAGCTAGCTACAATTATTCCATTTAAAACTAATTCGCAATCTATCTGTGTATCGTTCTCATCTCCAAAAAGTGAATCAAAATTATCTAATATCTAATATCTTCTATGGGCCTGATTGGTTAAGGGTGGAAGTGAGGAAGTGGTAATAGTTCTCTTTGAAACTTGGAATTGGTTAGTAAGTTTTCCTGTGTTTGGATGTTGTTGGGAAGTGTGGTTTGGAAAATGTTATGTCATTTCCCGTGTTTGGATGGTAATGGAAAGTGGAAGTGGAAAAGTTGATCACAAAATTGACCGCAAAATAATATTAAAATAAAAATTAATTAAGAAAAATAAAAAATGGACTGTAATTAGAATGTAAGTAAGATTTACTTGTCAAAAAAATTAACTGTTTTATACTACAACTTATTACAAATGAGATTTACATGACCACAAAATTAACTGTAGCACTATGAAAGTGAGGAAATGGTTGTGTAAAAGAGAGAAGAAAAAAGGAAAAAGGGTTTTCTTATTTTCCTTTTCCGGTATTTGGATAGATAGGGAAGTGAGCAATTATACTTCCCCATTTCCTTACTTCTGCCCACTTCCTTGTAACAACATGAGTTCGCGTTGTAGCCGACCGTGGCGACCGACCGGTTAAAAGAAAGTAAAAACTTCAATCTCCAATGTGAAACCGGAGAGGACCGATTGCAGCAGAGTATGCTATAGGCAACCTATCTTTTGAGTTTATAAGCTTGTCAAGTTGGATGGTGGGAGTAGTGGGCTAGAAAAGAAGTGCTCTTGAGCTTTCTTGTACTACAAAAAAAATTAAAGAAAAAAAAGAAAAACTTGTCGGTTGATTTTCGTTGGCAAAGAGATACTCCGATTCATTACCTTTTATTTTATTTTATTTTAAGGAAAACAGTGGGTGATCAAGAACCTCCCCCATAGAGCTTTGACCAAAAATTTCTAACTTACAGAAGCTAGAGGCAGCTTGTTAATGAGCCCCAGCGTTTCATTAAAAAACTTTTAATGAAGCATCCATACATAGTAAAAGTTTAAATGAAAGAAAAAAAGTAAAGAGTACATCAAATGCCACTTCCGTATAGATGTACACATATATCGATTACAAAATACAAAAGATACTCAGAAGCGACAGTGTCATAACTCCGAGGAAGCACATCCCACCTCTCCCAAACCAAAAAGTCCCAAATATTGCAACGGGTGTGCGGACAAAATAAGTCCATATCACCTATAAAAGCAGGTTTGACATCGGGGAGGTGAGGATTCATGTGCTACTGCTCAAGGGCATTGGAAGCATTGTCAAGACGACGGAAATAAGAAAAATAGGAAATATAATTCACAAACGGAAACACTTCACAATTATAGATGTTCGACCAAATATCGATTTACGTTCTCTGTCCGAACTTATTGAATTTACTATAATAATCGTCAATTACAATGAACACCTTCTCACACCCTAAGAAAAACACTTAAGAAATACCAAAGAAGAAACATAGAGATTAAATTCAATCTCACACTCTCTCTTTGTTTCTCTCCATGTCTTTCTAATCTTGTGTGATGCCCCTTATTTCTTCATATGAGAAATCCATCCCATATAAATAGTCCCTCAAGAGTTGCTATCAATTAATGTACACATCTCTCCAAAATACCCCTTGGAAAATCGTGCAACCCTTCATAATTGAACTAGTCATGCCTCTTGAGTTTTGCACCTCTTTGTGAACCACTTACATCCTTTCGTGAACTGCTCACACCATTTTGCATAGGAGGGAATTCCAACAAACTCCCCCTCCGGACATATGCGAAAAGAAAACTCGCAAACCACCGCTTCAATCTCTGAAGTCCATCTCACCCGAGATATCGCTTGCAAATTCCTGCAAACAAACCATTGGCTCCTTTCTTGTATCAGTCATACATCACCCGGATCAACCATGGTTGCTCCCCTTGATCCGAAATCGCTAATGTTGATGTGTATCCTACCCGGTCAACTTAATTGATCCCAAAGAGGGACCCCGATTTGACCTCTTCGTCAGTAGAATTTTCCTTCTCACTATCGCCTGAATCTTGAAAACAATCTGCTTGTGTCTTTGCAATGCCCGCAAATGACACCCGCCTCAAGTACATGATATCCTGTGCACCCTGTTTCACAAACACCTTCGAGGTCTTGGTTTTACCAACGGTAGTACCAACCAGACGATATATACATCCACACTTTTCTCCCTTCATAACGACCATGCAGCCACGTGTGATTTTTATGGCTCCCCCTGCAATGGGGCACTTGCAGCCCTTGGAGTTCAACTGGCTCAAGGATATCAGATTTTTCCTTAGCTTTGGGATATACGCTACACCATCCAAAGTGTGTACCACTCCATCGAATATTTTGACCTTCACCGTTCCCAACCCCATAATGTCACACTTAGACCCGCTAGGCAAAAAGAAAGTACCTTCCTTTGATTCTGGAAATGTCTCAAGAAATTTCCTCTTGGAGCAAATATGATTTGTTGCACCCGAATCCAATACCCAATCATCCTGAGAATCAATGCCCTCCCTGAAAATAGTGAGAATATCTCCAGGGTCTTCAGTATTTTCTGCTAGCGCTGTGGAAGACTCCAAGTTCTTACTATCCTTCTTATCCCAAGTCAGACAATCCCGCTTTATGTGTCTCCACTCCTTGCACTTATAACACTACACTCTCTTTCTGCAATCCTTGGATTTAGACCTACCGTTACTGCTAGATCCTTTGACCGCACTCCTTCCTCTTCGATTTTGACCATAAGCATGAAGTGCAGATCATGAGTTGTCCTCAACTTTTCTCCTTGTCTTCTCGGACAATAAAGCTGACTCAACCTCTCCCATCTGCAAAGTATCCTTACCAAACAACACTGTGGTAACCATGTGCTCAAAAGAATCAGAAAGTGAGGTAAGAAGTAAAAGTGTGATCTTCTTTCTCAATCTTGACATCAACTCGTCCAAGTTGATCCAGCAACCTTTTGAACACATTTAAGTGTTCCATGAGATTCGTACCATCCTCCATCTTCAGCCTGTATAGATCCTGCTTCAGATTCAACTTCGTTGTTAAGCTTTTTCCAAGATAGAGCTTCTCAAGCTTCTCCCACAACGCCGATGCCGGGTCTTCATCAATAATATTATTGATAATATTATCAGCAACACAGAGTCTAATGATGCTGACGCATTTCGACTCCAAATCCTCCCATTCTTCCTTTGTTATCTTCTTCGGCTTGCTATCATTTCCCTTCAACGCTCGTGCCAAGCCCTATTGAATTAGGATATCCTTTACTCTCCGTTACTATAGAGTAAAGCTCCCCTTCCCATCAAACCGCTCCACCTTGAATTGTGAGACAAAATTCCTGCCATGACAACTCTCGCGAACCTTCAGCTTTGATACCACTTGTTGGGAATAGAGAGAGAGAACAAGCGCACCAAGATGACGGAAATAAGAAAAAATAAGAAATATAATGCACAAACGCAAAATACTCCACAATTATAGAGGTTCGACCAAATACCGATCTACGTCCTCTGTCCGAGCCTGCTGAATTCACTATAATAATCGTCAATTATAATGAACACCTTCTTACACAAAAAAAAAAAAAAAAAAACTTGAGAAATATCAAAAAAGAAACTTAGAGATTAAATTCAATCTCACATTCTCTCTTCTTTTCTCTCCCCGTCTTTCTAATCTTGTGTGATGCCCCTTATTCCTTCATATAAGAAATCCATCCCATATAAATAATAATCCCTCAAGAGTTGTTATCAATTAATGTACACATCTTTACAAAACACTCCTTAGAAAATCGTGCAACTCTTCATAATTGAACTAGCCATGCCTCTTGAGTTTAGCACCTCTTCGTTAACCACTCACATCTTTTCGTGAACTGCTCACACCATTTCGCATTGGAGGAAATTCCAACAGAAAGTGGGGTCTTAGTCAACATGCATCATTCCCGATATCTATATGACATTTATCGATCTTCATATCTAAGAAACAAGCACGTAAATTGACATCTTATTGATGTGATAAAGAAAAAGGGTAAGAAATTATTCAATGTTGCCAGAATGTGTGTGCAGGGAAGCAAAGAATTTTTTTTTCGGGTAAAGACTAAAACAGCCCATTTACATTATATATTTCAAAAATATTCAGAAAACAATGAGTACAATAACAGTGTTAACAATACAAAAATGAGTAGACAAAAAAGACAAAAAGAAAAAGGAAAATTCACAAATATTGATACATGAAAAGTCATGTAAAATCATATCTTTTGGCCTCTTCGAAGAAATAAATGAGAATCTCATGAGCATAAACACCAAAAAAAAGTTGAATATGATAATGATATGCACAATGGGGAAGAAATTTTTCCAATGCAAATGGTTACAAATCAGCCATTGTTTTAGCGCAGCGGCACTGCGTGTGCGGAGCACGCACAGGTGGCAAGACGAGGGTGGCTGAGCTTCTGCAACTGCCGGCTACGAGCAGGGCGAAAATTGCCAGAAATAGCAAAATCCCACTGCAAAATTGTGTTCGACAACTTCAAGAAATAGCAAAATCCGTCGATTGATTCCCTATCAGTTTACCCAAATGATGTGCAGATCGAAGAGGCTGTCGTCTTCTCGCAATCCCTTGCTTAACTCGGTAATTTTCTGTCAAATTCTTTGGATTGATTTGGTTGTGAGCAGATTGTGTTTGATGAAATGCCTCATTGAATATTTGTTGTCTAGTTTTTTGAGATGGGCTCGCGGTGACTTTGATTGGACATCAGTTTCTTGATTTTCTTTGATGAATGTGTATGTCTGAATTTATAATACAGCGCAATCAAGGCTTCTTATTCCACAACAATGAAGGTACTTTTCATTCTTATGCTAGGGATTTCACTTGGAAAAGAAAATGTTTTCATACTAATGATTCAGTCGTTCTTAAGTATCAAAATGGTGTGCATTATTTGGTAACAGTGTTTTCTGGGGAATTAGAATTTTAGGTTTTCTTGATGAGTGTTATAACAAATCGGTGCTCTAATACCGATTATTACTCATGGGATTGACATTTACAGAACTTGGTAATATAATGATAATTGCAAAAAGAAAACTATTGTAAAGCAAATGAACAATACCTAGATAAAAGAGTAATAAGAAATAACACGAGAATTTAACGTGATTTGGCTCAAACTTGGCTTACATTTACGTGGAGAGAACTTGAAAGAAGTTTATTAATAAATTTGATACAAAGAGATTTAAACCTCCTCTTGATCTCAACAGAGTGTTCACCTTTCTCGTGAATCTAGACTTAGATTACAAGGGTGTATCTACTCTCTATGCAACTTCACGTTGGTCCTCCCTTTCTTGACTTCTTCTGATCTCCTTTACTTGATTGATTTACAATGCTGGGTTACAACTTTTATTTACACGATTTTACAATACAACTCTTATTTGGACTAAGAGATGATCTTGTTCATTGGATGTCTGAAGAATCTTGATCAATCCTATTGGAGTTAATCTCCTTGATCTAAAATAATTCTAGATCCTTTAATTTTTAGAAACAAACCTTTATTAAATAAAATCTGAATCTTATTCGTACTCCTTCAAAAAAGGAAACTCGTAAACACTTGAAAAAGAAACTACTACACCTTAATTTGCTTCTTCTTCTTCAAACCATCGTCTTCTCCAATCGGGTTGGATCTTCTTAGACCATCATTTCCTCTTAAAAATAAGACAAAATTCTAAAAATCTCTACCTTGACTTACTTTTTAAGTCTTTAGCAAAACACCTTGAGATTTTGGATTACTACGTTGATTCTTTTCTTAGTTGTAACCATACCATGAAGCCTTTAACTCTTGCCTCCTCTCCCTGGGGCCTTTGGCAGATTTACCGCCATGACTTGGGCCATCTCAAACCTTACCTGAATGCACCATTTCTTCTTTCAGCAACACTATGATCTAGTTCACGTCTCATTCCAATCTTCCTTGAATATCCACCTCGCGATGAGCTCTTTTCCAAACTTACTCCTGAAACTTCACCTTGAACTGAGTTTCTTTCCTTCAGCTTGTATAATCCTTCACACTTCTCTCCTTTCAGGATTACCATGTCTCCTTGGCTAACTATGATGACGCCTTGTTGCACTTGAATCCTGCATCCTTCCTCTTCGAGCACGCTTATGGATATCAGATTGTACCGTACCTCCGGGACATACCGGACCACCTCTAGAGCATACACCGTGCCGTCTCTTTTGTAATCTTGACTGTCCAAGTGCTCACGATCTCGCAAGCCGAATCATCCACCATCTTGATAATCCCTTCCTTTTTTACAATCAAGGAGTTGTTGAACAGCTCCTTCTGGGGACATTCATGAATCGTCCTACCTGAATCAAATAATGGGCCTTTACTTTAAGAACATAAGAAGCCATTAATATTTCTGTATCAACACCGCTTGCTACGTATGCCTCCGCAGCTTGTCCATTTTTGTTCAGCGACTCTCGCCAATGCTTGCAATCATTCTTCCAATGACCTCCTCTATGACACAAATGACATGCCTTCGACGAGCTCGGACTTTTCTTTCTTTCTCCTCTTTCTTTCCTTTCCGTGACCACCAAACTCGATCCTTCTTGCTCCTCTTAATTTGACATTTTCCTGATCTCATTAGATAAGAGAGTTGACATGACCTCCTCCAAGACAAGAATTTTCTTACCATAGAGCATGGTGGTGACGATATGATCGTATTATTATGAAAGCGAACTGAGAAGTATTAACGCCTTATTCTCCTCATCGATCTTAACATCAACAGTTTGAAGCTCGCTGATGACTTTGTTGAAGAAGTTTAGATACCTCAACACCGTTCTCCCTTCCTTCATCCGTAACCCATATAGTTGTTTCTTGAGATACAGTTTGTTGGAGAGGTTTTTCATCATATTCAATATCTCTAATCTTAGCCACAATCCAGTAGTCGTTTCTTCATCCATCATGTAGTACATAATCTCGTCTGTGAGACATAATTTGATAGTGCTTGCCGCGTTTAGATTTATCTCCTCTCAATCCTCATTTAATGTACATGCAGGTTTTGCTGACTTTATTTGCAAGGTCTTGTAAAGACCCTATTGCACCAGCAACGTTTTTACCCTCTTTTGTCATAAATTGAAGTTTCTTTTACTATTAAACTTCTTGATCTTGAATTTTATCGCAGAACTTTCTATTTTTGATATATCAGTGTTCGTCAATTTTTAGTTTTGATACCAATTGTTGTAACAAATCGGCATTATAATACCGATTGTTACTCCCGAGATTGATGTTTGTGAAATTTGGCAATATGATGATACTTGTAAAAAAAAATTGTAAAGCAAGCTAGCAATACCTAAATAAAAGATTAATAAGAAATAACATGAGAATTTAACGTGGTTCGGCCCAAACTTGGCATACATCCACGAGGAGAGAACTTGAGAGAGCTTTATTAATAAACTTGATACAAAGAGATCTAACATTCCTCTTGATCCCACAAGAGTATTGGCCTTTTGCTTGAATTTAGACCTAGATTATAAGAGTATACATTTTCTTTATGCACCTTCACCTTTCTCCTTTCTTTCTTGGTTTCTGCTGATCTCCTTTACTTGAGATTGATTTATAATGTTGGGTTATAATATTTATTTATAGGATTTTATACTAGTACTCATATTTGGAATGTGAGATGATCTTGGTCATTTGATGCTTGAAGAATCTTGATCAATTCTATTGGAGTTGATCTCCTTGAGCTAGAAGAATTTTATATCCTTCAATCTTTAAAAACAAACATTCATTTAATAGAATCTGAATTTTATTCGTACTCCTTTAGAAAAGAAAACTAGTAAGCACCTGAAAAGAAAACTGCTCCATCTTAATTTGCTTCTTTTGTTTCAGATGAGAAAGTGGGAAGTGTTATTTTTCACTTCCGCTGTCCATCCAAATACCGAAAAATGGAAAAACCTATTTTCTCTTCTTTTTTCTTTTTACACACTCATGTTCTCACTTCCAAGGTGCTACGGTTAATTTTGTGGTCATATAAATCTCATTTGTAATAAGTTGTAGCTCAAAACAGTTAATTTTGTGATCATGTAAATCTTATATGCATTCTAATTGTAGTCCAATTTTTTCATAATTAATTTTATTTTAATATTATTTTACGGTCAATTTTGTGGTCAACCTTTCCACTTTCACTTCCACATTACTAACCAAATACTAGAAAAGACATTACACTTTTTCAATTACACTTCCTAACTACTATCCAAACACCGGAAAAGAAATACAAATTCTCATTTTCCAAAAGGAAAAGAATCCTACTCCCACTTCCTCACTTCCACCCACTTCCGGACATCCAAACAGCCCCCAAGGCAAAATCCTAACAATGAGAACACTAGTTGATGCCATGGATGCGTATAATTATAGGACCATGGTATGAACTTTAAATTATGTGTTTTTTCATCATTGAGGCCTTTTCTCTATCAAAATGGGGTGCACAACTATGGAGCATGATAGTTGTGAGAGAAATCTACATGATTAAATCGGCTATGTTCCATGAAAACCAGTGGCATGGTAGATGGTCCTACTTTTTTCTAAGAAAATGTGGAGCTCATGCGACCAGGAAAAAATGTACCAGAGAGAGAATGGGTGGAGGTCAATGGAGGACGTCAACGGTTTAATTATAGGTGGGATGCGGTGTGTGTAGGATTTTTTTTTTTTTTTTGGGGGGGGGGGGGGGGGGGGGGTGCGCGGTGGAGCAATTCTCCTAATGACCCTAGACAAGGGAATAGTCTAGTCGAGGCAACTAAGATGGTATGATTTGCTACATAAGTAATTGCATCAACCTTAGAGTGAAATGAAACCTGGCTCCTAAACCAAGTTTATTGTGTTGAAATCAGAACTACGGAGTAATGCATCAAATATGTTGTTTCCTTGGTATAAAACTTATTTTGAACTTTTTTGCAGCGCAAGTCCTCATGAGTCTGAAGACTGATTGGAGTGTACTGGAAGAAGTTTTGTTGCTCTATTTGGAGTTTTTACATCATAGAACAACTTGTTTTTGGCATGTGGAAGTAATAGACCTTGATACACATATGGTGTATTGTTTGATGAATTTTTATTAGAAACAAATAACCACTTCTACATTCACGAAGTTTTTACTCTGAAAGCTTTGGAGTCATATTTTATGGTGTAGCTTGTTTATCTGAGCACATTACACTTGTTAACCATGTGATATCTTATTATGACAGTAACGTTAGATTATGCAGCATTTTAACAGTGGATTGTCTCCTTCTGCAGTAAATTTTCTTAGGCCTCTGGAACAATTCAACAATAAAGGTTTTTGCTTAGCAGAATGGCACAGCGAACTGGATCTTGTTCAAAAATTCCAACTTGTGATGCTTACTTTGAGACTATACAGTCAGAGAAAAATTTACCCCATTTATTACAGCAGTCATTGACTTCTGCATTTACAGATATTACAGCGTCATCTTTTCCACAAGTCCCAGGAGGCTAAGGTATATTTCTAAACATGCAAATTTTCCTTTGAGACTAACAGAGGGTAATTCCTGCCACGTTCTAGCTGTGCAAATTGATTAATCTCTCTTTACTGAACTCCTTTAACCGTTACTTGTTAATATGATTTGGCTCTAGGATACATTTATATAACTTTTACCTGTTCATTTGGTTCTGTAATAGAAAGATTCTAAATTTGTGGTTTACTTCGTGTGGAATAATCTTAGCATCACTGGGCATTTGTTCTTGATGCAGTAATTGAGATTTCATCAGACACACCAATTGTTGATGCAATTAGAATTTTGTCGAATGCAATATACTGTCTGCCCAGGTGAGAAAAGCAGAGGCAAAGAATAGTATGGATTTGGAGAGAAAAGTATCTGGGTATTCTAGATTACTCCACAAGTTTGCTCTGGGTGCTAGAAAATGCGGAACTTGCTGATGTTGCTTTATCAGCAGGATCAGTAGCAGCTGCTGGAGTTGGAACTGGTGCCCTCGCGCTCTTCGAGTTGGAGCTGTGGCGCTTGGTGTAGCAGGTCCAGTTGCGGCAGCTAGGCTTGCCTTTGCTGCTGTTGGTGCAGCTGTGCCTGGTGTGGGGGAGAAGATATAATCTTATTAATAGAGTTTTTTTTAAAAAAACTCATTGGTGAAGATAGCCTAGAGATTGGAGTTCAATGGTGTGCACAAGATGAAGACAAAAACAAAGCACTGTTGAAGATAGAGGCTTGGTCGACCGCAAGATCACCCGACCAACAGAGCGTAGCACAAGCCAGATGTGGGCGGTCCGTCCAAAATGATGTTTTGTGCGTCTGCACAACTAGCAGTCGATTCCCGGTCAATCGCTATATTTGGGTCGGTTGACCACCCGGACGACCGACAGATGAGTATGTGCTTATTCCAATTTGGATTTTGAAATTGTTTCTGATCCGATTTCAGATCTTTTAGTTTTCTTTTCTTTATGGATTCTCTGACTATATATAGAGGGGTATTGGCTCCATTAATTGTAGTCTTAAGAGAAACCTTGAGAGGTGAATTGTATTGAGAGTTCTAGGATTAGTTTGTTTGAGAGACTTCTACGACCGATTGCGTAGTTTATCTAATTTGGATCTTCGGATCACTTTGTAACCTTTGTAACTCTATTGGTTGAATAAGATCTTCTCCCTTATGTCCCGAGGACGTAGGCAAGTTGTCTAATCTCATTAAATTGGTTGTTCTCGCGCTCTCTTTTGGTTTGTGTTCGTGCTATATTTGGTTCGTGATTGACTCAACGTTAGAACGCTGATCTTGGTGATTGGCGTGTTGTTGGAATTCCTCCGGAGTGTACAACAGCTGGAGGATTAGCTGAAAAAAGTGACACAAGGAGTGATGCTCCCAGAGTTTCTGATAACATGGGGGAGGATTTCTATAAAGTCCTTGTTGAGAAAGAAACTTTCAAATCAACAATAGTAAGCACTTCGAGTTTTTTTTCTTTGTTATGCATGATAATTTTTTTATGAAGTATCAATAGAAGAATGCATGATATTTTTGTTACTCAGATTAAAATATTCTTTTTCTGAATCTATTCTGACTGACCTGATTTCAACCTCCTGAACAGTTCAATATTTGTATAGTTTGGCAGTGTGGATACAGCAAGAGGTGTTATCATGTTACCTTCTTGATAGCTGGAGGTATGTGCTTCATGGTTATTGTCCCTCAAGTGGCCTTTTTCCTGGCCAGTTAATCAATACTTGCGTGTTTTTAATGAGTATCTAAAATTTACATATTGCTCAACTGAACATTTATTGACTATGTGTTTTAATTAACTCTCATATTGTATCTTTTACTTCCTGTCACGGGTCTTTAGAATCCTGAACTTTTTTTTTGCCATATTGATCTTGAATCATGTCATGGCCTCAAAATTGAATATTTGCGCAATGAAGGTTTTTGATATATAGTAGTTTCAATTAGCTCAATTAACATGGCGATTTTGAGGAAGGAACCATGACAAAAGGTCTGTAGTTAAGCTTGCTTGGGCAAGGATAGTAATAGAATAGGTGATAACCATGGAAGTTCTTGCTTGGCATTACAAAGGGTCTAATAGCTAAGTCTGCTCCTCTAGAATCTTGGGGGCCAGTTCTAGGATGCCACAGCTACAATGGTTAGGCATAGGCATGCAGGTGGCGGCAATTGTTTGTTTTGTGAGGATCTAATTTGCGAACATCTGTTGTGCTCAAGGATGTACCTGGTCTATTTTTGCTTCAATGAACTCGAAAAGAAATAAATGTAGCTAGCACTTTTGAGGGAGGATACTAACACCTCTGTTAAGTCTGCTTGGCAAGAGTTGTATTAGGATAGGCGGTCTCTTGGAAAGCAAAGATGCAAAGCTACAAAGCAATGGAGAATATGTCAAGAGAGAAGCAGCATGCAGTGTGCTTGATGGTTCGGTTTAAAAGGCTATGTTCACTGGCAAAGATGGCCAGGAAGATTCCACTATTTTAGAGAGAAGATGACCAAAAAGCTAAGATCATCTCCAATAGTTAATAACACTCTTTGCACTACTCATAAATGAGGAATCACAATTACAGAGGAAACTTTCACCCAACAATAATTAGAATCTCCAGCAAACCTTAGGTTGACATAAAGACTCTTCAAACACATAAAACTATCATGGTTTTTGGTTTGATTTTGTTTCTGATAACCATCTCCATATCAAAGGTTCATCCAATTCTTCAGATATTTGAGTCTAAACTTATGTCAGATGAAGTGATGAAACATTGGTAGGTTGATTAGTCAATCATCTTACCATATTTGATTAAACAGCGAAAAGTCAGACAATACCATTTGTAGGCCAGCTATTAGTCATTCCACTTGTACCAAGTTGCATATGGACTTCCTTCGTATGCTACTTGTTGATTTGTGTGGCCCATCCTGCTGATACTTCATCTTCTTAATTGAATGACTATATCCATGGTGTTTCGAAGAAGAATGAAATGGCAGAAATTCAGCAATTTCCACCTTGGTTTGCATTGATCATATAAATAAATAATGTCATCAATGAAGATATCCAAGTCCTAAAATTTCTCTCTTAATGAATTTTGATCATGAATGTTATAAGTTTTCAGTTGTTCTTAAGTCTTTAACATGTCTCTTCTAATATCTTCTATAGTTTGTTCCCTAGTGCCCCTGAAGATGCCCCTGTCAGTCCAGAATATTGGTCAACTATAACTCATGTTTGAACTTGCCTTTATAAATGTATTTAATGGGTTCACATGATTGCACCTTTCTAATATCCACTAGGAGATGAAACTTTCCATGCATTTACAATGTCCAGACATGTTCATATTGCACAGTAACTTGCTAATTTTTTTTGGGAATACAAGGCAAAAAGTTCATCCTACTTTCGTGTTGTGAAAGTGTCTTACTTTCAAGAGTGGGTCCCAGGACTAATTAAAGGGATTTTCACAATGGTTGATTCATTAAGATCGACGGTCGAGATCTTTCTTAATGTTTAGGGTTATCAAATTCTTTATGAGCTTAAACACCTTACATAAACATTGTCGCCGCTATGGTCTTCTATTGATCATTGTCTATGATTTGCATGTCCATTGATGCCTACTCGAGACTAATTGTCTTCACGTAAATGCCATAGTCTTTTGGGCTTCTCCCTAACATGCTGTTATGGTCTTTCTTCCATTAATCACTGGTTGGAAATGTCACTGTATTGATTTTTACCAGATCATCGTCCTGTTGTTGATGATCTTGAGCTAGTTATGACACGGTGAGATCGTGGGTATTGGTGGATTGATCATTAACAGCAGGGGATGAATCTGGTAAATATCAATATAGCGGCCGATTTATAACTGATGATTGATGGAAGAAAGATCATGACAGTATGCTGGGGAGAAGCCTGATAAAAGCATGGCAATTACGTGTATACATTTAGTCTTAAGGAGTAGGCATCAATGGATACGCTGATCATAGCTAATGATCGATGGAAGACCATGGTTATGACAGTATTTGTGTAAGGTGTGTTAAACCATGGCGAATTTGATGGCAGATAGCCTCAAGACTGACTGTGGGCCTTGTAGCCAGGAAGGTATCACAAAGTAGGTATTGCTGATAGCGAAGGTGATGCAAAGGGAATTCTACAACCCAAGTTTGAAAGATGTAGGAATACACGCGTGAAATGGCATAGTTGGCGCATGCAGGATTTGCAGCTTCATAGTTTGAAAGGGGTGTTGCTTCGAGACAAAAATTACACATGAAAGATGGCAATCATTAAGTTACTCCACTCCAATGGGGCTTCCAGTTTGGACCCAAGGTGGAGTTATTATCAGTGGTGTCTCCATGTGTCCTAAAGAGATTTGAATTTAAGGTGGAGTACAATGCACATGCACAATTGTCTGCAAAGTTATGTTAAGAAAACAATGTTTAATTTTCTAGATAAATTATGTGGGGAGAGGGGCATAAAAAAATGCTCCAAGATAAGTTTTCTACGATGATGAAATAAGATCGATGTTCGGGAAAAAATCTTTTATGTGTTTAAAAGGTTTGAAAATAACCCAAGGTGGAGATTATTGTGAAAGTGTTTTATTTCAAGAGTGGGTATAAGGACTAATTAAAGGGATTTCAATTTATTGAGATCGATGGTCAAGATCTTTCTCTACGTTTAGGGTTATCAAACTCTTTATAAGAAGTTTGGTAATCTAGTGTTAAGTTGAGAGAGAGAGAGAGAGAGATAGGAAGAGGTAGAGAACTCTTTGGAGGCTGAGATGTAGATAAGAAAGAGAGAAGGATCGAGTAAAGAGAGTCATGAAGACCTCTTTATAGATTAAGCTAAGAGAAGATGCTTGACATCAATAGGTTATTGATTTCCCATGAGAAAGGTATTCTTCATCAATGTATTAGTTTAATATTAGGTGAGATGAGTGCTCAATGTTTATGTTTATATCCGGAAAATAGGGTTGGGGTGTGGTTGCTCTCTTGTACTTTATCTTTTTTATAATATATCTCTCTCGATGCTCTCCCCGTGGATGTATGTCAAGTTTAAATCTTGTGTCTTCTTCTTGTTTGTGTTTTCTATCTTATATGCTCGAGGTTATCGATCTCACGACGTGTTGAGATTGTTAGTATGGAACTCAATCCCTAACATTCATTCTTCAACAAATTCCTTTAAAACATGTACAAATTTCAAGCCTTTTTTCCCTTGATAACAACACTGACTACTTTCTAAACTTTTTTTACTCTATCACAAGGTACATGTCTTATTTAAATAGTCCTACATTGGAAATTTGAGTGAAAAATTAAGAGCAAAGTGAAGGACGCAAATGTGAATTTCAACCTAGACCTATTGCTTTAAAGTTTGTGAGTCATATTTGGTCAGTGCATGTTATGTCTTCACCAATTGACATCCTAAGGGGGCTGATTCTTCATAAAATGCGGTATCACAACCCAGGATATAGCTCAAGAGGGAGTAAAAAATCGTGTGGCAAGCCCCCGATTTGTACCCACAAGCGATGGAGGCTTGAGACCCAATGCCTAGATGGGTGGTCCATGTAATAGTTATGTAGTGATGTTTGACCCCTGAAATTCTTGTTGGTGGTGGACTGTATGGATGGTGACTATGTGGATTCAGCTACTCTGGCGAGATCGGGGATTTCGAGGAGGAGCGGAGGTCGCAGCGTTGATGGCGAGGACTCGGTGGCAACAGTGATGAACGGATGACGTTGAAGACTTCTGCAGTGATGAAGGAGGAGACTTCCGCAATGATGGCGGAGACTCTGCAGGCGATGGTGATGCCACAGTGAATTGGCGGTGTCTAGTGTGGCAGAGAAGGGCAACGGTGAGTATGAATTTCGTGTTTGGACTTCTTAAAACTATCAAAACACGATTCTGTATTTGTTTTTGTGGACCGTTTATTGAAGATGGCCTATTTCTTGCCATGCAGCAAAGCATCCGATGCCTCCAAGATTACTCAGATTTACTTTGACGGTGTGGTTAAGTTGCATGAATTGCCCAAAATCATTGCGTCGGATAGAGACGTAAAATTCATGAGCTATTTTTGAAAGACCCTATAGCACAAAAGGGGATTAAGCTCAAATTTTCTAATGCTTTTTATCCCCAAACTGACAGCCAAACACAGGTGATTAATAGGAGTATAAGAAATCTTTTACGATGCTTCGTTGGCAAATATTTGAGGAATTGAGATCTGATTTTACTCACCACAGAGTTCACATATAATAATTCGGTAATAGATTAACAGACATGAGTCCATTTGAGGTTGTGTATGTTTACAAACTTAGGAAGTGTTGGCCCAGAGGCCTTCCACTCTAGTTTTGATGATGATTAACTCATGTAGTTATGTTTATTAATAATCTTGTGATGTTTAGTTTCAGATTCTTAATCAAGATATTTGTAATATCCCTAAGTAAATAATACTGTATTTCTATTTTTTGTATTTATTTTTACTGCACATAAATTTTATTAATTATTATTAAGTGTTAATATTGTATTCGTTATTTGTTAGTGGTAGTAGCAAGTGTAATTATTATTTGTGTTAGTGTTACTTATATATTTGATATTAGTATTGATATTAGTATTGTTCATTAATGTTATATTTTCTTTGGTTAGCACTTCACCCTCTACCCGTTATCATTTACCTAAACCCATTGCCTATTGAGAACCTATACCAATTTTACCCAAACCCGCAACCCGAAACCTATTTACCCATTTACCTGTTCAGATCCAACCCAGAATCCAACATAACCACCCCTATGCCATCCCTAAATAATCTCCTAAATCCTAACCACAAGATCAAATCCTAACTACTTTATCTAAATCCTATCTACTAAATCTAAACCTCATCCCATATCTAATCCTAATCCTAACCACCTCCTATATGATATATCCTAATCTTAATTACCCAAATCCCCTTAATCCAATCTCCTTCTTCCCAATGGCTGCCGCCCACCTCTCTCTCCATGGCGCAAACCCCCCTCTTTTGCCAAGCAACAGATCCCCGGATCCCCCCTTATTCTGTCGAGCTCAGCAGGCCAAGATCAGCCGAGCAGCAGCAGCTCCCTCCCCAGATCCACGACAGCCGGATCCCCAACTCCTCGTGGCAGCACACCTTCAACACCAGCAGCCAGAATTGCGCGACAGCCACGCCAACAGCAGCAGGCCGCTGCCCCTACTCGGCTGCTCCCCCTGTCCAGGTCAGCAGCCCAGGGACAGCATCACTTCCTCCCTCCTGTGCGCAGACCAGATCCAGCAGCAGGACACGACAGCAGCAGCTCCCCTTCGTGCCGCCGTGTGTCTCTCCAGCAGTCCAATAGCGGACAGCGAGCATTGCACAGATCAACAGCACCTAGACATGGTCGCTCGCTCCCTCCTCTACAACAGCAGCAGCGGACGGCAGCAGGGCAGCAGCAGTATCTCCGTGCATGATCAGTCGAGTTCTCCACCATTGGCCGAGCCCCCTATGTGAGTGTCTCTTCCTCCTTCTCTCTTTTATTAAGTGATCGCAGCTATTATTTTATATGTGATGTAAATTGTTGAGTAGAACACTTAGATTACATGATTATGTGTGGAGATCATCGAGCATGGGGGTGGGGGTGGACGGTCATCTCCCGCTTATTTTACTTGTTGAATATATATATAGAGAGATGTTAGGCACATATATCTATCATGTTGGAATCCCATGTTTACCATGTGAGTGTTTTCTCCTCCTTTCGATTCCTTTCATTTATGTGTATTTGATTTTATTATAATTCCATGTGTACATAGAGTAGAGTAGATTGTGGATGTTGATGTGTGAGAGAGAGGAGATTCATGTATGTGTTTAATAGCATGAGAGATCAGATTTTAGTATGCCTCTGATATCTGTCCTGGCAGAGGCATTAGTCGACTAATACCTGTTATTAGTCGACTAACACCTCTGTTGGTCGACTAATCCCATATCCCTAGTCGACTAGTTTAGCTTCCAGGTTATATTAGACTTTCTGTTTTCTGACTGTAATCGACCATTAGTCGACTTGACTCCTTTAGTAGTCGACTAATAGCCTTATTAGTCGACTACACTTTGCCCTGTAGTCGACTAACTTGGATTCCTGGAGGTGAGTAACTCTCTGTTTCTCTGTCAGTCGACTTACCTTTTCCCCTAGTCGACTTGGCCTTGGTATAGTCGACTTGGTCCCCTTGATTAGTCGACTAACCTCTCCCTAGTCGACTTGCACATGACCCTTAGTCGACTACTTTTGGTCTGTCAGCTGGGTATAGTTTTTTTATGGATTGTGGACTTCACCCATGGATTAGGTTTTGGTTATTGATAGATGTATATGACTTCAAGAAATGGATGTTGGTTGGATCGACTTGATCTAATAGATCTTATATGCGTGTGTTGGATAAGTTGCCAAGTGTTGAGATTTGATGTTTGATCTTGATGGAAATGGGAACTCTTGAGGACTTGGGAATCAAATTAGATTGATAGAGTGTGAGAACTAAACTATGATTATTGATATATGTTGGAACGACTGTTTAATGTATTAGATTGCTCGATGTGAATTGATACATGGCGATCATGTGACTATTGAAATTATGAGTTGGTTGTAATGACTTGGATTCATAGTTGAGTATTTGAGGACATATTAGATATGACTGAATTAGTTGGGTTGTAATTTAGATTGATCTTGAGTTAGAGGTTATCCAGAATTTATATTCTTTATATTGGGACCTGATCTGTATTAAGATGAGATTGACGTAGTTGGTTTATAGTTGTGATCATTTGGGATTTGTTTAGATGATATGTTGTTGATGTTGAGTACCAAGAATAGATATTCTAGACCACATGTTGTTTGAGGATGTTTCTTCTGTAGTTATGATTATGGAGTATGTTGACTTGTTGATATTGAGGACATGCCGTGTGCTTCATGTATAGTGACTAATCAATTCAGTTAGGGAGATAGAGTTATTATGAGAGTAATCTCATTGATATTGGTGATTATATATATGTTCAGATGTTTTATGATAGCTATTGATCGATCTGATTATTGATGACTAGAGGTGTCTAGACTGTTATTGTATAAATTCATGTTATTGAAAGTTACTGGGAAAATATTGTTGGACCGTAACACTTTCATTGTTCTATTGTTCTACCGTTTACACGGTATTATTGTTCACATTGTTATTGTTACATTGATATTGTTATTGTCACCATATCGTCCCAGTAATCGAAATAACATGGATATTGATTGTTATGAATAATAATGTAAATTGACAACTTACACTGGGATTGGGGAAATTGATGGAGGAGACAGCGTCTGTATTTGGGTGGACCTAGGATACATGTTGCGCAGCCGAGATACGGTTCCACTGCAGGGTTCCGGGGATGACTGACATCCCGTATTGTTCATATTGTCATTGTATTGACATATTGTTATTGTTATTGTTATTGTTATTGACTACCTAGCGGTAGGACCTGGTTCAGCGCCAGGTGATTGGGCCGTGGTTCCGGATATGTACGGAACCCACCTAAAGCATGGACAATGTCTCTTCCACTAGTTTCAATAACTTAGGACGTTGATTGACACATGTAGTAGGCGTAGTATGGGATGCGCCTATTACAGGTGGCAATTGGTGTTCGCTAACATAATAACTGATAATGAACTGTTAATGTATTGTGACTGACTATATCACCTGACTGTACAGATATATCACTATGATAGACATATGATTGTAACACCAGATTTATATACCAGACTAGTGACATGCTAGGTTACACACCATAACGTCAGTTGTTGTTTACAGTTATGTTAGTTACCTTGTTCTACATACATGTTGTTATTCAGTGTTATCATGTTATTTAGTGCTTTCAGTTATCTGTTATTATTATTTATGCACTGTTTATCTGCACGAGCTGTTCCCTTTACACACACACTCACCAGGTTGCGTTCTGACGACCCTGGATTTGCACGTCCAGAAATTGGACGGTTTGTTTATGTTGTGCAGGTGTTCGATGAGATTGTACGCTTTGCGAGGAGCTGGACTCTCTCCCTTCTGATTCTGGTATTCTCATCTCTTTTATCTTCCTGTTATTCCTGATTCTACCTTTATCGTATTCAGTTGCCATTTTCCTTTCCTTATTCACCTGTTATCATGTGTAGTCTTATATGTATTATTGCAGTGATCGATTTCTGATTTATAGTTTGTTCAGGTTAATTTAGGCTTAGCGTGTATACGTGAGGTATTTTCCTTGCGTATATGCGTTGCCGACCTTCGTCGCGACTCCTTTTCCTCGTATTTTGGGAAGCGGGGCGTGACAATATTAGTAGGTGATTAGTTTCAACAAAGGAGTTGGAGCTTTTCACATGATGATTCAAGAGCCCGAGCATCAAGATCATATATAGCACTCGTTGGAGTCAAGCTCGGTGGATCACGGTTTGGATCGAGTCGGCTTAAAGACGAAGTTCGTCAAGAAGACTTCGGTACCTAGTTTAGTTTATGTTTTAGATCCATGTGTAAGATTAGATGGTGTGATATGCTCAAGTTCACAACACACACACGTGTTTCTAGTTTCATGTTTATCAGTTTTTGGTTTTTGATTTAACCGATCTTGGTTTTCATGAATAGATAGATTCAAAACAAGTTTACATGGTTTTATGTATATTAGATTCATTCTATATACATGTATGCTTCATATCTTCAATAAACTTAGTTTGACATACCTATTCATGTATTTAGGTTCTGTGTTTAACCAAATTTGTTTTGGAATTATTGTCAAAAACTATGATATATATCTTTATATGTATATTAGATTATATCCATATACTATATGCCTAAAAGTTGTTTCTATATCATGTTTTTGTATTTGGATGAGTTTTGGACAAAACGAATTTTTATTTGAAAAATTCAAGTCTGGAAAAATACGGATTTTGGTTTTCGGTAATATTTTCATAACACAAAAATGGTTCAAAAAGTTTGAAATTTGTGTTGAAATTTTTTACACAAGTCTGTATTTCAATGTATTATACTGAGCTTATTTTTGTGGATTTTTAGAGTTTTTATGAGATTTTATAAAATATTAAAAACTCAAGTTTTCTGTCCCTAATTGCTGCCTGTCAGGCTCTGGCGGTCAATCGGAACGGTCGACCGGACCCAGAGTCGGTCGACCGGACCGGTCGACCGACGTGCACAAAACGTACACGCTGGCTAGCCACTTGGGCCGGTCGACCGGGCGGTCGACCGACTGCAAGTACCTCACTCTCGGGTGGGGGCGGTCGACCGACCGGTCGACCGTAAGGCTTGGACGGTCGACCGAGCAGTCGACTGGCCAGAGAGTATTTGCTCTCTAGATTGGCACGGTCGACCAGGCGGTCGATCGAAGGGCTCCAACGGTCAAATTTTTGACCGTTGGCGGTCGACCGCCAGCCGCCAAGGCTGAAAATCAGCCTAACGGCTAGTTTTTTGTTGGAGGCCTATTTATATCCCATTTGAGGTGTTTTTCTCTAAGTTTTTCAAGAGCCAAAAATCTACATTCTTCTAGTGTTTTTATTCAAGTTTCAAAAAGAGTTTTTAGAGCTTCAAAGTTTTCATCTTCATTTGTTTTTAGGGTTTGAAAAAATCAAAGAAAATTTAGATTTGGGATATTTGCTTAGTTCTTCATATAGCGCCTCAATTCTTATTCAGAGGAATCAAGAAAAGTTATTCCAGAGACCTTCACCGGGAATTCGGCTACAGTCGTTGGTTACATTATGTGTAGTTGTAATTAGTTTTAATTTTTGCATTTAGTTCATTAGATTAGCCGTACACCTATTCACCTCCCTCTAGGTGTACCTTCAATTAGTATCAGAGCCTACGCTTCTGATATTAGGTTTAACCACCTAAGAGTGTGATCTTGGTTAGCTAATCTATCATTTGCATTTGCATATTTATATTATTTACACACACTCATGGATTACTTGTCACCTCCCATGTTTGATGTCTCTAACATTGACATGTGAAAATTTAGAATGTCCATGTATTTGAAAACCCTAGGCTTGCATGTTTTCCTTACCGCTACCAAGAAATCCTATCTTGATAATAGCGATTATTTAGAAGCCAATGCACAAGCCCTTGAGGCACTTAGAAGCACGCTTAATAAAGAATATCTTTCTATTGTTTCTAACTATGATTCCGCCTTTGCAGTTTGAAACACGTTGACCACCTCCAAGCTTCAAACGCCAACTATTGTGGAGGATGGATCTTGTGGAGAATCCGAGCAATAATCTACATGGTCCAAGAGAATGACTTCCTTGAGGTATACTCGGAAACTCAATTAGATAGTGATGATGCTAGTTCTTCATGTGATGATTATGTGGATCCAAATGCTTTAAATGAAGAACTTTCAATTGTTTGTGAAAAACTATTGGAAAAATACAATTTTTTTGAAAAGAAGACTTTTGCTTTGAATAACGAAAATGAAAATTTGTCTTCCAAACTTGATTTGGTTTTGCAAGAGAAGGAAGAGATGTCTAGTGAACGTGACTCACTTAAATCTCAACTAGACCTTGCCCTAAAAGAAAACGAGATTTTGAAAAGTAAAATGATAGTGAATATATTTTGAAGAAAATGAGGATTTAACTTCAAATTTTGAGTTTGTATTAAAAGAGAATAATTCTTTGAAAATAAAATAGATTTGATTTCACAAGATTAAAAGATTGTTTAAGGAAAAATTTCTTTGCAAAATGATGTGGATTCTCATGTTTGCCATGCTAGTGTAGCTTCACATTCTAGCTCACCTATTGCATGCTCCATTTTTTCTATAATTGTAAATGATATAAATTTGTTAAAGAAGAATATGGAATGTTTGGGCTCCACTTTGAGCCATTGTGCCATGAACCACACACGTTTGGAATCCATGTTTCGCAAAAACAAGTTCCATCTTTACATCACACAAAACACGGCATACACATGCTCCTCACGGTCACACCCATCATATGTATGCTCATGTGTATACTTGTACACATTGTGGACGTAAGGGTCACCTTGCTAAATTTTGCTATGATAAGATACATGATGTAAATTTAGCAACTAAATTTGTTTGAGTTAGGAAAGGTACTAACCCTCATGGACCCAAAAGTGTGGGTACCAAAGACCACCCCTATTGTATTTGATAAAGGTGTGGGCTCTCGCATGATGTGAGAGTAATTATGCCTTGAAGTGGATGCGTTCTGAGCTTAAAGAGGACTATTTGGATGCATCACTTTCAAGGGGAGTTTTGGTGGGAGGACCACCTTGTTTTTGGAGACTTGGAGAGTTGCCTTCATGGTTTTGGTAACAATCTCTAACTCCCGTTTATATTTATATGCCTTCCACATTATTGAGTTTTAGCATATTTTAATTAGTATGTTAAATGTCATGATTATTAGATTATTGACATGCATGTATAGCATTTGAGATCACCCATGTTTTAGATGGACCCATATTTAATGTGTTCTCACCATTGTTTAGCTATTATGTATATCATAGATCTAATACATGTGCATTTGTTATAATGATCATATGTATGTTTATGAGTTTTTGTTTTGATTTCTATGCTTCATTATTTGATTACATGTTGAATGTTAGTTTTTCATTAAAACTTGGATATATATATACTTGTACAACTAATGAGCCACAAATAGATTATTACATGTTTGTGCTTGAACGCTCATTTATACTTATTAGATGTACTAGTATAGCCTAATTTGATGATTCATGCATTTTTACTTGTATTCTCCATCTTGGACATGTTTTATGATCATGTGTTTTCACTTCATGTATATGTCTATTTTGCCAAATCTTAAGATATACATGTATACCTCTTGAGTCATTTGCTTTTCATGCAAATCTTTATTATGGACTCAATTGTGTTTAGGGGTATGTATGTATACTTCGTGTTTTGTCAAAACATACATATGCTTTGAAGTATAAATTATTTTAATGAAATTTAGTTTTGACGACTTTCATGTTTTCATGTTTAAAGAAATTTCAATTGAGCTTATTGCCTACCTTTCATGATTATGTTCTTCACATAACATTTGTACACTCACTTCATTTAAATGTTTTCTCATGATTTTGTTTTCATGAGTATAATATGTGCCTTATTTTGAGTGTTTAGTGACCATGTGATTTACATGTTTTTCATGAAATATAATTTTATTTTATTCCTTACTTGAAGGATTTCGTACTAGTTTACAAATTTCTCATATAATTAGTTGCGGTATTCTTCATTTGGTAGAGTTTTTCAAATATACTATATTTTCAAACCTATTTTTGAAAACCCCTACTCATTCAAGGGCGGTTGGTTGGGCGACCATACCTTGTATGCTTATTATTGAAAATCATTTTAAACTTGTGCATGAAATGGGTGGAAGGTAATATGAGTTATACACTAGATCATATTATGTTTCAATTGGTATCATTGGATCGTTTCAATTGGTATCCATATTGACATTTCTTTTGTATACTCATATATATGTTTATATATATGTATGCTTACACTTCATATAGTATCAATTTCGATTGGTATCTAACTTTTCATACATATATATGCTTTATTTGTGCTCAAAGATATATATGAAAACCAAATTTTGGTTATGCTAAGCTTGTTTTTTTTCAGTTGGTATCCCAATACAAGCTTATGCATCATTTTATTTGGTATTTCATAAAGGAGAGAAATTCGTATTTCATCTTTCAATTGATATTTGGTTTACCTTTGATTTTCACTCCCATACTTTATGATGAAAAATAATTGAAAAATGATTTTGATTTTAATTTGTATCATATGTTCAAAATGAAAAATACTTACAATTGGTATCAATATGTTTATTTGTTTACTTTCAATTGGTATCAAGAAAATTAAAATGTTTTGATTGCCTATATGCAAGAGGAGCTTAACATCTCTTCTACATATAGATTCATGTTGAGTGTATCTTATATTGAGGAGCTTGACAACTCTTCTTTATGCGATACGCGTGTGTAGGGGGAGCTTCACATCTCCTCTTATGCGTTACATATTATGCGTTATGTGAGTTAGGGCCTGTCATCCCTTCTTCATGTAATGCATATATGTAGGAAAGTTAACTTAACGTCTTCCTCTTCATGAATGTATATCACATATATTTTTTTTATTTAATGTCACCCCTTTATTGATTTTTGCTTTTTGACAAAAGGGGGAAACATTTGTTTTTACTTTAACCCCTTTGTTGATGTTTGACAAAAAGGGGGAGAAGTATTTGAGTTTATATGTATGTATTTGAGTTTTTATATGCATATAGTTGTTTTCATTTTTTTTGGTATCAAGAGCTTCTATTGATTGATTAATTTTTTTAATTAATTGGTATCAAAAGCATGTATTTAAAAAAGGAAAAGGAATTTATTTTAAAAGTTTGGTAGAGCATGTTTATGCATATTCATATTTTAAATGTTCATTTTATTGTTTTATGTTTAGTCATGTTTAGTATTTATTGCATATCTTATTATTTATTACTATGCATGTGTTAAGGGGGGAGCTTCCTTGAAGCTTAACTTTAATCCATGCATATATAACTCCATGAGTTTTGTCATCATCAAAAAGGGGGAGATTGTTGGCCCAGAGGCCTTCCACTCTAGTTTTGATGATGATTAACTCATGTAGTTATGTTTCTAATAATCTTGTGATGTTTAGTTTCAGATTCTTAACCAAGATATTAGTAGTTAATTAGCTTCAACAAAGGAGTTTTGGAGTTTTTCATATGGTGATTCAAGAGCCCGAGCATCAAGGTCATATATAGCACTCATTGTAGTCAAGCTCAGTGGATCACGGTTTGGATCGAGTCGGCTTGAAGACGGAGTTCGTCAAGAAGACTTCGGTACCTAGTTTAGTTTATGTTTTAGATCCATGTGTAAAGATTAGACAGTGTGATATGCTCAAGTTCACAACACACACGTGTTTCTAGTTTCATGTTTATCAGTTTTCGATTTTGGTAAAAAAAGTTGGAATCGCGTGATTTTTTATTGGTAGTCTAATTAGAGTATGTAGATCAAGATGAACGATTCGGATCATCCATAAATCTCTCTTATATGGTTTTCTCACGAAGCTTATTATGAGAAAGTTTCTGATTTGAAAATTTTCATATATATATATATATATATATATATATATATATATTATATATATTCATCCTTTTTTTTTTTTTCAGTTCTGCATGAAAAGCAACGACATTATCCAGAATTAGTCTCAAAGGGCCAATACAAAGAGGCCCTCTCATTGTACACTCAATTCCCTAGCTCATGTATTCAACCCACAATTTCACCTTCCCATTTCTCCTCAAAGCATGCAGCAATCTTCAGCTTATCCCACAGATCCAACAAGTTCATACCCACATCATAAAATCTTGGTTCCAAACTGATGTGTACACAGCTACAGTCCTCATTGGCACCTAGAAGAAACACTGCCTATCAGAGATGCCCTCAACATTTTGAAACAATTCCTGACCCACTCTCTCTTCTCTGAATGCAGTCATTTCTGGCTTCTCTCAGTGTGGCCACACTGAAGAATCTCTACACGCCTTCACGTGCGTTCATTTTGAAGGGCTGTGCCCAAACTCTGAACGATTGCTGGTGTTCTCCATGTGTGCCATTCATTAGAGCACGGCTCGCAGATCCATGGGCTGTCAATTAAGCTCGGGCATGAGTCAGATATCTATGTTGCAACCGCACTCGTGACAATGTACTCGAACTGCAGAGAATTGGGCTTGGCTCAACAGGTGTGCAAGATGATTACAGGAAAGAGTATAGTTGACTACAATGCAACGTATCAGGTTCTCTGCAGAATGGTCATTATTCCATGGCCTTGGAGTTATTCAGGGAGCTGATAAGTTTCTCTACAGAGAGACCCAGTTCATCGACTTTGCTCAGTCTTCTATCTATCTGCTCCAAAATCTCAGCTTTATCACTTGGTAAAGAGATTCACTGTTACATCTTGAAACGCGAAGGGGGTTCAGATGTTATGATAGGAATTGCACTAGTCGCGAATGTACTTGAAATGTGGGTTACTGACACGGGCTTATCAGGTGTTCACGGCAATGGAGAATTGGAACTTGGTGACATGGAACAGAATGATATCGGGTTTGTTATCGAATGGCTGTCTCGATATTGCTCTGACATTGTTTGACAAGCTTAGATCGGAAGGTTTGAAGCCTGATTCGGCTACATGGAACATGATGATCAATGGCTTTTTCCCAACACGGGAACGAAACTGAAGCTTTCAGGCTTTTCTCCGAGATGCAATCAGATGGCCTACGTCTGAATTTAAAAGTACTAACTAGTCTTCTTCAAGCTTGTTCATCCATCTCAAGTCTCCTACGCGGAAAAGGGATTCACTGCCACGCGATCAAGATCAGAGCAGGCCACGAGGATGAGTTTCTTGATACCGCCTTGATCCACATGTACATGAAACCGTGGCTTTCCTGTTCATGCTCGCAGGATTTTCAATCAGTCTGAAATCAAATCAGAAGACCTGACATTATGGAATGCAATGATCTCTGGACACTGGAGAAACGAGGAGAATGACTTCGCCATTGAAACCTTCAGAGAGATGCAAGAGAGAAGAGTAAAGCCGAATTCAGCTTACTTTCTGGGGTTATCTCAGTATGTAGGCGAGGTCTTCGTGATGATGAGCAGAGACTACGGCATTCAGCAATGTGTTGAGCCGAGCAGGGAAGCTCGGCGAAGCTTGGGACCTGACAAATGAAACGCCTGAGCCTGCATCCGCTGCGTGCTATTCTTTGCTCGGTGGTTGCAGATGTCATTTGGATGCTGAGCTCGGCGAGGTGGTGGCTCAAAGGCTTTCAGAGCTGGAACCGATGAGCCCTGCGCCATCGCTGGTGCTCGCGAGTACACATGCACAGCAGGGAAGATGGATAGCTGTGCAGAAACTAAGGTCGGCGACGTCTGATAAAGACTGATTAAAAGTTCAGGGGCGTAGTTGGATTGAAGTGAAAGAGCTGCAGCTCAAAGAAACGAGTGGAGTTGAAGGAAGCCTCTCTCTGTGTTGAAGAAAATTGTTGATGGTTACAAGTTGCTCAAGATGAAAATGATAATTTGTAATTTAAGATCAGATTAATAGTGAGATTACATGTTGGTGATTTGATAATCTAAATTTGCTCTTTTAATGGGAAAGTATTGGGGTCTTTTATAAGTAGTTTTAAGTATAATTATTAGGATTATATTGTATAAATTGGTTGGAATCTAAAAAGATTTACCCAAAAAAAACTTGACAAAAATTTTGGGCAACTTTAAATCATCATCATTTGTCACCTGAGATCACCTTCTTTTTTTTCTTTTTTAAAACTCATCGATGAATCCTTCTTATTTCTTACTCCATCTTAACTTGAACTTCTCTCGTTCAAGCCAGCGGATACGAGTGATCTCAGGTTTAAGATCGGGTCATGACTTTTGCACAAAAAAGGGAAAGAAATATCTGCAACATTTAGAAATTTAATAAGTGAATCAAAATAAAAGGCTAAATTGCACTTTAACACGCTAAAGTTTCAAAGACATTGCACTTAAATACGTCATTATTTTTTATGCTGCACGTAAATACTCTAAAAAATTTCAAGAAAATGCAATCACAACATGTTAAAAATAGAGATAAAAGGACAAAATTACCCTCATCTTCCAATTCGATTTTCATGACATTTAAGTTTCAAACTCTAGTTTCTAAAGAAACACAACATGAGAAAATATGATTAAATTTTCTTCAAGAAAAAGTGACACATGATAATTTTGAGAGGACTATTTTTTTTGTAAAATTTCTTTATGATGGTTTTGAAATTTTCCAAGTTAATCCGAAAGAAGCTATATATGATTTCAAATTTTGTCTTAAAATTATCTTCTAAAGTAATTTGGGGGGATAATTCTCGAAGAAAACATCACAGAAAAAGAAGAATAATAAAATGTGTTAAAGGAAGGAAGAGTTAGAGGAGGACGAGTATTGAGTTTGTAGTTCATGGGTTTCGAGAAATGAGATAAAATATGCTTCAAAGAATAAAGATGAAGAAGATGATATAATTATCCAGAAGAGTCACATGTTTCTCTTATGAGAATATTCCAAAGAATATTATAAAAGTAGGCTAACAGGCTGTATCAAAGTACTAAGAGATAATATTATAAGATATTTATGTGCAACAAAGAAATCAATAGAGTATTTAAATGCAATGGAGTCTGAAAACCAATAATTTAATTTATTGAGAACGATCCTAACATGGACACTTAGGATCCACCTGATAACCTGAATGAATGTTTTTAGAGTCACAAGGTTTTATCTAGATATTCGTTTTCTTGTAAACACAATTCATTTAAGATTATAGGAAATTAAAAAAAAAGATAAATGAAAAAAACTTTTCAATTCTATTTAAGGGCATTTTTTTAAAATCTATTTTTGGATTTTTAATTCGATAAAAAGACCCTCAAATTTTTTTGAGAGAGAGACATTTTAAGTTCTGAATTGTCAACTCAGAACTTAAAATATTACTTAAAAAATTCCCGTTTTTAGGTTTTGGGTTGAGGTTGACAACTTAGAACCTAAAAACAGTTTGAAATTCGCAAGTATTTTAGGAACCTACAAGGCAGCAAAAAAAAAAAAAATAACCAATATTTAGGTTCTGGGTTGGTAATCCAAAACCTAAAGTACACCCAAGTTTGAGTTTTGAGGTACCAACTCGGAACTTAAATTTCTATCTGAAAAAAATAGAGAGCAAATATTTACTTTTACAAATAGTAGTTAGAGTTTTGAGTTGCCAATTTAGAATCTAAAATATTGCTAAAAAATACTCATGCGACAGAACGGTTGCGCAACACGTGTTCGCGGCGTCGTCGTGGACGAAAAGAGTCTATTTCTCGAATTATATTTGGGAGGTCTTTATGGAACTAAAATCCAAAAAAAAAAGTTTTTTATAAATGCCCTCTATTTAATTTAGATTTAGATAATCTTAAGAAGAAAAAAGAAAATCTTAAACTCGTTTCAATGTGGGGCCAAGAGATCATCCACTCGGAGCCCGAATCATCCCCTCAGAGCTCCAGTCCAAGTCCATTCTGAAATCCAAATCCCTCTTATATAAAAAATAAAATAAAAAATTCGGCACATCCGCTATGCCACGTAAGCGTTTTTGATATTTTTTGACTGTATTTTAGGTTATGAGTCGTCAACTCAGAACTTAAAATATAACCTAAAAAGTTCCCATTTTTAGGTTTTTGGGTTGAGATTGACAATCTAGAACCTCAAAAACAATTTGAAATTCACAAGTTTTTTACGAATCTACATGGCAGCAAAAAAATAAAAAAATAACCAATATTTAGGTTCGGGTTACCTAACCAAATATTTAGGTTCTGGGTTGGTAACCTAGAACCTATAGTATACCCTAGTTTGAGTTCTGAGGTACCACTCGGGACTTAATTTCTATGCGAAAAATTGGAGAGCAAATCTTTACTTTTACAATAGTAGTTAGAGGTTTTGAGTCGCCAATTTAGAATCTAAAATATTGCTAAAAAACTAAAAAACACTCACGTGATGAAACGGTTGCGCGGCATGTGTTCGTGGGGTCGACGTGGCCGAAAAGAGTCTGTTTCTCGAATTATATTTGGGAGGTCTTTTGTGGAACTAAAATCCAAAATGGATTTTTTTAAAAACACCCTCTATTTAATTTAGATTTAGAAATCTTAAGAAGGGGAAAGAAAACCTTAAACCCGTTTCAATGCGGGGCCAGAGGTCATCCCCTCAGAGCCCGTATCATCCCCTCAGAGCCCGAGTCCAAGTTCAGTTCTGAAATCCAATTTCCTCTTATATAAACGAAAATAAAAATTCGGCACAACTGCTATGCCACGTAACCGTTTTTGATATTTTTTGACTGTATTTTAGGTTTTTGAGTTGTCAACTCAGAACTTAAAATATAACCTAAAAAGTTCCCATTTTTAGGTTTTGGGTTGAGCTTGACAATCTAGAACCTCAAAAACAGTTTGAAATACACAAGTTTTTTAGGAATCTACGTGGCAACAAAAAAAATAAAAAATAACCAAATATTTTGTTTGGGTTACCTAACCAAATATTTAGGTTCTGGATTGGTAACCTAGAACCTAAAGTACACCCCTAGTTTGAGTTCTGAGGTACCAACCCGGAACTTAAATTTCTATGCGAAAAATTGGAGAGCAAATCTTTACTTTTACAATTAGTAGTTAGAGGTTTTGAGTCGCCAATTTAGAATCTAAAATATTGCTAAAAAACTAAAAAACACTCACGTGACAAAATGGTTGCGCGGCACGTGTTCGTGGCGTCGACGTGGACGAAAAGAGTCTATTTCTCGAATTATATTTGCGAGGTCTTTCACGAACTAAAATCCAAAATGGATTTTTTTTTAAAAAAAAATGCCTTCTATTTAATGTAGATTTAGATAATCTTAAGAGAAAAAAAAAAAAAAACTTAAACCCGTATCAATGCGGGGTCAAGAGGTCATCCATTCCGAGCCCGAATCATCCCCTCCGAGCCCGAGTCCAAGTTCAATTCTGAAATCCAAATCCCTCTTATATAAACGAAAACAAAAATTCGGCACAATTGCTACACCACGGAAGCGTTTTTGATATTTTTTTTTTTTTGTATTTTAGGTTTTGAGTTGTCAAATTAGAACTTAAAATACAACCTAAAAAATTCCCATTTTTAGGTTTTGGGTTGAGGTTGACAATCTAGAACCTCCAAAACAGTTTAAAATTCACAAATTTTTTAGGAACATACATGGCAGCAAAAAAAAAAAAAAAAAATCAAATATTTAGGTTCTGGGTTACTTAACCAAATATTAGGCTCTGGATTGATAACTCAGAACCTAAAGTACACCCAAGTTTGAGTTCCAGGGCACCAATCCAGAACTTAAATTTCTATCCGAGAAAATAGCGAGCAAATCTTTACTTTTACAAATTGCGGTTAGAGGTTTTGAGTTGCCAATTTAGATCTAAAATATTACTAAAAAAACTAAAAAACGCTTATGTGACAAAATGATTGCGCGACACGTGTACTCGGCGTCGACGTGGACGAAAGAGTGGGAGGTCTTTTATGGAACTAATATTCAAAAATGATTTTTTTTTAAAATGCCCTCTATTTAATTTAGATTTAGATAATCTTACGGAGAAAAAAGAAAACCTTAAACCCGTTCAATGCGGGGCCCAGAGGTCATCCACTCCGATCCCGAATCCGAGTCCAATTCTGAAATCCAATAAAAAATAATCCTCCTCCCCTCTAGAGCTAAAAGCCCTCCATTTTTAGGCAGCCACCGAGCTCCCCAGGAATCTCGCCCCCCAACCTAAGACCACAGAGAATCAATCTCCTTGCTTGCCTCCCTCAATGGACACCTCAGTCGCCAGCGCCGCCGGCGACGGCAACTCGCTGCCGTCGGTGGGCCCCGACGCGACGAAGCGCAAGGTCTGCTACTTCTACGACCCCGAGGTCGGCAACTACTACTACGGCCAGGGACACCCGATGAAGCCCCACCGGATCCGCATGACCCATGCCCTGCTGGCCCACTACGGCCTCCTCCACAGCATGCAGGTCTACAAGCCCAACCCGGCCCGCGAACGCGACCTCTGCCGATTCCACGCCGACGACTACGTCGCCTTCCTCCGCTCCATCACCCCCGAGACCCAGCAGGACCAGATCCGCGCCCTCAAGAGGTTCAACGTCGGCGAGGACTGCCCGGTCTTCGATGGCCTGTACAATTTCTGCCAGACTTATGCCGGCGGCTCCGTCGGCGGTGCCGTCAAGCTCAACCACGGGCATGATATCGCGATCAACTGGGCTGGGGGGCTGCACCACGCCAAGAAGTGCGAGGCGTCGGGGTTTTGCTACGTGAATGATATCGTTCTTGCGATCTTGGAGCTGCTCAAGAAGCACGAGGTATGGTGTGAAACTGCCCTAAAATTTTAAATTTATTAGGGTTTATTAGGGAACAGTGACAAAAGATCGTTTTTAATTTTGTTGATTGTTATGGAAAGCATCCTAATTTGTCACCAATCGGCTCGAAAATTGGTTAGGGTTTTCTCTTAAATATTGATATCATGGCTGTTTATTCCCCCAAAATATCTGTAACGTGAAGTTAAAGTTTGCCTTACAAGTTCGGAGCTGCTCAAGAAGAACAATGTATGAAACAGCTTTAATTTATTGTGAACTTGAGCTGAAATTTGTGTTTAGGGAATATTGACGAAAGTCCACGTATAAATCTCTGTTTAATTTCTTTTGAGAAAAACTAGTTGTTTCTTGGATTGACTGAAGTTTGGATGTTGATGATGTTGGTTGTTATGGAAAGAGACCTAATTTGTCGCCAATTTGATTGGAAATTGTTTACGGTGGAAAGAACCCTAATTTATCAGCAATTTTTCTCTAGAATAGTATTGGGGTTTCGGAAATATTGATGAAATGTATACATATATGTATAAACCTTTATGCATCTCAATGAATATGTATAACATGAAGCATGTTGTGCCCCCTTTTGTTAAGAATTAACCTGTTCTCAGGTTCATTTTACTATTTAGGTTCTTTTTTATAGGAGAAAAACCAAATGCATATATTCTGTATGAGACATGCATATACGTAAAAAAATGTGTATGAGATATGTTTTTGTTCATCTTGTGACTTGTTTGCTTGGATATTGATGATATCAGTTCAATTGTCATGGAAGAACTCTAATTTATCATCAATTGAGGACTATCTTGATCATTGAAGCCTTTTCTAATCAGCTCTAAGAATGTTTATGCGTGGGGAAACATTGACAAAATGAACTATAAGTATAGTGTATGTGTAAACCTTTATTCATCTTGAACAGTAGACTATACCTTTAGCAGAAGCAGAACTTAGACATGCCTTGTTCTAACTATTTAGTGGACCATGAGAACTCAAATACAGTATTGGCCACTTCACTGTTTGGATTAAGGGGTATGTATGTTCTTGTATGTAAAATTTCTAGTATTTACCATCTTGATACAATGTCATAATGTATCTGATGATTTATCTCTTTGTTAATCCTCGCCATTGAATAATAATTATATTTGTTTTCCTTTATCTTTTGGCAGCGTGTTCTTTACGTAGACATTGATATCCACCATGGAGATGGTGTTGAGGAGGCCTTCTACACAACTGATAGAGTGATGACAGTTTCCTTCCATAAATTTGGAGATTATTTTCCTGGGACTGGAGACGTACGGGATATTGGATATGGTAAAGGGAAATACTACTCTCTGAATGTTCCCTTAGATGATGGCATTGATGATGAGAGCTATCATTCCCTATTTAAACCTATCATGGGAAAAGTGATGGAAGTTTACAGACCTGGTGCTGTTGTCCTTCAATGTGGTGCCGACTCTTTATCTGGAGATCGCCTGGGCTGTTTTAACCTTTCCATCAAAGGGCATGCAGAGTGCGTGAAGTATATGAGATCTTTCAATGTGCCACTTCTGCTACTTGGTGGAGGTGGATATACAATCCGGAATGTTGCTCGCTGTTGGTGTTACGAGGTACTAATCTGACTGCAAAATCTCTTGTTCTCTAGGTATCATAATGCTTTGTCCTAGTGACATGACAAATTGTTTCACTCTGAACTACTTTGGTTGATGAGACTAACACTATCCGCAAAGCATCATATCTAGTCAATACTTTCTGAAAGTTATAGTTCCATTCTGTTTTAGTGCTTGATGACTTTTCTTTTTTCACATTGGCATTTGAATTCCTTACAAATTTTAAATACCATATCTATATAAATCAAGTTTCACCAAAAAAGATATAAATCAAGCTCATTTTGCATTAGATCTTTGGACTTGTAAGAAGTAACTTACCTTGGTTTCTTTGGATATGCAGGTTACACTAGACTTATTTTCTTTATTGCCATATAAATTTTTATTGGCAGATATTCAGAAACTAGATTTTATTTTATTTTTCTGAGGGCATAATTTATGTTGATTAAGCTTTCGTAGTTTTTAGTTTGAGATAGACTTGTCATTCCGGAAGGATTCGAGGCCGAATCCTTCCCACTCAAATACAACCCTACAACATCCGAATGCAAGATACTCCGTTGAAGTTGATCTACATTATTTCAAGTAACTAAAAATAAAAAATCATGTATTTTGAATACTTTTTGCCCATCCATTAAGTAGGCACAAAATGGACAGCCAAAATAGTGAGTTGGTTAGTTTACGGTGTAGAATATCTGAAATCTAACAAAATTGGTGTTTCAGGGTATTTAAGTGTTTAGATCATGATGAAATTGTCGGATCGAGAATTTGTATGTCAAAAGACGTAGATATAAGCAATATGCTATTCTTCGGCCGTCCATTTTGCTACTACTTAATGGATGGGAAAAAATATTCAAAATACATGATTTTTTATTTTTAGTTACTTGAAATCATGTAAACTTTAACGGAATGGATTTTGCATTCGGATGTCGTAGGGTTGTATTTGACTGAGAAGGATTTAGCCTCGAATTTTTCCGGAATGACACAAGTCCATCTCTTTTAGTTTTTACTAAACCAAGAACCTAAGTTTTGTGTGCACCAGAACGAAGCTAGAGTTTTCACTGCCCCCCCCCCCCCCCCCCCCCCCACACACACACACACACACACACACACCCCACCTAACCACAGAGAGGGAGGGAGGGAACCTAGGTTCTTGAGCATTGCTGCTGTGTTTACTTGAATTTCATGTTGTACCTTTATTTAATGCCTTTGATCTGACGGTTCTGTTCTGTTTTTAATTTGTGCAGACAGGAGTTGCTCTTGGTGTTGAAGTTGATGACAAGATGCCTCCACATGAGTATTATGAGTATTTTGGCCCAGACTACACTCTTCATGTTGCACCAAGTAATATGGAAAATAAAAATACACACCAGGTTTTGGATGATATAAGAGCAAAGCTTCTAGGTCATCTTTCTAAGCTTCGCCACGCACCCAGTGTCCAATTTCAAGAACGACCACCTGATACAGAGTTTGCTGAGGTACTTTACTCTGTTAAATACAGAAACATGAATATACCTTATTTGATAAGCATTTCCCACCAACTTTTGAATCATCTGTATTGTTCTGTTCATTCCCTTGATTTTGTTTGATGATGGTGCACGCCACTATAGAAATTTAAGCACTTGCCAGTTTTCGCCATTTGCGAGGGTTTTAATTTTATCAACTCCAAGCTATGTTGCATGGACATAGGTGTGAGACACGGATACGACACAGACACATATATGGGATACGGCAAAATCCAAAAAAAAAAAAGATGCAGGGATACAACAATTATTATTATTATTATTATTATATATAGATAAATTTATAAAATATCAAAATCAAAATTACCAAGTTAAACAACATACTATTATCATATTATAAAATATTCACCAAGTTAAACAACATACTATTGTCTTTTGTCAAAAGAAATTACAATCAAAATTACCCATAAACTAGATCTTCAGCTTCTTCAATCTTCATCACCTCTTTCATCGTCCACAAACACCATGACCTTCATCATAGGTTCATCAGCGAAAGACTAGAAAGATCTAGAATACCGGCACCCTGAAACGTCTTAAAGCCATTTCCGCCATATCCCACAACCTTGTTTCCCCTTATATTCTGCGGAGCTTCAAGAAAGCAAATAGAGATTGGTATGCACATAAATTAGATCTTCCGCTCGTGTCGAGATTAATTTGTTCCTCTTTAAGGATTGGATAAAAGAGTGTACTCCAATTCTTTTCACAACATGAGAAGGAACATGGTTGGACTAAAAGCTTGAAGGACAACGCTTGTATATTTGGAGTTGTGGAACCATAAGTAACTCACCAATCCTTCGGTTCCATAATTTCTCTATCACGAAGACAATCTGGATCGGAAAGGGCATGCGAGGAGCCCGAAAACTTAGCATACTCCATGGTCATTGCCCGTCGTGCATCTATGTTGGGAAAGTATCTCTTCAAATACTTGATTCTTTCGGAAGAGATTTCATCTTGATGGGGAGGTTGTCGATTGATGTTCTCATTAAGCCAAGTCTCATGATAATACCTATTAACGTAAAGAAAATGAATTAACCATTAAGATATTAAAGAGTATAGGCAACCACATTGGAGAATATGAATTATAACATAAAGTAAAATATTACCTTGAATTCAAAGAGTGTGCCAAATATTGAAGTGACGTGTTACTCTTGTTCCATCGATCCACCAAGATTTTGTGCACCACATCATAAAAAGAAGATTGTTCATTATCTCTTTTGCCTTCATGCCTATAAACAACAACCTTAACCTTCTCGATCATTGTATCCCACATGTCAATACATCAAATGAAGACTTGGCTTGTCGGTGTCGGTGACCTGAATCATGTCATAGATTGGATCGGTGAAGACAAGGATGTAGTCAATATTGTCCCACCAAAAATCATCTAGCACTTTTTTTTAAACAAATTGTGCCTTTCTCACATCATCATCTTTATGCAAGCTCCATCGATCATTAAAAAAATCATATCTTGGAGGTTTCTTTTAATGAACTTAAATCTCTTCAATATGATAATTCATGAAGCAAATTTAGTTTCTGCAATTGCAAGAAGGTTCGTCTTGGAATATTCATTGAACATGGTAAGCCTCATGGAATGGTTCATGATAAAATTCTTTATCATCATGGTAGCATTCGAGACCTTTGTGATCCAATTGCATTGTGCATAAGCTACAACATTTGCCTCCGTGTACTTAGTCGCACAACTATTCTTATGAGTAAGATTGAGAGTGTGCACTGTATATATAGTTCAAAAGATGTGAGGATACTTGCTCTTTATAATAGCAACCACACCCTTACGTGCAGAAGCGTTTTTGGTGATGATTTGGATGACATTTTGAATTTTAACGTCTTTGATGCAACATTCAAGCTTGGATGCAATGAATTCCTTGTTCTTTTCTCCCTTGGCATTCACTTCGGCCACATTTGGTGACCGCCATGAAATTAATGATGGGCCTTCTTTGCACATCCACCCATCCATCACTACAAATGGATACCCCTTTCTCTTTCCAAGTGCCCCTGATAGGCTCCAACAACCTTTCTACGTGAGCTTTCTTACGTTGCAAGAGAGTGGTCCTCAATGAGTTGAAGCCGGGAGTTTGTAGTCGGCGATTGGATTGCTTGCGGCGTATGTAAAAGACTTGGTATAATAAATATTTTTTTGTCAAGTTAAATGGCAATTCACTGGTGTAGAATATTCTCGCAATCGTTACATCCAATTCTTCCCTTGCCCCCATATTGAATGCTTAATTCACGGTATTGAGCCTCCTCCTCCTCTTAGGTTCACTTGGAATATGCGGCATACTTGCATTTGCACTTCTTTTGACCGTACTTGAAGTTGAAAATGTCGACAAAGTTACGGTCCTAAACATAGAAGCCTTCACCCTCGCTTCTGCTTGTTCCATCTCCTTTGTCATGTCCCTTATGTTATGGGATTTAACCGATGAACACATCTTTATCCCTTGCCCGCTTTTCCTTAAGAGATGAGCTTTGACTATGAGGACGTGAATGTATCCTGGCAATAACTATACTTCCATCGTCAATTTCTTCCTCCCCTTCCAATTGTTTTCAATTTCTCAACATACTTTCAAAGAGAAGTATGATCGTCTTGTACTACTCTTGAACTACCTTCACCTTCCATTTTCATTGCTATAAACACAATAATAACAACAAGAACACGAAAATATTAACTACAACATATAATATAACATAATCCGTCAATTTAACTACAACATATAAACACAAATATTAACTACGACATATAAACAAAATAACAATAATAAGAACACTAATATGCAAATTAACTATCAATTTAATACTAACCCTCTTTCTCTAACTCTATCTCTCACAAACTCTCACTCTCTTTCTGCAGTAGCTGCAGAGAGAGACAAAGAAGAGAGTGAGAGTTTGAGAGAGATAGAGTTAGAGAGAGTTAGTAATTAAACTTAATTTCAATTATCAATTAAACATCAAATTATCTATCAATTTAACACTAATTATTTAAAATTTGAGATAATTATCTATCAATTTAACACTAATTATTTAAATTTTGAGATAAAATTTGAAACCCTAAATCAAAACATGAAATTAAACTTAAATTGAAATAAAAAATTAAATTACATGTAGAAGAGCTTCTCGGCGGAGGAGAGAGAAGGGAGTGACGGCGACGGAGAGAGGAAAGAGGATCGACGGTGGCGGATAGAGAGGATCGACAACGGCGGATAGAGAAAGGAGAAGCAACGGTTTTTTTTTGAGAGGATAAGAGGCGATGACGGTGGAGGAGAGAGGGGATCAGCGGCCGCTAAGGAGAGAAGGGAGCGGCGGCGGCTTCGGAGAGAGAATCAGCACCGACGGATAGAGAAGGTAGCAGCAACGGCTTCCTTTTGAGAGAGGATCAGCGACGGCGGAGGGGAGAGAGAGGGGATCGGCGGCCGCGGAGGGGAGAGAGGATTGGGGGATTGGCACCGTTTGCAGCGGTGGTGGAGAGAGCGATTGAGAGATAGAGAGAAGGGAGCAACGGCGGTGGAGGAGAGAGCGGAAAGGAGCTGTGGTGGTGGAGAGAGCGATTGAGAGATTGAGAGAAGGGAGCAGCAGAGTTAGGGTTTTATTTTAGTTAGTGGGTCGGGTTTGCAGGCCGGTTGCAACACCGACCCATTAACTTAAAAAACCAGTACGACGAATCCGCCCCGCACCCAAGCCAATTTTGCCACATCCGTAATTAAGTTGACCGTTAACTACGAATCGGGTTGCCCGACACATGTCCTGCACGTGTTGGGCACGAATCTGTGCCCGATTTGCATCGGGCGCGGGTATGGGGGCCAGCTTGCCGCACTCATGCTTCATAGACTACAAGTTAATAAACTTTTTACTTGGTTTTCTTTTTAGTGCGTACTGTTCAGTAAATATGACTCTTACAATTATAAATAATTTTAGCCTTATTATGCAGGTTTATAATTTTTATATGAGTTTCTTGTTTAGTAAAGGTGTGCAGTAAAGTTGTGACAGTTATATCAAATAAGAACTCTGCTGCAACTTTAAAAGATGTCATATCTTGATATGATTTAAATTTTTCTTGTTGAAATTAAAATGCCGAAGAAAATTTTCATGTAGATCTATAGTGCTTAGCTACTGTTTCAATTATGTCTGTTCAACGCGATGGACTGTTGCCTTCAACTACTGTCAGTAGTTCTAAATGCTACCTGAAAGTTTCCTTAGAAAAATGTTAACTAAGCAGTGTTATACCTGAGTGAAGCAGTATGGTTTGTATTTAGTTTTGGCATGTCTGAGGTTAATGTCTGAAGGCCCGAGAAAAGAACATGTACTGATTTGATCAGGGGTTAGTTAAGTAACAAGGAATGAAATGTCAATATCGTATTGTGATTATCAAATCAGTGCTTAACCTTTTTACTTTTATATTCAATCTCCAGCCAGATGAAGATCTAGAGGATCCAGATGAAAGACATGACCCTGATTCTGATATGGAAGTCGATGATCGTAAGCTTCCTGATGAGACACCACGGTACTTAATTTTCACTGACCTGTTCCTCTTTACCCATTTATATGCCTGCTGCTTATAAATCATGTTTTCTTACAGCAAACCTACTACAAACAGCATCCAGAATGTCAGAGTCAAGAGGGAAAGTATTGATAATGAGGTAAAGATCAGTTAATTGTTTTACCTTTGTTGTGCAATGTATGTATTGTTGGCATAAAGAAGTTTAGGAAGATGAATCGGGTAGTGTATGCTCTTTTATAATTAATGTTTTTTCTATATGCCAGAAAACTCTTTCCATGTTATATTTCAAAAATTATACTCTCAAAAATTTAGATCATCTGGATGCGGACTTCTTATTTTCAGAAGCACTTGTAGTTTAAGTGTTGTAGCTCCTTGGCGGTAACAAACGATCATCTGGAAATAGAACTCGAGATGTATAACTATTTTTTACCCTGTTGTTTGTTTTTCAATGGCCTGGGATAAAAATACTGAAAACAAAGTAAGGTGTGGTGGCTTCCATTGTCCATGTTTGATTGTATTGCAAATGAAGCATCATTGAGATTCTGATCGCAGAAAATGTTGCTTTATACTTTTGCAAATATAGACAGTTAAAAAGTTAATTTCTCCTAACATATAGAATCTGTCTGAATTTGTGATGTTCCTTAGCTCAGTATGCATTCTCTGTTTTTATTTTTCTTCGCATTCCACCTTTTCTTTTTTCTTCACAGACAAATTAAGAAACCCAATGATATGGATATGGAAATGGCACATGAACAACAAAAAATTACATGCATAAACGGTCATGACCACGGTTATGATATGCAAGGAAACATCAATAGACATATTTATCTTATATAATTTTTGTTGTCATAAACACTAAGTGTTTATTTTTGATAATTTGGCTATTATATACTGCTTACTTGTAATGACTGTGGACTTTTCATACATTTGAATGATTAAATGACTATTGACTTTTCATACGTTTGAATGAATAAATAGGACATGGGTCTAGGCTTTTTTAAAACTCTTAATCTTGAAAGTCTCAATGAAGAATATATCTCAAGTTGTATGGTTTAATTAAACTATAATGTTTTATGAGCATTATATTTGACATAAAAATGAAGGAAAAATTGTACCAGAACATGGAAAATTCATATCGGATGTGTGTTGACAAGCATCAGGATGCATTCGAGAAGTGTCGAAAGAGAAGTGCTGAAAGAGTGTCCAAAGATAAAATACATTATAAAGTTAAGGACACTATACAGGTGATTGACAAAAAACACAGGTGATTGACAAAAAACCAATGAGTATTTGAGGGATGCCGAGTTCAATGTCTGTGTTGAACATGCTTTCATGACAAAAGGGTCTGTACATGGTTGCCGTCTTTTGGGTGCGCATCCACACTGTTTATTGTACCATACCTTCAGCCATGGAAATCATGTGGGTTGGGGAACCGGGTGAACAAGTGGTTTCACAGTGAAATCAGTCCAATTATGTTTGTTTATCGTAGTTCTTCCCCATGGATAACCTTGCACCATCCTGTTCATCTTTTTGGTATAATCTTTTCCTGGTCTCTTGTGCACAAAGTTGCATATACTGCCATGAAAAATCTATCTTGAAAACATCCACAACTCCTAATGCCAAGAGAAACTGTTCTTTCGTGTGGGGATTCCTTAACACTGTATATGGTTTTTCTCTCATTAGTACTCTGAATGAGCTTAGTGCTCATATATTAAAGTTTAGCTTGGTGGAGCTGTAAATGGATATACTTTGATTACTCTCAGTGTTTGTGCATCATTAACACTGATGTAACTTGTGAAATGCACATTGCTGTTAACCTATTCTTATCTTGAGACAACACCGTATAGCATTATTGTTAGACCTCGAAAACTTTTGTTATTCTTTTTTCTAACTTTGCCTAATATCTTATTCAGGAAACTCACAAAGCAGCTGCAGAGCATGTTAAAGGCACAGAGTCCATGGCTGAGGAGTCATGCTCCAAGGTGACAAAATAAAGGTGTATAGCAAAAAAAAAAAAATCACCAAATATATGAATGCATGTATTAACTTTGAATGTCTCTTTATTACACATGCTAGGCCTCAGATGTAGGTCCAATGTTAGTTGATGAACCAAGCAGTGGAAAGGTTGAACAAGATAAGCAGAACATGTTGCCCGATGGTCCTGTTATGATGCACCAGAAGCCGTAACCCTGCATCAGTGCAGCTATTGACTTTTTTTGTAAGTGGTCGTGTGGGAATTTAGTATTTCCTTCCACACTTTTCTTACTTTTATCTATAAATGTTGTGTATCTAGAATTCCTCTTCAAGCCAGGGGGAACTGAACAAGGCAAAATTAATGCAACTCCTCCTGCTTGTACTGTAAAGAATGCCCCTTTGAAACCTTCGGGAACTATGGTCTAAAGGTGTTTATATACTTTGTATAGAAGTAGTAATTTGAGGAAAACTCTAATGTTTGTATCTGGTTGCAGCTGAAGACATGAAGATTAAACATGTCAATTCGTAAAGATGGGTATGAACTCTCCACTTAGATTGGAAGCAAGATAGATTCCGGTTCATATCGAGTTAAGAGAAAACACTGCAGAGATGTAGACTATTGCGGTGTTATCCATGAGCTTGGCCGATCAAGGTGCACGGCCACTGCGGGTCGATTTTGCATGATGTGGTTGATGGCGGTGTTATGCCTAGCTTTCCGAAGCTAATTTGTTAACGCAAATGAAAACACACTTGAAAGGTAAAGTGTTGTGTTGTAATCTCTCGCATTGGTGGTTGTCTTCTTTTCATGTTTATGCTGCAAGTGGGATATTTGTCGGAATATGATTTTAAATTTTAAGAAGCGCGAATAGTTTACAATTCTATCTTGATTGCAATCTTATAACGCACAATAGGGCGGGAAATGCAATTATTTTAGCTGTCAAATGGTTCAGCTATCATAACAGATTTTGGAGCTATGAATTTCTTGCTGGTTCCAATGACTCTCCTTTTGTAGAAGTTCATCCAATGACTTTCCTTGGAGACACTTTCAACTATAGGACTTTAGGGTGCTTGTAGTGTTTAAGAGAAGACTACAAAAAAACAACATAAAAAACAAACAAATTATCTGCCAGAAGAGAAAAGTGAAAAATATGTGTTGAGGCAACAAAATATTCAGGTCTAACGTTTGTACAGTGTTTTGAAATTCTAGCATTATGCTCTTTCCAAATGGTTCGAGAACTATAGGCCTCTCGTGTTGCTCAAACAATTTGTAGATGTTATTGGCCATGTCAACCTGTTCTCTACTTTACTCTAATCGTCATCTTGATTAAAGCACTTAGCTGAAGTAAATCAAGCATCTCCAATGAAACTTCTTTTCATATTCTGAGACCAACATAAATACATATCATAGGTTTTAAAAAAAAAAAAAAAACAAGTATACACCTGGACCATTCTAACACTCATATCTGTTTTAACTGATGTTTTCATCTTCAGATTGTGATTTTTCTTGATTGTCCACGCTGCGTGATGATGCGAGAATTCTAGGCTGCAAGACTGTGCAACAGACAGCTGAGGGGGTTGAAGTTATCATGGTAGACTGACTGTAGATGAGGGTAGCTGAATGCAGCTGAGTGTTGAATGCTTCTTTTGGGTAGATGGTGATGTTAGAAATATAGGAATCAATCTCTGTTAGTCCCCTTTTGGCTTTTGAATTAGGCAAACTTTAGACTGAATAACTCATTCATTCGAAGTCGGAATTGAACATGTGAATATACCACCTTCATCCCAGTGGAAGGAGAGAACACACTCCAATCATTATCCAATTGATTCTATCAACGGATCTCGTCGTAATTCAACTCAAAGATTCACATTTAATTCTTCATATTTCCCAACAGGTGACTTTTTGTTGTGGATGTTTTGCTGGGGAACATATTGTTGTTGTTTCTTTAGTTGTATGGAGGTTTGTAATGGTTAAATACTTTGATGGATGATGTTAAGGCCTCTCATCCTTGCCTGTAGGGGTTGATGGCATGTAGATGTACAACAGTAACATTACATCTCATCCTTGATTGGGATGTAGATGTTTGCAGGAGGTAATGATGTGGCTGGGGTTGTCATTCTGATGCCCCATCATTTTTTCTCAAAAAAATATTTAAAAAAGTTAATTGTTCTTGGAATTAAAGCAGAATGGATAAGCTAGAGAAGTGCTTCCAAAGCATTATATGACCCCTGGTAACCCATGGAAGTTAATGGGAATATTTTCCAGACTGCTGCAATTTAGGGTTTGGAACGTACGCAATCAAATATCATATGCAAATAAACTTTAGCTGAAATGAGAATATTAAGATGGGTGAGTGGCAAAATACACCAAAAGATAGGATAAAAAATGACTGTGTGTAAAAAGTTAGGCATAGCTTCAAATGAAGAGTTGAGTACAAGGTGAGGGAAAACCATTTGAGATGATGTGCAATGTGCAAGAAAGATTACAAGTCCTCTGGTGAGGACTGATATGATGCTTACAGGTGACAACAATTTGGTCAGGTTGAGTCTCTCAGCACGAAAAAGAATTTTAGATGGAAAAAAGAACACAATGGAGAAGAGTGGAGAACAGAGAGAGGCATCTAAGACAGAGAGAGATTCAAGAAGAGAGAGAGGTCGGGGAGATGTCGCGATGGCAGTGTTGGCGGAGTGGTGGGTGGCGGTGTCGCGGTGGGGACACGAGAGAGTAGGCAGAGAGAGAGTGGGGTGGTGTCGGAGCAGCGGTGGGCTGCTGTGGGGACGAGAGGAGAAGTTGCGAGCTGTGGAGGCCACATTTGGGTATTACCCACCCACCCACCCACCCACACAATCCAGAAAATAAAAACAAGGAATACAGATAAATGCAGAATCTATTTCAAAGACTTGAAACAAAGACCAGCCTAAGCATGACAGATACACACCCAACGCAGATCAAAAGGGTAAACAGGGTGCATTTCCCTTCAACAAAACCTTATGTTCCATCATGACATGTAGAGATACATTTATATGATTCTATTTGCTTCCCATCTTCATCCTTCCTTTTCTACACTAGAGTGTTACATTCTGGGGCCATTTGTTTCGCGTAAAAGTCCGTAATTCGTAAATGACTTACAACCCAGTTACAACTACGGCGTTTATTTGGACCGTAATTCGTAAAAGACTTACACAACCCAATTACCCCTCACTTGCAACCCAATTACCACTCACTTACAGTCCAGTTACAGTTAATTTTGTGGTTATACAAATTTGTATTATTTTTTATGTTAATATTAAATTTTTTTAATATTTAGCATTTTTAATATTTATTTGCAATATTAAAACTTTTTAAATCACCAAATAGTTAATTTTGTGATCAACTTTTTCACTTACGACTTACACATTACGACAACCAAACACCGTAAAGCACAATACACTTCCACTTACAACTTTATGTTACCAACCAAACACCATAAAGCTTACATGCATGTAACTCATTTACAAATGTAAAAGACTTTATCAATTACAACTTACGAATTACGGCCAATTACGACAACTAAACAGACCCTCTATTTATTGGTAATGTAGGATGAAACGGGACAGAAGCCAGATGATATCGGTGGTAAACAGAAGCAACAGGGATGCAAATACGACTGTAGATGTAAATGGATTCCGAGAAGGATAGCAAGTAAATAATGGTTATTAACAGTAGCTAAACCTTTTCAAGGGTTAATTTAGTTGGTTTATGCAGTATCCAGCTGCTTGACTTCTCTTCTGATGCTGGTTGCATTGATGTTTTATTCAAAAAGTATGCAAATAAAATAATTTGGTGTAATTTGAAATGTTGAAACATATAATCTAGCAAAGTGGGGAAGCTGGAAGGCTTTATTTGATTGCTTTTGCATTCAATTTCATCTGGAAATACTTAAATTAGGAAGAACAATCCAAACATGAGATTGTTTTAGTATTTAACAGGGTGTTTTGGTCATGACATGGAGCATGGATCTCAGCATTCAATTCCAGTTTGTTTGAAAACGTGAGTTGCCCAATGAATGATTGGGAGGAAATTGATAGAGAAACAAATTCATGACATTTGATTTTGTGACTTTGATCATGAACATATATGTATTCATGATGAAACAAATTCTACTGATATAATTTTAGCTTTTATCATTGTTCGGATTTCACCGAGCAGTTTCAAATACACCAAATTGAGTAAAGAAATGAAAGTAGAAAATCGTGTGGTGATTGGATTAAAAATACCGTGTAGCCTAGGGCTAACGGGTCGTGTCCACAAGGAGAGATGCGATGCAAGCTTTTCGATTTTTTTTTTTTTTGTTTAGAAAACAAGTTGAGTTTTTGTTTTTTTTAAAAGAAAAGAAGATGAATATATTTTGATTGAGAGTTGGTTTAAGGACAAATTTAAATAAGTAAAGATTTTCGAAGAAACCTCAAGTGGAGGAAAAATATATCTGTTTTTAGAAATAAGAGAAAAAAATCTGGGTTCACTAATCTTCTACTAAACTATTTACTCTTCTTAAGAAAGTTTTAATGCCTCACTTTGACCATATGCAAAGGTTTAATCTTTAAAGCGTTCAAGTAAAACAATTAAAATGAACTTTTGAACATTAACTTCTTCTTAACACAATTTTTGAAGATAGAATGTTAAATCATCAAGTAAAAGAGCAAGTATAGAATAAAAATGATCTAAAAAAAACTGGGCTTAAAACAAATGTCAAAGTCTAAGACCCATCCTCATGTGCCTTCAAGAACACTTGTAAATACAAGGCTTAACTTAGGCGTTCATATGAAGGATTTCTAATAGAATCGATCACGCAAGATCACCCGTGCCGCAACACTTACAACGAGTTCACACTAGAACTCTTGGACTCACAAGTCCCTCTCTTGTTCCCGCAAGAACAGCACAACACGAACTCACAAGTTCGTCGAGGCCGCACCTCTACAACACTCTCCAATATAAGGTAGAATACTTGATGATCTCTTCCTTTTGATCATCAACAAACACTCTCATAATAAAAGCTCCTATAAGATAGATAAGACTATGAAAAGCTCAAGCTAGTGTGAGAAAAACTTGGATAGATTTGGAGGTGAAAACTCAAAGAAAAGCTTTTGAAAAACTCAAGAGAATCACTCTTGATAAACACTCTTTTGATATGAAAGTTTAGCCCAAAAACTTGTTGAAAAACTTTTGTGAAAGATGGAAAAACTAGCCCCAAAACACTTCTCAAAAGCTTGTAAAAAACTCACTCAAAGACCCCATATTTATAGGCTAAGAAAAACTAGCCATTATGGTTCAAAAACTGGCCAGAATGGCCTGTTGGCCAACGGTTAAATTTATGACCGTTGGATACGGGCGGTCAACCGCGCGGTCGACCGACCACTGTGCAATAGGTCAACTTGAAGTACAGTTTTGAGGTCTAAAACATCCGAATTTGGAAATAAGTATATAGGATGAAGTTGTAGATCGTAAAGTCTTCTTTCTAATGCAACTCAAATCAAATCAATATCGTTTCGGAATAGAAAGTTATCAATAAAATACTTAAAGATGTCAAATCAGAAACTGTAAACTGTTTTGAGAATAAGAACAGACTTCAACCCAATATTTGAAATTCTTAACTTTTAAATAAGAAAATGATTATTGAATATGAAATGTAGCCCTGAAAGTTATCTTTAAAATGCAATTTAAATCATGTTAATTGAATATAAGAATCAAAAGATATGGCTAAAAAACTATAGAGGTGTCGAGCAGATCAACAGAATAGTCGCCCGCTCGGTCGACCGAGAAAACTCGATAGCTCTGTAAACTCAGTCGGTCGAGCGGTCAGTCAGCCAATCTCTACTGCGGTCAACCGGTCGGTTGACCGAGCTCAAATCACATGGGCTTGTGCACGTCGGTCGACCGGCTCAGCCTTCGGTCGACTGGTCGGTCAACCGCAAGCAGCCAAAAAATATTTTAACAACTTTTTAAAATACATCTTAAACTCTATAAAATCTCCATAAATCTACAAAAATAAGTTCATTAAAATATTTTAAAGTACAAATATGTGTGATAAAAAATCAACACATATTACAAACTTGTGAACTATTTTTGAGGCATAAAATTTAAAGCTTAAAACAAAAACCGTAATTTTTTGAAAACTAAACTTTTGTATGTATATAAGTTTGAGCATTCCACAACTAATCTATCTTTTATATTTTATCTAAAAATAAATCTTGACACTTACAAGACCCGACACAAGTCTTCTTAAAAATCTTCTCTTAAAAATCTTCCTCTCCTTGACTTGGTCCAAACCATGATCCAATGAGTTAGACTCTTCTTGAGTACTTAATGCGATTTTGATACGCGAGCTCCCAAAACTTGACTTCGAATGCTTTGTTGAAGTTAAAAACACCTACTAAAATCATGATCAAATATCTGAAACTAAATAAGCACAAGATCATTAGTACTATAACTACATGAGTTAATCATCATCAAAACTAGAGCGATGAGCCTTTGGGCCAACACAATATACATTTTCTAGTGACTTTAATAACATAATCCATCTCAGTGTCATTATGATCCAGTACAATAATATCTTGTAATTTCAGATAAATAATGGTCATTTTTTATAATAAACTAACATCTCACTATCTTACAATTTTAAACAATTTTCTAATTACTAGAAAATTCAACAATCAACTTAATAATTTATCATTTAATAATAGAAGTAAATAGACATTTCATAATAAACAAAAATAATACTTATAAAGTGAGTAAAAGAACAGTCACCTGGGCTTATTACGCGTCTAATTATCAATTTGAAGAAATCTACATTAAACGTATTCGAATTAGAATTTATCGAATTTTACAAAAGATATCCTATTTGATGTTATTCAGTATTTTAAAATTAAATACGGATGGTTCATAACTTAAAACAAGGTTGTATGATGATGTATTGAGTTTATAGGATTATTTAGATTTTATTTACTGATTTTTATGGGGTTTAAATGATTAAAAATATGAAAATTTCTTAACGAGTCTGAATGTTGAAATAGCGGGTTTCAACTTAGAAGGCAGTGGTTCAGTCTAATATGACATGTAATATTCTCAAAATTTTTAGTAGATTGTAGGGGTTATCTAGATATTTATCTCTATTTTTACTTATTTTTTCAAATTTTTATCTAGTCAATAAAATTATTTTTCTATAAGTTAACGAGTCTGTTTTGTATTTGGGTCGGGTTAAAATAGATTAGAACCTACATTATTTGGGTTGGACTGAAATTGGGCTTCGGAATAATATTTATTCTTTTTTTGTTTCTTGTTCTTGGCCTGGCCCATCAACCAGGCCTAGGGGCCTGCTCTCGGCCTGGCCGAGAGCAGTCCCAAAAAAGATTTTTTTCCCTCGGCCCAGTGGCGGCCTAAGCCACTGGGCCTGGCTCTGTACCCGGGTGCGGGTATGCACCCGCTGCACATACCTGCTGGGTCTGTGCAGCGAGCTGGCCGAGAGCAGTCTCATATATATATATATATATATATATATATATATATATATATATATATATATATATATATATATATATATATATGAGAAAAATGTATATCAGCCTGCAGCTGAGAGAACTCTCTCAGCCTGCGGTGACGTGGCTCAATTTTGTCACCCCACTAACTTGCGGCCCGCTTATGGGAAGAAGTTAAATTACTAAATACCCCTTATGAAAAGCTACTCTTTCGGTAACTTTTTGTTATTGTTTATTATTATTTGCCCAAAAGGCAATTTTTGGAGCGAACGTTGTCAGACTTAGGTTATTGTTTATTATTATTTTTTCTCCCTTTTTTTTGCCGCTCTTTATAGGATTTAGCTTATTGTTTATAAATTACTTTTCCCCTTGTTTATAAATTACTTTTCCCCTTATTTCCTTACCTCTATTTGTCCGAGCAATTTTTTCTCCAAAATATTTAATGTCGACGTCTGAGCATTCTACTAGCGATCTAAATATGGAAGATATTGCATCTGGTTCTAGTTTCTCTCAGAATATTGAAAATCTTGAAGGGTTGACATCTTTGCATGCCGATGAACATGTTTTAATTGTTTCAATTTTTTATAATCAATTTCTTAAATATTGAATTTTTCTCTTTAGTCTATGTGGTACTGCGACGTATAACACATGTTTTAAAGTTTCAGAAATGCGACCGTATTAATATTCGGTCTCAATCTTATTTGAAAATAATCTCCGGATGTGAAATCTTTTTTTTTTGGTATGCTTCTTAGGTCGCAGTATGTAGTAAGGAGTAATATAGATTTCTTCACATACGTATAACTGCGACTTACGTCACAGTCTTTAATAAGGAGTATTATAGATTTCATCCCGTATGTGAAATCTTTTTTTTTGTGACTGCGACTTAGGTCGCAGTCTTTAGTAAGAAGTAATATAGATTTCTTCTCATACGGATAACTGCGACTTAGGTCGCAGTCTTTAGTAAGAAGTAACATAGATTTCTTCTCATACGGATAACTGCGACTTTGGTCGCAGTCTTCAGTAAGAAGTAACATAGATTTCATCTCTTATGCGACCTTGGTCGCAGTTATATAACTTATATTTTAGACTACAGTGATATCTAAAAAATATTTATATATCTGTAATTCGTGTAATTGTTTTTTGTAGGATATGAATGCACATGGAGAAATGTCTGGAAGCTCAGATAAGTTTATAGGGAAACAGTTCCTGTCGGATATGGAAGCATACAATTTCTACAATTCTTTTGCAAGGAATAGAGGTTTTAGCGTGAGAAGAAAAGGTACAGATAAGTCACGGAAGCCTCCTTATGAGATTATTTGCAGAAAATTTTGTTGCAACAAGGAAGGTTTGAAGAAGTTGTGTGACAAAAGACAAGAGGGGCTTACAGTGCATCGTCGAATTGACACTAGAGTAGCTTGTCCTGCTGAGATGCATGTCCGTCTTCGTTTTCTTTTTGACAGAAGATATTGGGTTATCACAAAATTTTTTGATACTCATTCACATGAATTGTCAAGCCCGGATAAGGTACATCACCATTACTCTCACCAGACTCATCGTTCAAAGATTAGCAGAAGCATTATGAGCAATCTGGTTGATGTGGGAATGCGGCCTTCAAATATTTCCCGCGTTGTGAATGCAATGAGCCAGGGAGAAGGCTGTGAAGAAGTGAGCCCGCAACAAGTTATTGATTTCACTCGTCAACGTAGAAATAATTGCGGTCATGAGTTTATTACTATTATCAAATATTTTCAAGAGAAAGCTGAGACCGATCCAGAATTCTTCTTTTCAAGTGAAGTCGATAACGCTGGCACACTTAGAAGCATTTTTTGGGCTGATGGAAGAGCTATTTCCTCGTATCTGAGGTTCTGTGATGTGATCGTTTTTGACACAACATACAGAACTAATCACTTGAATTTGCCATTTGCTCCATTCACTGGAGTAAATCATCACCGGCAGTCAATTTTGTTCGGTTGTGCATTGCTTGCTGATGAGCAGAGGGATACTTTTGTTTGGCTATTCCAAAAATGGCTCAAGTGCATGCATGGAGTTGAACCGAAGCTGATTATTACTGATCAGGATGCGCAGATTGGTGACGCCATCAAGATTGTTTTCCCAACTTCACGGCACCGTTACTGTTTCTGGCATGTGCGAAAACATATTGCCGAGCAACAAATCCCAATGGCGTACAAGTATGGAGAAGATATGTTCTCCGATTTCCATGCTTGGTACACCTCCCGTGATATAAGCACTTGCGAGGAACGATGGCGTATGATGAATGAAAAATATCAGTTAGAAGAAGAAGATGACAGTTGGTTGATGAAGATGTACAGGCTGCGTGGACATTGGATTAATGTATATCTCAAGGATGTTTTCTATGCTGGAATGACAACCAGTCAGAGGTCCGAGAGTATTAATTCCTTCTTTGATGGTTTTGTTAACGCAAACATGAAACTAGTGGAATTTGTTCACCAATATGATAAAGCTGTTGCTGCCCGTCGTACATCTGAATCTCTTCAAGATTTTCGGGTTTGAATTCTGTTCCCAATTGTACATCGAATCCATATGAGATACAGGTTTCGAAGTTGTATACACCGAAGATTTTTCAGTTATTCCAAAAGGAATGGGCAGTTGTAATGACACTGTTTTCAGAAGAGGTGGAACATGACAAACCTGGATCAACATATTTGGTTGATAATTTTTCAGAATCAAAAGACAGCTGGGAAAAGGTCAGTTATGATAAGCGTGATGAACTTCATGTTTCTTGTAGTTGCTCGTTATTTGAAACAGAGGGTATCCTATGTAGACATATTCTGTGTATTTTGTGGCGCAATCACGTTACACATATACCGGAATCATATATACTTCAGAGATGGAGGTTGGATGCTCGTTACAAAAACATTGCAATTGAAAATTGCCTGAAGCCTTTTCCCAGTCAAGGCACTCCACGGACGACTAGATTGTGGACAATTCGTTCAAAATTTAATGCGATTCTTGACATGGTTGCTGATTCTGATATCCATCTTTCAAAGTTGGAGGCAGTTTTGAAAAGTTTTGCCCAAGATACCAGTAGAGAATACAGAGCCATGTCAGGAAATGATCATTCATCACAGCCTAAAACTGCGGTTGGTTCCAGTGGATCCGTTGTCGTATTGCGAGATGGTGAAGAATTGAATATACGTGATCCAATTGGTCCTGTACCAACTAAGGGGAGGCCTAGAGCTGCATCCAGGCTTAAGTCTGGTTTTGAAGATTCTATATATCAGAAGGAAGTTAAGCATCGAAGATGTGGTAACTGCCAAGAGCTGGGCCATTACAGGACTGGTTGTCCGTTACTGGTATTACATTAAACTTGTTAAATATTTTTAAATAATGATTTATCTTTAAAAGTCTTACTATTTATTTTTTATTGGCAGAAGAAGTAGGTTTGGGTTGCCTCCATCTTGAAGGAACAAAGACTTCATTTTTTATAAAGTGCGACCAGGGTCGCACAGTGTAGAGAGATTCATGTCGCAGTCTGCCACTGGCGTGTCATTATAATTAGATTTATTATCATTCTTTGATTTCTACTGTATTATTTTTGTAAGTAGTTGTACTTTAAAGTTTTACTACTACAAAATTCTCCTATATAGTTTAATTTTTTTGTATATAATGTAGTCAGAGACTTTGGTTGCTGTGTACATGTTTAATTGCGACCAAGGTCGCAGTGTTGTTATTGATAAAGAGGGCCAGCAATTGCAATCTACGGTTGAAGTACTTGGACTGCGACTTAGGTCGCAGTACGTTAGGTAGGTGTTTCCTTTATATTAACATGCATAGCGACCAAGGTCGCAGTGTTGTTGTTGATTAAGACTAAAGACCAGCAACTGCGACCAAGGTCGCTGTGTATTTTATTAAGACTTTGGCCAGCAACTGCGACCTAATTCGCAAGCTTCATTTTAATATTTTATTTGGGTGAAATAATTAAAATATTAACTGCGACATTGGTCGCAGTATATTTGTTTAGCGTAAAATATTTAAAATGAAGGTTTGTAACAATTGTACATCATTTCAACCAAGACATAATAGTAAAAACAGTCATTCACACAATTAACCTTAGAAAACAGAGTTATATATATTTAAAAAAAACAAAATACAAATTTTAAACTTCTAATCCTCGTCATCACCATCATAATCAGATTCGTCGTCAATAGTATGACTGCTTTCGTCTTCCGTATCGCTTTCCGTCCCTTCCACCTCTTCAGTGACAATCTCCTCTTCGCTTTCTTCCTCTTCATGTATGTATTTTGGTTCACCAATGAACTCCCAAAACGGGTCGTCTGTATCAAGCTCATCCTCTGACCCGTAGCGAGGCATATCTTCAGAACTATACATCCAATCATCATTAGATGATTGGCTTCTTTCCGGTGAAGACGGTGGAGAAGACATTTTTGAATTTAATTCCGAACAAGCGAGAGTAACGAGTTTCAGCAAAAACAATTTAGTATGTTTATAATCCTGTCCTGATGACCCTTTATATATTTTTAATCCCGGAATTCCAAAGGTTTAAGCTCTCGGACCACGTGAATATCTCCCAAATTTATTTTCTACCTTTTTCCAAAAATTGTATACTTCCTAGGTGACTGTTCAGTTATCCAAAATAGTTTAAAAGTTAATACACTATAACTTTAAATTACTTTGAACTCCAAACAGTTCATTATTGCGACCATAGTCGCATTGGGAACTGATAAATGATTAACTAACTGCGATCATGATCGCTGCCTCGATTAAAGTATCGTCGTATAAGGAAACGCTGTAACTCAAACAGGTCATTACTGCGACTTTGGTCGCAGTACAATTGCTGTACGCATGTTTGTTTCTAATATCAATACGCAATAGTAAAATCCAAGGTGTAACAAATGTAGATTGGAAATAATCAATGGAACTTATAATAAATAAATTTATAGAAATGTTTATAATTAAATCAATAAAACAAAAAAATTATTTAGAATTGCAATTGCAATTATGTTTACATTTATAAAATAAAAAATTGTGGTAAATAAATAATTTGTCAACTGTCAGTCTTCAAATGTCATCCTTCGTATCATTTCTGTTTCTTCATCCCAACTCTTCTCTCTATCTGCAAGTATCATGTATGCAAGCTCACTTCTTAGTCTCTGTACATCAGCATCCGTAACAGTATCAACAACTGCTGGACTACCAGACGCTATGCTTTCCATGTACTTGCATACATATACAGCGTAATCAACACTGAAATATCCATAGAGTAATCATTAAATGAAAATTAGTTTTTTGTACTAAAAAAAAGTAGAAAATATGAAAGGTAAGGAGATGTCAAAAATTTATATACCTGTTTGCTTGTTGGGGGCATCTTGTGTATTTTATATTAGTTTTTCTCATTAATTTATTGAAATCAATCTCAAAAATCTGTAATAATCTTTCTTTCTGCAATGTCAATAGGAACAAAAATTAGTATTAATCAAATAAAATGCAAGTTTCCAGTAATCGAAATATTAAATTTCAACTCACCATTATTCTCGCATCTTTTTGGTAAAGCTTTAATATACTTCTTTTTTTGTCAGCTGGGACAAAGAGTTGTAAAAAATCCACTCTTGGGTATCGCGATCAAATACCAACAAGGTCCAGTGAAATCCCGGATCGTCGGCACTATGTTTGTGATTGATCGGGAAGAACATGTACTGCACATCAGCTGTCCAATTTTTCAACAGCTGCTGCTTGATGAAATGATCTTCCAGATCTTCACTTTTATTTACAACACCGTGCTGCGGACAAGAAAAAAATAAAAAAAAATATACAATGAGTTAGTAGCAGTACAGTTTAATTATAAACTGCGACCTTAGTCGCAGTACATGAGCTAGTAGCAGTACAGTTTAATTATAAACTACGACCTTAGTCGCAGTACATGAGTTAGTCGCAGTACATGAGTTAGTAGCAGTACATTTTAATTATAAACTGCGACCTTAGTCGGCAGTACAGTTTAATTATAAACTGCGACCTTAGTCGCAGTACATGAGCTAGTAGCAGTACAGTTTAATTATAAACTGCGACCTTAGTCGCAGCTGCGACCTTAGTCGCAGTACATGAGTTAGTCGCAGTACATGAGCTAGTAGCAGCACAGTTTAATTATAACTGCGACCTTAGTAGCAGCTGCGAACTTAGTCGCAGTACATGAGTTAGTAGCAGTACATTTTAATTATAAACTGCGACCTAAGTCGCAGTACATGAGTTATGCCTACACAGAGATAGAGAATATTAGTAATCTGTTCCACAATTGATATTACATTAAACCGTAAAGGAGAAAGTAGATTTTTACCCAAGCTTCGCTCCGAAAGAATATGCTTTTTATTCCTTCTCCTTTCTCTAGATGCTGCATGTAGAAATGAATTATATTCGCATCTAACTCTCTACTGAACATCAGGTCCTCAATGTCATTCCTTGTAATCATGATTCCGTTGTCGGTATCCTGATACGCAGTAGAACTGCAAGATATTCAAAACAAAGTTAATAATTAAATTGTTCTTATATAAAGGTATAACATTTTTTTGATATGAATTATATAAAATTAATTAACTTACTCAGAGAAGGACTTGTCGAAGAAATTTTTTATAAGAGCTTGTTGATGGGGCTGCAGAATTCTGTATGCCGTGGTTTCGGTCAATTCTCTCGATTTTGGCTCAGTGGAGGAAATCTCTTTGTCGCCGAAACCAGCGGAAGAACTCACAGCCGCAGGCTGTGGAAGAGGATGTTCATTTATTTTCTTCTTCTATTTTGGATAAACGAAGTCGGAGTCATCGCGATCTCTTTCAGCGCGCTTGCGTTCTTTGACTCCCCTTTCTATCGTTCCTTTAGAGTATTCCAAAACAGTTTCTTTTAAGGATTGCTTCTGAGGCGGAGTATGTTCTTGATTTTTTTTCTTCAGAAGCTATATCTCTTTGGGTTTCTTGAATCATTTGAGTTATATTCAAAGAAAAACTTGGCATATCTTCCCCAGAAAAATTTAAAATAGATTCAGAACCCATGATTTTATCCTCTTCCAATTTTTTCTTCTTCTCCTCTTCAGCCTGCTTCTCCATCTGCTCCATCATTCTTTTCTGCTCCTTTTCCTCTTCACCCTTCCTTCTAATTTGCTCTTCCCCCACATTCCTCTTTTTCTCCCGCTTCTTCTTTAACTCCTCCAAAACCTTCCTCCTCTTCTCCTTTTCCTGCTCCTCCTTCTTCTCCTTCTCCTCTTCTTCCCTCATTCTCCTTTCATTTTCCTCCTCTTCCCTTCTTCTCTTCTCCTTCTCCACCACTCCTCCTTCTCCTTCTCTTCTTCCAATCTTCTTCTCTCATGCTCCTCCTCTTCCCTCTTCTTCTCCTTCTCCTTCTCCGCAGCAGCGGCTGCTCTCAGCAGCTCTTCTTCTTCTTTCACCTTTAATTTTCTCTGCCGCCTTCTCTCTTTTTTCTCTTCTTTTTATTTTTAATTCAGCCTTGAGTCTGCTCTCAGTCTTCATTTTTTTCAATTTTCCTTTCGAGCTGAGAAACATATTCTCTCAAGTGCTGATTTTGAGACCTCAATTCTTTTATCTCTTCAGCTTGATCATCCCGTGGTGGTGGCAAATAACCTGTAAAGATGGTTGTTTCTCACTCGTTTCAGCCGCTTCTGGCTCATTTTCCGCCGGGATGTCAGCTTCATTATATGTATGGCCTTCTTCTTCTTCTTCTTCTTCATCTTCATCTTTTTCTTCATCTTCTGCTTCTTCTTCTTCCTCCTCCTCCTCTTCCCCTTCAACAAGAAGGCCAACCATAATTTTTTCAGCATTAGAGATGTTGGCCATTCGACTCAAAATCTGAAAATAAACAGAAAAAAGTAAGTTAAAAATAAAACAATGAATAATTATACTGCGACCATGGTCGCAGTTTATTTATGAAGTATTTATGATAAGAATGCGACCATGGTCGCATTATGTTTGTCCCGCACAAATTTATTTGCCAAGACATGCAGCTCAACACTGCGACCATGGTCGCATTTCATGTAAAAGGTATTTTCAGGAGAATGCGACCATGATCGCACATTGTTTGTCAGGCAGAAACAAATGCGAAAGGTGCAGCTCAATACTGCGACTATGGTCGCATTTTATTTGTATTGCACATAAAAAGAAGTCTAACTTACAATATTCCTGTCAATCTCATTTAAATCAACTTCAAGTAAAGATCTGCTAATGTTCTGGAGGTCCCATCTTACTGCGCGTGGGGTTTTGTCCTCCAAACCAGACTCGGCTCAAAAATAGGAGCCCTCTCACATAGCCAATACTGCATAAATGGAAAATTAAATTAGTTTACACAAATATTCACAATTTTATGGTTAAATTTCATACAATGTTGGCCAAATATGAGATTTCTACTTACAATAATTTGCACGGAGCATCCTTGCAGCTCGAACGTGGTGTGCCTGAAGATGTCTATTGACTCAATTAGGAATTGCCAAACAGTTTTTGCCCAGCATATTATCCTCATCAGCTGCATATTGGCAATCTGTTCCACAATATACCACGGCACCGTGCATTTACTGCCAGAGAAGAAAAGAGTGGCCGACATGTATAGGATTATTATTGTGGTAAAGTCTTGAGCTGCAAGTCTTTGCATGTCTCTTAAAATTTCATGTAAAGTCATTTGCTGCTCAAGCTGTTCATCCTTTGTCACATCTACTTCACTCCTCTTCTTAACCAGAAGATCATCCAAAGCATCTTCAATAGATACTTTAGTGATCTTCTTTATATTGGGGAAATAATGTTTTATTACCCCTCTATCTTTCATTGTACATGTCTTATTCATCACAAAATCTGCCCCAATGATAGGTAGACCAAAAGTTAGGGCAACATCCTCCACTGTTAACTCAACCTGTTTGCCCCCAATTCTAAAGGTCCTTGTATCCCTATCATACTGGTCTAAAATACGCAGTACAACTACGTTTGATTTTAGACCCTTTTCAGACCCAAATTCTTCATTGTAGAACGCCATGAAGATTGGGCCAAATGGGGTATTCTTGATCGCCTCTACGAAATCTGCCTGAATGTACTTTTTAAATTTCTTCATGAACTCGCACATAAGTTTTAGGCTTGATCTCAGAGGACGAACCTTCTTTACCTGTTGTTTACCTATGTAAGAAGAAAAATTAAACAGTTTAGTCCAACGATTATTTAAAAATTATAAGGGAGTAAAAGCATATTTGTTTTTTAATAAACTGCGACTAACGTCGCAGTCATACATTGCAAACACATACAACTTGCACCCGGGACGACACTGCGACCAAGGTCGCATAAGACTACAGTGCAATCAGAAACAACTTCGACCCGGGTCGACACTGCGACCAAGGTCGCATAAGAATACAGTGCAATCAGAAACAAGTACGACCCAAGACTACACTGCGACCAAGGTCACATAAGATCACAGTGCAATCAGAAACAACTGCGACCCAAGTATGATAAAACAAATGATGTTACATACACTGCGACCTTGGTCGCAAGAGATTACAACTCATATTGAAACAACAACGACCCCATGTCGTCAGTATGTAAGAAAAAAAAAGTAAGTTTCATATACTGAGACGAACGTCGCATTCGTCTACAAGGAAAGGTCCAAAAAAAAACAAAGTCGCACAAATCTGAAAATATATTTTTATCAACTGCGACCGAGGTCGCATGAAGTGTATGCACATCACTTTTTTCGAAAATACTGCGACATAGTAAAAATAGAAGGAAATAAAAAAAACTTGAAAAAAATAGGACCTTTATCGTCGTATTACAAAATTTATAAATTTAAAAATTTATTCGTCATCTAAAGTTTCAAAATCCCTTTCTTAATTGCGACCATGGTCCCAAGATTTAAAAAAATAATAAAAAAACTTAAACGGAAATAAATCTGGAAAAAAATTTAAAACTATTAAAATACACAAACCCTAAAAATTTTTGAAAATATCATTTTTGTAGTACCTTTTTCGACGGATGATTTCTTAGGCGCCATCAGTTGCAAATATAATTTTTAAAAAATGGATCAAATTTGTAAACAAAAGAACTAATTGGATCAGAATGATCGGGTGAAATTTTAGAGCTGTAAATTTTTTTGAAAGGTAACTTTTTTTTACATAAGGTAAAAGTTGTGAGGGAGGGTATTTTCGGAAAATACAATGTTGAGGTGACTGACATTAAATTGGGCGGGATTTTTCAGCTTTTTGTCCGCCAAAATTTAAGACAGATATGTGGCGGTGATGTTGCCACGTCCGCCGGCTGAGAGAACTCTCTCAGCCTGCCGGCTGAGGTACAGTAACCCCTATATATATATATATATATATATATATATATATATATATATATATATATATAAACTTTAATATATAAACTTTAAAGTTCCCTTTTTTCTAAATTCTACATTAATAGCGTATTGATAGATTAGATCATTGGGGTTAGGTTATAATAATTTCTTTTGGAAGGAATTTTTTTTAATATGTACATTTTTTTTGATCCAACTAATTCCTTTTCTTTTTAATATTCCAGATTTTTTTGTTTTTAAAAAATTTTCTATAATTTAATTAGGGTAATGATATATTACTTTTATATATTTTATTTAGATAAAGGTGACGTTTTTAATAAATAAAAGGTTTATGGAAAGAGAAATCTAGCATGGTAATTTCAATTTAATTGAAATTTTTAATTCGTACAAATTTATTTTATTTATATTTTTGGATGAGATTTAAAATTCATGAAAAGAGAAAATTAAATATGATATATCATTAAATTATAGTTCATACAATTTATTTAGATCTTGGGAGAGATTTAAGTTTCATAAGAAGAATTTTAAATATGATATATCATTAAGTTCTAATTCAAACAAATTAATTTTATTTAGATCTTTGATAATAATTCTTGATGAAAAATTCATGAAAAGAGGAATCTAATCATGATACTTCAAAAAAAAAATTTAATTCATAAAAATTTGATTTACTTACTTGGATTGATTCCCTTAGCCTGCTCCTCAATCTTCACGCTTCGGACACGTTCCTCCGTCACGATCGATTCTAAGGAGAGAGGTGAAGGGAGGATGAAGAAATATTGGATCTGAATTTCTTTCTGTCTGTAGTATTTTTTTTTTTTTTTAAAAGAAGCAGGGGAAGAGGGAATACGTTAATATAATATGACAAGATCTTTTAAATTAGGATTTTTAGCACTTAGGTTTTAACAGAAGAAATCAGATTGTTAAGATAAAGATCCATAAAGATCTCATGAGATCTTTCAATTGGAATTTGAAATTTAAATTTGATTTTAGATTTGTTTAAATAAATTAGATCTCCTACCTAATCACACGCTAATGCGGCTTTATGATTTAGATATTAGTATTTTGTAAAAAAAAATATGAGTTTGAAACTTGACATAAACAAATTAAGCACACAAATATTTTTTTATTATTATATTTTTTTGTTTCTTTATTTATTTTATTTTTATTTTGAGTATTGCATAACAAGAGTATTACAACCATACCTAAAGAAGTCGCTAGCATTGCATCACTCACTGAATATCTGGACTTGTCCCATAATCTCTTGACAGGATCCTTGCCTCCTGAAGTTGGTAGATTGAAAAACCTAGTACAATTTTATGTGTTCGGGAACAAATTATCTGGTGAGATTCCAGGTAGCATTGGTGAATGCCAGCTACTAAATACACTTCCTATGGAAGAAAACCTCTTTCAAGGACTCATTCCTTCATCTATGAGCAGTTTGAAAGGCATTCAGGAGTTGGATCTTTCATGTAATAACTTGTCAGGTCCATTCCCAAGTTCCTACAGGACTTCAGTTTTTTACAATATTTGAATCTTTCTTTCAATAATTTTGAGGGTGAAGTGCCAAGAAAAGGGATCTTCAGAAATTCAAGTGCAATTTCAGTACTAGGAACCAATGACCTCTGTGGAGGTGAACCTGAACTAGAGTTGCCAATATGCCCCTCTAGAACTGAAGAGAGGAGAGATATATCTCGGAGACTCAAAATGATCAATGCTTGCTTTGTTGTTTGGTACTGGTTACATCGTAGAAGAATGGATGCATCACCATCCTGAGAATTGATGGAAGAAGGCCAACTTATGAAAGTCTCCTACTCTAAGATCCTGAAAGCAACAGATGGGTTATCTCCAGCCAACTTAATCGGTGTTGGAAGTTTTGGCTCTGTGTACAAGGGGATTATGAATTTTGGTGAAGACAAGTTTGTTGCCGTAAAGGTACTCAACCTTCAACGTAAAGGAGCTTTCAAGAGTTTCATGGCAGAATGCAATGCCTTGAAAAGCATCTGGCATAGAAATCTAGTCAAGATATTGACGTTATGCCCGAGCGAGGATTCTAAAGGGAATGAGTTTAAAGCTCTAGTTTTCGAATACATGCCGAATGGGAGTCTAGAGAAATGATTGCATACATAAGGAGAGGAAGATGAAGGAAGGAACTTAAGCCTCCAGCAAAGGCTGAACATAGCTATTGATGTTGCCTTCACATTGGATTATCTTCATCGCTATGGACCAGTACCAATTGTTCATTGTGATCTCAAGCCTAGCAATGTTCTACTTGATGATGACATGACTGCTCGTGTGTCAGATTTGGGATTGACAAAAGTTCTCAGCAAAAATGTGGGAAAGATGCCTCAGTCTTCTACTGGATCAACGGGAATGAAAGGAGAAATCGGATACGTTGCTCCAGGTGAGCCTGATTCATTTCCTTAAATTTGTTATGCATGTTTCTTACAGGAAATTTTAATGTTAGTATAGTTTTAGATTTCACATTCAGAACAGAATTGCTTATTAAATTTCTTAACTATAGGGTTTACCCTTCCAGTTAATAATCAAACTAATAAGAATTCTTTGACCTAAACACTTGTAGAATGCTATTATCTTTCAGTTTGTGGACACTGACTCGGCTTCAGTTGTCAAAATGATGTCAGAGTATGGGGTGGCCAACCAAGTTTCAACTCAAGGTGATGTTTACAGCTACGAGATACTCTTGCAAGAGATGTTTACAGGCAAAAGGCCGACAGATGAGATTTTAAGGGAGGGTCTGGATCTTCATAGATTTGTTGAGATGGCCTTTCCTGAATGTATTATGGATATTGTAGACCCATGTCTGCTATTTCAAGGAAGGATCAAAATTTAGAATTAAAAGCACAAAATGTTTGGCTTCAGTGCTTAGAATTGGTCTCTCATGCTCTAAACAATTGCCAAGGGGGCGGATGCAGATGGGAGATGCTATCAGGGACATGCAAGCAGTAAAAGAAATATTTACTGGTACAGGAAACCATCGAGAGATCAGAAACAAAAACAATTTAAAAGATGAAGGTCCTTCTGACCTAACTTTGTAACAGCAATAGCTGATCTTCTTAGATATGGAAAGGGATTATTGATGTACAATAAATTTATGATTCGTCTTTTTATCTGCACGCGCTAAGAAATGTAAGATTAATCATGTAGTTGTCAGCATTAAGAGATTAAAGAAGTTTGGGTTAGTTATCTTTGTGTTCCATCTCTATGTTAAAGAATGGACTGTATGCAATATAAACATGAACAATTAAAACACCTATTTTTCAGTTCATTAGGCATATAACAACAAACTTCACATTTCAGAATCATCATAATCAACGAAAACCTTTTGTTTCTCCTTTTTCCAAACAACACATTCTAGTAGAAATAAAAGTCGGCTCATCTCAAAGAAAAGAAGAAAAGAGTATAACTACTAGCATACACTAACCAAATGGAAAAATTATGAAAAGTTAATTCTTATTTAAGTATAAGCACACAATTAAGGCGAGCTATTGTGAGCATCAAATGGATAATTCTCTTTAGAATAATTTCAATAGAAATAAAGAATGCACAAGAATACTAAGAAGAAGACCTAATGGAAACAACAATACAAAGTTAAAACCTTTCTTAAGTGTATGATGCACATGTCTACGGAGAGACATCATAAGCATCAAATGTTCAATTCTCTTCTATAATTCTTTTGAGAGAGGTAGCAAGGCTGCTCTCAATTGAGAGGTTAAAAATAGTATGACGTTTATAGGTTAAATTATGTTCCTTCCTCCCACGGTCAGTGCTACCCAACTGTAATAATCAGTGGATAAGAAATTGAACTATGGGTATGTACAAGTAATTTGCTCATGGCATGCTTTTACCACCTAACACGCTGGTAACAGTGATCCTAATATCTAGTCATACTCAAACCGAGAGACGTTCCCAAGTATTTTTTTCCTGGGATTTGTCCCTTGTACTCGAGATGATGTTGTATGCTAGTTGCTAACCAGGAAAGAAATAAAAATTAAGAGTTGAAATAGGAGTTTCGCAATCATAATGAAATGTGTATCTAATTTGACATGAATTGGATTCCCAATGAAAGAAGATTTCTTCAAAAAATTCAGTGATCATGATTTAAGGACTCTTCTAGGATGCTCAGTATCAAGGAGTGATTGTAACGCCCCGGAAAGAACTTTCAAGAGGATCACCCGTCCTGAATATTCACCCTAGCACACTTAACTATATAGTTCTTTCATATTTTCTTCGTAATAAATAACCCATGTTGGATTACTCACTTGTGACATACCCTGTTTTAGGGTATGACTTCATTGCCATACTTATACTTCACTAAGCACTATGGGTTCGAGAGGTAATTCTCATGGACTTAAATTGAAGTTGCCATTGGAAGATTGCATTCCAACATGTGTCTTAAAGTAAATTAGCACACCCAGCAAGCTATGATGCTGAAAATTCTAGGTGCGCCAATGATGCCGCTGCTTGCTTGTTTCGTGTGCATTGACTAGGAAGACGTCACAAAATAGGTATTGGCTCATAGTAGCGAAGATGCAATGGGCTCCTGGCAAGCCCAATGTTAGAAAGTATTACTCTTCATCAGAAAATGTAGGTTTCATCTAAGCATCTTGTATCATGTTAGAGGGAAGGGATCACTCTTGTGATCTTGTATTGGGATCTAGGAAGCATGGACACATAGGACACAGGTATGACATGAAGTATTGGACGCACGACACAATAATTTCTTAAAAGTATGACACAAACACACTAACATCACACTATAATATATAAAGGATATGTAGAAATGATATGAGGAAGTGCATACATGCATTCAAATATAAACATATATGTGCATTTAAAAATCCAGACTTTCTAATAATTCAATAATATTCTATAATAACATATATGCTAAAATTTAAACTTATCATATATTCTTACAACTTTGTAAAAGAAATAGGCTTTGACTCCTTAACTTTCTATAGAGTAGCTCCATGTATTACACTTCTTATATTGAAATATATGTAAACTTATTATAACTTTACACAAATCAAATATTTTGACACATTTTCTACATGAAGCTAAATGAATATCTCAAACATATAATGGGAATAAAAAAAAGTGTATGAAAAATGTTGGACACATGTAGAAGAAATGTTCAACAAGTATCTTAAACTAAAAAATATAGTATATAATTACCAACATGATTAGAGAGTGTCCAAGATGTGTCGGAGTTTGACATGAGTGTCGGAGTATCTGATACAAGTACGGCTTCATGGTAGTAGCGTCCCTGCTACATAGATTGGGATTCAAGGAGATAGGTGTGTGCGATCTTGTAATCCGCTCCATGTATTGTGGAAATTTGTCTCAACACTCTTTGCATGGATTCATGCTAGGTTTGCCTAAATATCATATAACCACTGTTCTGTTGACGTTCAGGAGGGAGAAAACTAAATAACAGAATCTGCCATTAAAGGAACACCTGATCGAAAGGAACACCTAAAGGTTGAGTATATCTCCAATAAACTATAGGTATTTTGAGATATCACATTGGTAATGGGCAATGCATCACATATATAGTAGTTTGTATACTGGATGGATATGGTAACAACCAATGAATTATATTCAAACCTTTGCCGGTCAGGGAAAATTTTGTTCAAGCATAAACTTAAATTAAATACCAAGTTGGATATTTTTTATGAGTAATCAACTGGCCTCCTAGGATTTATGACACTTCCCCACCGTCTTTGGCCAATACTTTTGAGTTTCAAGTGTCATCAGTCCACCCTCCTTTACACTTTTTCAGTAATAAATATAGAAGCAGTTGACTCACGACTGATTTCAATCTGTTTGAACCAAACATAGAGTTAGATGACACCAGGAAAAGTTGCAATTTCATTATTATATAATAAGCAAAGAAGTCAAAAGAGGACCTTTTATTTGGTGCTGTAAATATAACCCCATTAACTGTTGTACGGAAGTAAACATGAACATGAACATGAACATGGTTATAACAACCATTACAATTTGACTTCAACTGGCTGTGAAAAATAAGTTAAAAATGACTCATTCTGGTGCTCGGAATTAAGTCACTGATTAGCGTAGTGACGTAAACATGTAAATAATTACAGAGCAGATGTTACATTTGGCTGTAATCAATGGATTGTGAAAATCTTATAACAGTACTTCTGGAGCACGAATCAATATTCACCTGGATATGGCTTTCATAAATCGGTTTAATGAAGAAAACATACCCATGGCTCTACCAAACAACGAAGGTCCCTTCTCAGATTCCTCAGCTACATTTTCGGAAATTAGCTGAACATGAAAAATAAAGTGTAAAAGTGAGAATTTATGGATATCTGAAGTTCTGGAAATTATGTCTGCATGTTTAAAGACAAAATGAAAATTCTTGATCCCAATATCTAGTTCAATAGGTAAAATTACTGGTGGAGAAATCTTGAACTCAAAACAAAAATGGAAGAAAAGCAATTTTCGGTTGTAACCTCAATTTCTGTTGCAGCAAAACGGGTAGGTTGTTCTTTTGCCAGCAAGTATCTATTTGGCCTATACACATCATCATAAAACACTTTCCACATTCTGCAGAAAACCAGAAAAGGAATTAATAAAACTTAGATTTAAAATGGTTCCATACTATTAATTCTTTTTAGCCAAATAATGAATTTCAAGAAGATGAAAAGGTCTACCCAATTGTAGTGGTCGAAATTTGACCCTCATTAAGATGACTACACGTATCCCTGGTATCGAGAACTTCCACCAAGGAATTCACATTCCCCAGAGTCCAGCTCAAACCTTCCGCCACATTTAGTTTCCTGAAGATAGCTTCCGTCACTGTCAGCCTCCGCCACATCTGACTTTCCCGAGGTCGTTCTTCTTCCCGAAAACCCTTCCATCTCAGAGCCACTTCTGTCTCTCAAATGTCTTTATCTTTTTGAGATCTTTCCCGCTCTAAGAGCCTCCAACTCCGTGACCGAGGCTCCAGCAACAGATCACCCTTGATCTCTGCCGTCAATTACGAGCCTTAATATTCTCCACATTCGTAACGTGTAACGCCACTCTGCGTGGATAGTTATAGACATTGACAGATTTCTCGACATGCAATCTCAACAAACCAGTACAACTGATCGTTGCCATTATAATGTGCAAATCGTGCGATTGCGAAGATTTTGCAGATATTCACCTATCTCCAGAATAACATTTTAGTCAAGTATAAGTAGACCTCCCCCTCCAACGAAGAAGGGACTCCCTTTTTACTCTTTTTTTGGACTTTCGGATTTTTTCCACACCTTTTGGATCCCTCAGACTTCTATACAGCCCTGACCAAGAAGCTAAATCCGAATTTCAATCCACACACATCTTCTACACACTGTAATTCCTGTAACTTGAGAATTATAATGAAATTTCTCCTCCTCCTCGTGGTTTTCCCAAGTTAAGGATTTTCACGTAAAATCCTCTGTGTTCTTTTATGTTGTGTTTTATTTTCGCGCATATAATCCCCATTCCCAATCTCGTTTGTGGTAAGGATCAACCTCCAATCACTTGTGGGGAAACATCCCCATTACAAACTAGTGTTTTCATTTAGTCTGAGTCCCAACACTGAATATCTCCCTCCCAAAAACTAAAAACCTTCCTCAAAAAGCCTCTTCCATAGTGTCGATGGCCTCGAAAAAATAGCCAGCCACCAAAAACAGGATCACCTCCAAAGACAATTCCATGGCCATCATCCCCCGAGCAGACTCAACCCTGTCGTGGAAGAGCCTCCCTCCGGGGGCAGCCAAAGATGCCTACCCACCATCAACGTACGAGAGCCAACTCCTCCAAATGATCGCTGACATGAAGGAGGAGATAGCAAAGCAACAAACTTTATACGACCACAAACTGACACTAAATCGAAAGGACGCGGCCCTCGAGAAGGAGGAATTGAAGCGCCTGAACGATGAACTCCTCGCCCTCCAAAATACCAATGGGCAACCTTCACTGATAGATGGGCCCAATGATAAGGAGCCCCGAGATGGCGAGCACATCCAAAGCCAGAGGCGTCGCAGAACAACCTCCCTGACTCCTTCGGAGCAATCCGATAGCGGATCAGATTCGTCCTATCTCCGTAAGAGAGATCATCACGATCATACTCAATGGAAGACCGAGGAATTCGTATGCATCCAAGATCTCGACAAGCTTGTACATAAGCGAGTCAAGGAGGCGGGGGTGTCACATTATGACAGATTCAGACCCGTCACCATCGATGCTTCCAACTCCCCCTTCTTCGAGTGCACATTGGGGGTGAATTCTAAAGAAATTCATGACTCTGACCTTTGACCGCTACTCCGATTTGAGTGATCCGATTCAGTATCTCTGCCGATATTAGAACAAGATGCTGATTTATGCTCAGAATCTTGTGCCGGATCTTCCCCTCTAACTTGAAAGGAGTAGCCTCTTATTGGTTTTACTCTCTTCTGCCATGGTCGATACACAACTTCGAGGAACTCACCATATTGCTCCTCTAACAATATTCCTCCGGTCAGGATTTCAAGCAAAATAATCATCACCTCCTCTCCGTCAAGATGAGACCCTCTGACAGTCTCAAGGCATAAATTGGCTACTTTCAGAGTGAGCTGATCAAAGTACACAACTGTAGCAAGGATGTCTCTGATATCACATTCATCAGTGGGCTGTGGGTTACTCAACCCTTTGTACAAACATCTGGTTAAGTACAACATCACCTGTTAGAGCAAAGTCATGTACTAAACCCAACCATACATCTAGTTAGAGGAAGAACCAGTCTCAATCGTAGCGATGACGAAGAGAAACTGAAGCCATATCACGGAGGTCCCTCCATCAACAACTCGGGTCGTGGGCAAGGTGCTTTCAAGAAGCGTCCATGTTTGAACCCTCAGCAATGTCCACCTTGGGTTAACCGAGTAGATGACAGCTTCACTCCACTGAAGTTCCTGATCCAGGACGTTTTCGAAGCCATTAAGAGTCAACTCTGAGTGAAGTGTCTGGAACTAAAGCAACACGATTCTGCCCGTCCCGGAGCGAATGATTACTGCTCTTTTCATGACTGCAAAGGGTATCAGACTGCCCAATGTCGGTCCCTCTGCATATATCTTGAAGACCTTGTCTAACAATAGTCTTTGGGAATACGTCCTTATACCCGAAGCTGCGTCCGAGACAAAAGGATGACAGAAAGCTCCCTCTCTCACTCGACCACAACACATGATCAATCATTACAGAGCGGTTAATTAGGTCCAACCCTACAAATAAAAGAGGAAAGTTCCTCTAACGAATAATGCTCCATGTATCTCATTCAAATTCCATGTATTTTTTATTAAAGTTAATAAAATTACATTCCAGTTCTTAATCACTTCCCTACATCCTTTACATGATCCGTCAAACCTGCTCGCCATTCAGCCAGACTATGAGCTCCTCTTTTCGGAATTCGGATTTCTATGATTGCATGTCCGAGGAGGGATTCCCACTCGGGATTGACAACATCATCATCGTTCTCGGGGCTCCCTCATGCTCATCCCCAGTTGGACAACTACCGCCCGAAAGGTTCATCCCCAACTGGGCAACCACCAGGCTCATCCCCAATCGGGTAACTACGATCCGAAAGGTTCATCCCTGGTTAAGATACCGCCAGTCCAACTTCATAACTGAGGGCTTCCCTCACTCAGAGTACTATGTTTGTGTATTCTGAGGAGAGAAGACCCCACTTAAAAATGATAACACAAGCAACTGCATCCCTCAAGCTCATCGCTGGTTGGGCAACTATCTCCCGAAAGATTCATCCCCAACTGGGCAACCGTCAGGCTCATCCTAAATCGGGCAACTACCATCCAAAAGGTTCATTCCCGATTGGGTGACTGCCATTCCAACTCTGAAGCTGAGAGCTCCCCTCACTCAAGGTCCTCTGTTTGTTTCGAGGAAGGAATCCCCACTTGAGAATGATAACACAAGCAACCACATCCCTTAGTCCCTCGTTGGGCAACCATCTCTCAGAAGGTTCATCCCCAACTAGGCAACCGTCAGGCTCATCCCTAATCGAGCAACTATCATCTGAAAAGTTCATTCCCAATTGGGTTACTGCTAGTCGAACTCCATGGCCGATACTCCCTGATAAGTATAATGCTCAAATTCTCCATACTTAGAATACTAGGTCGAAGGACACTCATAAGCATAGTGTTCATATCCCTCACACGTAAAACACCACTCTCTAATTTTAAAAGTGAACAATTCTAGCTCTACAGCAAAAGAAATAATCTCTTTGACAGACTTCATGACATGTAAAATCAACTCTCTTTTGAAATTAAGTCTCAATCCGTTATAAAACATATATAGTAGAAAGATGATCTGAAAGTCATATTAAAATACAAGCTCCTCAAATTTAAGCTTACACTTGGTACAGAGACGCAGATAAAACAACTCTTTAAACAATCAAGATCTAGAGAGAATAAATTCTTTCTTTAAGTTTTTTTATTTCATCCCACGTCTCTGTAGGGGTGCAATATGTTCTCTGTAGTTGTCTTTTTATGGTAGTCCAATAATTTAGAGCTCAAAATTTTAATTTTCACTTAGCAAATTAGACTCTACGGTATCAAAAAATTTATACAAGTCAAAATAATAGTCCAGATGCGCTATGCAATCCAAAATTTGCGAAGATCATACATATCAAAAAAAATCGGGAGACGTTATGCTGCTTTTTCGTAAAACTTCTTCTCACCTAACAACACGCCAATTATAATAATTATGCTCTCTTGTGCGATGTTGTGATTTCTTGTTTCATGACTCATGCCAATCATAATACTTGCACTCTAGTGAGATGTTGTGTATCCGTATTTTGTGACTCATGCCAATCATAATAATTACATTCTCTAGTATGATATGAATCCATGTTTCGTGATTCTAGAAGATGCCAAAATCTCGTGCTAAACTCAGACATATCTACAATTAACCTAGAACAGATTGCTATGCAAAAAAATATACACAAGCGGATGATTATGCAAAATTTTTAGACTTGAATAAAACTAAATGTATGCATTAAATAATAAAAATTACCATCCTAAAAGGCTCAACTCTGTATGTAAGAAAATATAATTCTAAATGATGATGTTAAGCAACCGACAATGAGAACACTAAATATTAATAATTATGCATAATAAACTATAAATAAATATACAATCTCTAGAGTTTGTAAGAAATGAACAAGTAAAAAAATTAAATAAAATTATGATATCACCTGAGTAGATGAGTAGCTCACGTTCAAGCACAAATCTTATAAGAGTTTTTAGATGATTCTCCACAACTAATAACTTAAAATCTTGCATGAAAGCTCTGGAACAGTGGATGAGAGCGAACAGACAAAGACCGGCCCGAAAACGGCTCCAATCGGCTCGAAATGGGCTCAAAACAATTTCTAAACTAATCTGCTGAGTTGGGTCCGAGTCGGGACTGAGTCAGGTCTGAGTCGGGACTGAGTGAATTCGGGTTGGCTCGAGGTCGAGCCATTGGCTCGAGTCAGTTTAGGCTACTTAGGTCGGCTCTGTTGGCTCGGGTCGGCTCAAGTCAGGTCGGATCCTGGGTCGCAAGTGGGTTCGGGTTGACTTTGAGTCGGATCCGAACTTGATGGCAGGTCAGGTCGGGTTGGGTTGTGAATCTGAATCGAATTCGGGTTTGTGAAACTCAAATCAAAACTAAACTAACTTCTCTTCTCTTTTCTGCTCTAAGGAAGACGATGACAGCGGCAGCGACAGATTGTCAGCGAGGGGCTCGAGCGAAGTCTAGTGATGCCAGTGATGAATACATGGCGATGGGACGTTGTTTGAGGTCGGAGTTGTCGTGGTAAAGGCTATGGCGGGTGACGGGGAAATGGCGTGAAATCTGGTGTCAAAGATCTCGTCGGGGTTAATTTCAAAAATAAGGAGGAACAGGGCGGTGGCGATGGCGATGGTACAAAGGAAGCCACGGCGGCACGAGAAGGAAAAGACGAAGAAAGGTGGTTGAGATCTAGATCTCAAGACATGATAGGTTAAATCTGATGTGTTAGGGTCTTTTGTGGAGGGAAGAGAAGGAGGTGGTGGAAGCTGTGGTGTCTGCATGGTAGGAAGAAAGGGGCGGGAAGGTGGCAGCGTGAAGTTGGATTAGGGTTAGGTTTTTGGTTGTCAACAGTGAGAAGAAAGAGGGAGGAAGAAGAAAGAGGAACAGTGCACGTTTGATTTTTTTTGGATTTTTCGGCTGAATTTAAGCCAAATTTTGAACAACATTTTTTGTGGGATGAGATCTAGGTTTTTTATTTTTTATTTTCCTTTTTTATTAAACAAACTAGGATTTTGAGGAGGGAGAGGGTGAAGGGGAGATAAAAAATTGAAGGAGATTAAAAACCAAGAGCTCTAATATCAAAATTGATGTAATATATGGTGGATCGTAATCACCATCAATTCAATAGAAAAAGAAACTAAAAGAAATAGAAAAAATTAGGGATTGAGAAAAATAAATAAGAATTAAAAAATTTAGGCTTCACAACCCTTACACACATCAGGCTTCACACTCTTTATACCAGATTGGGGTTTCACCCCTTATACCCAACTCAAGATCTCATATCTCAAAAATTTAACTAAAAGTTTTCATTTATTCATTCAATACCAATAAGAAAAGTATTGGGGGCTATTTATAGGCTTTACAAAAGTCTAGTCTCAGAATATAACTAATGTGATACTAAAGTTTCAAAAAAAAGAATAAAACACCTATACTCGAAATAAACTAAAGCATAGCAATAAACTAGCAAACAGAGTGATGTCCACATCACATCTTTTCTTCTCTTTCCTTTCACACATAAATATAACTGAAAACATGGTATCAACTTTTGATTTCAGACTATTTATTTATCATGCATTTATCACTTAGACATTTGTTAGAGGAGGAACTGTGTGAGCTATTTAACCTATAGGTGCATTCTTTTCTAATGAAGATGCCATAAGTGGTATCGAGTTGAACACACAAAAAAAAGGAAATAAGAACTTTACCAATAATTTTAGCTTCTAACACTTTCAAAACCAACTGCAGACATATATTTATTACACTATAACTACATAACATATTGAAATATTAAAGAAATTCATTAAAAAAATATGAAGCATTATCGTCATCAACATGCTTCGGCTAAATTTTCTTGCATAGAGGAAAAAAATATGAAGTTTCTGAATAGAAGCATGAAAATAGAATAACAAGTTTACTTTAAGAAATGTAATATCTCTGATCTAAAATGCTGTATTTTTTCTAAAATATTTATTTTATTTTACTGGTTATTTTATTATTATTTATTAACTTGATTTATAGTACAAATTATTTTAAGATAGTAAATGATTTTTTGGCCTTATGTTTATATTTAGCATTATTAAGTATTAACATCTTAATTACTAGCTAGTATTTTTTTCATTACTATGAAACTATTATTATTATAGTTTCTATTATTGTTAATATTGATATTATTTTTATTCTTATTGTATTGTTTTAGTCATTATTATAAATAGTAGTATTTTAACCAAGTATTATTAGATAATATTTTTAATATTTATAATTTTATTATTATTATTACTCTATATCTTTTTAATTATTAGTATTTATTATTATTATTGTTACTATTATACATATCATTTCCTTTTTCTAACCCATAACCCATTACCATTGAGATCCTTACTCGTTAACCCAAAACCCAATACTAATCCTAATCCAAATTCTATTATCAAATCTTTTCATAAATCTTAACTAATCCTAATCTAAATCCTAACAAAAATCATCCTAATCCTAACTATTAAATCAAGCAATTTAAACCCAACTGAAATTCTGATTTTTAAATCCTTAATAACCTATAAAAATCCTAAACTTCTTCTTTTTTCTACCTCCAAAGAAAAAAATCATGACCCAACTCTTCCCATCTCCTTCTTTCTTTTCTTCTCAAGCAGTGCATGAATAAAAGAGATCTCAAAGTGCAGAAATTGAGGAACATGTTAGGGGAGATCGAATTCAAGTAAGTAATTTATTTTCTCAAAATTCATCTAATATAAATTTTTTATTAAAAATCATGTCTATACCATAATCTCCATAAATATTTTTTTATAGAAGAAAACCCAATTTAAAATCCAACTAAAATACACATGAAGATTTACCAATTTATTATTTTAATTTACATATTATTTTTGAAATTTTTAACAAAGGATTTCTAAAAATAAAAAAATAAAAGGACTCAGCCCAGGCCATGCGGCCTCGCCTGGCCTAGCTGGCCCAGGCCGGGGCTAGCCTGCTAGCCTGGCCTGGCCCGGGCCGGCTGGGCCTCACAGCAACAGGGTATTTGGGCTCTGTTAAAAAAAAGAAAATAATTTACAGACCGGATTAGACTCGGCCTGGCTGGGATGGCCTTGCCAGGCTAGGCTGCACAGAGAGGCCCAAGTAAAAAAAAGAAAAGAAAAGAAAGAAAGAGAAAAAAGAAGGAAGAAAGAAAGGAGGGATTGCATATTAAAATAATTTGTTAAAAATATCAAAAAATAGAAATAATATAAATAATATTCTACAATACTTCAACTTTCTATGATTAAAATTTTAGACTAATACCAACATAAATAAATTTAAACCACCCACTTTAAAACCATATTCCTTAATGATAAATTCAGACCCGTTAAATATTTCTATGGTTTAAAGCCCATTAAAAATCTAAAAAAAATTAAAAAAAAATGGTTTAAACTAAATCTACTAAATTTATTAGACCCAGAGGATCATATTTTTAACCCTCAAACTAATTAATTAATATTAATACTCCTTAAAACTCTCAAGTAAAACATCATTTTAAAAATTCTAACAATTTCTATTAGAATGAACCATGTAGATTTATCGGGGCCTTATGATTTCAGTATTTTGGACTTGGAATCGAGTTCAGGTGAATGTTTCTTTTCTTTGTACAATTTTATTTAATTTTGTCATGAGTGTTATTTTCCTCCTTCAGTTAAACAAGAATTTTATAATAAATGATTTTATATTATTGTGTAATTATGTTACAAAAATTTACTGAGACGATACTTGTGAGTATTTGCTTGTATTATTTTCTCATTTACCATCGTCAGATATATATGTGTGTGTGTTGCTTATTGAGTGTTTATCAATATCATTACATGTGTGAAGAATTATTTTTGATTCTAGGCTAGTTGTCATACACCTTAGACTATGACTTGAATTGATTTGAGATTGACCTGATTCATATTTGCAGACTTATTTGAGGTATAATCTTAGACTGTGACTTGTTTCGATCTATATATTGACTGATTTAGTTTATATTTGAGGACTAATAGCATCACTCATGTGTAGAATTTATCGGATAATTATTTGGTGAATTGGAACTTGTAAAATAATTACATGTTGATTGATTGGCGAGTCGATGAGGGATAGATTATCAGGTATTAGTTTCTTATATGTTTAGTGGTATGTGGAGTACTTAGTAGTTCTCGATATTGCTTTATTGATATTGAGCATCATATTTATATGGTTGAATCTTAGTGTTGTGATATGAGATTTATGTCATTTCATGTGTAACCGTTTTGGATTAAGATTTAGTTGTGATAAATCTTAAAATATAAATTGATTGATCTTAACGTTGATTGGCTCATGGATGAGATTAAAGATTCATACTTTATGTGGAGAACTTATCAGACTTGATATTCATTTACTTGATGATAAGTTAGATGAGCATTCGTTGTATTCTGAGAGTGTATTATATGAAGTTACCTTATTAAAAGACTGATATTCTGATACTTGGACTAATATCGACTTAATTAGAGTTGAAATTGATTAACATGAGGACTGGTGTTCGTTTTAGAGGATTTTGATCGGTGTTCTGATGAGATTAATGTAGTTGGATTCATAATTATGAGTATTCCCTATTTTATACCTGATTATATTGTTTGAGTATTGATGTCTTATTGATGTCAATTATCAGACATAGAAACATCTTAGATTCCATATTACTTAAGGAGTGGGCATAAATTGAGTTGACTTGACATGGTAGCATGTATCTGCATAATCGACTATTTACTTGAATTTCTGGATCTTGTATTTGAACTTAATGGAAGTGAGAGTGTATGATGGTCTTATTTAAAATTGGATAGTGATGAATGGTTAGATATACATGAGTATATATTTTACATATTGAGACTTGAATATATCGATCACTTTGAGATTCTGAGTTGATTAAATATTTTGTCTGTATTATTTTATTCATGCCAGCAGGTCATTACTTATTCTGAATATCATGATTTACCTGAAGAAATTGACTGATCATACATGACATTTATATGATAACTATATTGTTCATATTACTATAATTGCTGGAAAGTTATTGAATACGGTAACAACACTCTCATGTTATACTTATTACATGTCCTGTTATACTGGTATCCTGTTCAGTGACATTATATATCCTATTATACCAGTATCCTAATTACACATGTTGACGTTGTTACCCACCGAGTTATCTTAGTGGTCTAGGTAACATGTACATTAAATAATCTTGATAATCTAAATAACTTGACATTAAACAACTTATACTGAGATTGAGGAGATTGATGGAGGAGACAACGTTTATATTTTGGGTGGACTTAGGATATAGGTTGCGCGGCCGAAAAAGGGTTCCACTGCAGGATTCCCGTAGGGTGACTGATACCCCGTCCTGTTCTTGTTCATATTTACTTATTCCTAACTACCTAGCGGTAGGGTCTGGTCTAGCGTCAGGAGTCTAGGTCATGGTCCCGGGTATGTATGGGACCCACCAAAGCATGGACAATGTCTTCAACTGATCAGTTTCAATAACTTAGAACCTTAATTGTCATGTACGTAGTATGGGATGTGTCTATTACAAGTGGCAATTGGTGTTCACTGGCATAATAATAATAATAAACTGTTATGTACTGTAATTGATTGTCTTTACCTGATATATGTATGTATGTTGGACACTCGATAATACACCTGAGCTGATTGGACATCTGACTCTAGTACTGACTGACTCTACCCGCTTGATATAAATCGTGATAGATGCATGATTGAATATCTGACTAGACACATACTCTACTGTGTACCATCTACATTATTTTTTATTTACTTTATTCATGTTATTTTGTTATTCTATTTATAGATTTTCTTTATCTGCTCACATGTTATATGCACATGCTCTTTCCAGTTTATTCTTATACATTTACTAGGAGTTTTGACTCCCTAAATTTGCATATCTAGATTTGTGGCCATTTATTACTGATTAGGTATTTGGTGAGAATTACATGCATTACGAGGAGCTGGAGTCCCCTTCTCCTTGATTATCAGTATTTCTACTCTTTTATTCATGTTATTTACTGATTCTATATATATCGTGTCCAGTTGCCATTTATTTTCTTTATTCATCTGTTATCATTGTGTTAAATATTTATATGTCATATTGCAGTGATATTGATTTATCGTAAGTAGATTTTATATCTTATTCAAGTTTATTTAGGCTTAGCGTGTATACGTGGGTATTCTCCTCGCGTAAATACGTCGCCGACTCTCCTCGCGACTCCGTTTTCACGTATTTTGCGAAGCGGGGCGTGAAAAGAAATATTTACATAACTTGCGCACGTTGAAGCCGACTCCAACATCTTCACTCACAAAACGTGGGTTCCACATGACGAGAGGTCTTGGCTAATAAAATCACAAGGAAACTAGTGTAGGGAACAATCTCTTTTTTAAGGCAAACCTTTCAGACTCATATCAGTTTATTCTATTCTGAAGTAGTTGTGGAAAACATAAGGGATCTAGTTCAGCATTTTATGCTGCATAAGGCAACACCTTATTTAGACCAATGTTCAGAAGATGATGCCAGCAACAAAAGGATGTGCTATAGGTCATATCAAATTCAAAGAGTAGAAAGGTTGGCAGACTAGGCAAAAGGAACCACATGGCAGCGCATTGAAGCATTGGCTAGAATGAATAGAACAAGAGATTTGTAATTTAAACTGCACATATCAAAAACATTTTCAGGTCCTAGGTAACTCTGCCACGCTATCCTACACTTTTGCACCTAGTTCCAATAGCCCAGATAAAGGAAGAGGTTCCTTCAGGTAGCTCTGTCAGATCTTTATGAAATGAATCATCTGGACAGGAAACATGATTTGTTAGAGTACAAAGAAAACTTTATATGAACCCCTCGCCAAAACTTTGGAGTTTTAGTGTAGTAGGGACTTCGATGTATTCATATTGCCGAACAAAATTTTAGAATAAGAATTTTTTGTTATTATCGCTGTTGTTGTTGTCTTTCCCTTGTCAGATACTTTTGGACAGCCCAATGCTCATCGTCCATGTCAAGCTTCTGAGTAAACCATTTGCTATCAAATTATTCTCAAGAATTACTCCAAATATTATCTTTAAGTGAGCAATTGAAAAGAGTAATCAGCTAACTGGCAGGATTTATTTTATAGATGAAACCAAATCAGTCCTAAATTGTGGATGGATCAAATAGAAGTTTTTCTCCATACTTATTAATTATCTTATTAATTATTTTCCATTAGGTATCATTTGCTAAACAAAAGTGTGCCTATAGTCATTTATATCACTAAGCCCAAATTTCTTCAACTTGTCTGCATATAATATGCCAGTGTTGAAACCATATATCAATAAACTAGAATCTCTCTAGAATTGATGTACAAATTGGAATCACATACCGTATCACCTGAAAGCTGAGATGCAATGCGCTCAACATATTCCAACATTTGATAGTCAAGAAGTATCATAAACGACAACTTCATAGTCATTGTCAACAAGCTTCCGGTCGCTTAAGCTTAAGTAGGATGTTAGTAGTACAATGTGTAATAATTTTAGAAGCAGAAGATGATGATTTCAAGCAGGATGGGTATAGGAGCACAATCACACATATAAAGCAGATACTCCTAGTGGCCGGTGAGACTGCAAACTGATAACATTATATAGTGTAGCAATAGCTGCACAGAGATGGGCAATTTATTGAATTAAAAGCATGGATGTTGAAATATCAAGGTTCTAAATATCGGATATCGGGACCGGATCAGATAGGGTTTTTTCATATCGGGTATCGGATAGCGGGAAAGATATCGGGGATACGCGCGCATATCGGGCATTCATATCAGACTCTATATATAATGAAAAATTTATAACTAAAAGTTGGTTTAGTGTCATAGATATCATCTACCTAATAAAAATGATGTAATATGCATGTAAAGACAGTAAAAAATAATGTACATTTGCACGCAGTCATGCAATAAATAAGCTATTCCATGTCGGGCGATATATCGGCCGATATCAGGCAACTTATCGGGCGATATTTCAAATATCGGCCGTTTTTTGTTGCAAATGATATGGCGAACGATTTTCCCATACCGTATCGGCAGCAGGTAAAAAAGGAGACATCGAATGATATCTCGGCCGACTCGGCTGATATTTAAAATAGGGTGAAATATAAATTGATCTGAATCTTATTGGACAGATGCAGAATGAAAGTGAGTAGAAATAACCAAAAACTAATAAAAGCAATAGAATAATCTAAGGACTCGTAAGTATATAGCTAAACTACCCTATAGCATATGCAATATGCATAATATTGAGAAACAAGATCAAGCAATCAAATCACAAGTTTCAAAGTTCTAATACTAGTTGCTATGAGTAATAATTGTTTAAACTGAGAAGAACACGAACCTGAAAAACCCAAAGCTTGCATCTTTCCACTGATACTTTAAAAGAGCAGCTGCTCCAGCATCCGGAAATATTGCTATCCTTCTCTGAAATTGGGCCAGCGAGCAATATTTAATAAGGAATGCGATATCTATTGTTGACATCTAAAAAATGGTTCTCCCATGTACTTTACAGCATTAACAATTATTTTTGTTGCCTAAAAACATGATCACATGATTCATTATGCAGAAGAAAATGAAGGAATGAGGTCAGTGACATCCGAAGTATGAAGATGGAATAAAAACCTTAAAAAGAAAGAAAGGAAAAAAGTTACAAATGTTCCCTGGTCTTATACATCAAGTTATCTAATATTCAATTAGCATTTACAAAGCATTTAAGCAAAGAGAAAAATAAGATTTCCATAATAACATGAACTAGCCTGTAGAAGGATACTTAACTTTTGACAAGAGTCTACAAAGTAACTTAGACCTCAAAGTAATTCATCCACACGTGTTTATTTTTATGATCAGAACATTCATACAACCACATAACTGTAGAATTAACTAAATAATTGTAAATCCTCTAATGGCTTCACAGTGAATTGAATGTAGCAATTGCTCAATTTAACAAAATGTATCGTTTATACTATTCTTTTTCTCATCTTTTCTTTATTTATATTTTGGCACCATTAAGCATAATTTTCAGCAACTATTGTCTCCAAACCTGAATTCCTGTCTCTTCGATTAGAGACTCAAAAAAATCCTTGATAATTCCCAGAGCTCCGCTTAAGCACCTTCGGCATCAAGAAATTGTAATTGAGGAATCAAAAGTTCTACCTGAATTACACAAAATTGACCAAAAATATTCCTTCAAAAATAAACAAAGGGGGAATTTGAACCAAAAATATAAAAATTTCACCATTGCTCCCATTCCTCCACTCATTATGAACATCGCGCCGAATTGGGCAAATCGCTGTGCACCAAGATTTCTTTTTTAAACTAAAATAAAAGTAAAATTTGGGGAAATTTTTTGGTTCTAAAAAATGGCGGGGTTCTGAAGGAACCTGTCTTGATCTTCCACTGATTCTTGCTGCTCTTAGCTCCGAACTCTCCTCAGGCTTCGCGGTGGCGGGAGCTGACGTGGCGGCGGCGGCGTCCAACTTGTCGAACTTCGCGCGCGTGGCCACTCTGCCACGTGGCGGGTGGCCCGGGTAGGGTCGGCGTCGAGAGGCGGTTGGGAAGGGGGCAGAGGGGCTGGTGCGGTTTTGGGTGTGAAAGTGGCGGTGCTGATAGAAAGAGAGTGAGGGGGAAGAAGGAGAAGAAGAAGCAGCCATTTTTATTTTGTATTTATTTTATTTTAATTTCCCAGTCTTTTTTCCTCCCCCCTCCCACTGATCGTCTGCAGCTCGATTTTGATTCTTTTTCCCTTTTTCTGTATTGTGGAGATTGCTGTGATTTTGCTGCGAGAAGCAGATTTGCTGAGGGTGTTTTTACAATTTTAAGATTTTGTGTCCTTACTTTAATCTAGCAGCGGAGAGGCTGCAACGGATAGTAGCAAGTACTAAATAGTGATTTCATAAATTTGGCGGCAATTTGTTTTTGCATTTCTTTGAACAAAGCATATGTTGATTTTTTGCACAATGCATATGTGACAAAAACTTACACGTGATGTGATATTTCTTAAAATAAGTTGTATATTTTGAGACATTTAAAAATTTCAGATCCAGAAAATCTGTTTGTACAAGTTAAAAGGCCTCGTCTGAACCCCCCAATGGAAGCAGTTTTTGTGAACCCCATAAATAGGCAAAAGAAACAGCTAATTCAAAATCACCAAACTATTTGTTAAACAGTGGAAAAACAAAATCGAAAGGAAAACAGAACAAATTCAAATCTCAAGAGGAATGCTTTCAGGTCAGACACAGAACATTAAAATAGTTGATATGCAACCAACAGGCAACAACTGAGTGGGAAAATAATCAAAGCTTTTTCTAAGAGAAATTGAGTTCCATAACAGTGTCATGAGCATTCAAGCTGTACCTGTAAGCATAGGACACTATCCAACTAATTGAGGACTACCTTGTACCATTATATATCTGTTTAATTACAGGAGGGGTTTATGCTGTCTTCTGGGTGTTACATCATGCCGTTCTACATTTCAGCAGCAAAAGATTTCCCACAACCACAGGTTTGTGTGGCATTTGGGTTCTTGAACGAGAAACCTCCACCGATAAGGGCATCACTGAAATCCAGCTGCATGCCGTATAGAAACAGGAGACTCTTGGGATCACAGACTGCAAAGAACTTAGAAACATGAAAATCATTTTTGAGTATAAAAAGGGCATGCTATTTAGTGAAAGACAATGAGATAGGATATAATTGTGTTAAAACACATACACACACACACGATATATATATATATATATATATATATATATATATATATATATATATATATATATAATATATATATATATAATATATGAAAAAAAGCGAGTGAGAACCGATTAGAGTATGTAGATCAAGATGAATGGTTCGGATCATCCATGGGGTGGCCGGTCATGGAGTTCGCATGAAGCTTCGATAACAATTGATTCTCACTGGAATAGTTCCCTCTACACACACAGCGACTTGTGTCATTTCAGAAGGATTCGAGGCCGAATCATTCCCACTCAAATACAACTCTACGACATCCGAATGTAAGATCCATTCCGTTGAAGTTGATCTGCATTATTTCAAGTAATTAAAAATCAAATATCATTTATTTTGAATACTTTTTGCCCATCCATTAAGTGCGCGCAAAATAAAAATAGTAAGTTGGTTAGTTTAACAGTGTAGAACATTTAAAATCTTAACACAATTGAGAAATAATGTAGATCAACTTCAACGAAATGGATCTTATAGTTGGATGTCGTAAGATTGTATTTGAGTGGTAAAAAATTCGGCCTCGAATCCTTCCGGAATGACGCAAGTGTGTGTGTTGAAATCCATTCGTGTATCCGAAATCGCTTAGCGCACCCCGACTAATCCCGTGGGCTCTGTGCACCCTGTCTTGAGAAGTTTTCCTACACAGTCCACGATAAATCGTGGGAATAAAATTTTCCAGGTCAAACGCCCATCAAGGGATTAGAACTGGCGACCTACTGGGAAGCAAACCCACGATCTAATCAGTCGAGCACCCCCTTGAGGACTACACACACTTGTGTAGTTCCAGAAGGATTCGAGCTCGAATCCTTCCCACTCAAATACAACCATACATCACCCGAATACAAGATCCATTCTGTTAAAGTTGATCTATATTATTTCAAGTATCTATAAACCAAAAATAAAGTATTTTAAATATTTTTTGCTCATGCATCAAGTAGGGAAAAAACGGACGACCTAAATAGTGAGTTGGTTAGTTTAACAGTGTAAAACATTTGAAACCTAACAAAAATTAGTTTGTAGAGGTTATATGTTTAGATCATGATCAAATGACCGGATCGAGAATTTGTTGTCTAAAGACATAGATCTAACCAACTCACTACTTTCGGCCAACTCACTACTTTCAGCCGTTCATTTTGTGCTACTTGATGGATGGGAAAAAAGTATTCAAAATACTTGATTTTTTATTTTTAGTTACTTTAAATAATATAGATCAACTTCAACGGATTTGATCTTGTATTTGAATGTCAGATGTTGGAATTTGAGTAGGAAAGATTCAGGTTCGAATCCTTCTGGAACTACACAAGTCTATCTCTCTCTTATATGTATATATGTGTGTATATATGTGTGTGTGTAAACTTTATGAGAAATGGCAAGTGACATGTGATAGGGATGTCACAACATGAGACATGCCACAACCAACAAAATGAGTTAAATTTTCTACCCTATATTGGTCTTTTTTTTTACTTTTTAGGTTCTTGTTCTATTTTTGTGCTGCCTGCAATTTTCTTTTCTTTTTTTTTTTAGGGGCAGTGTGGTTGGGGGCTATAATTGTAATATCCATGAGAAATTAAGTTGTAAAACTTTACACAATGGAAGCCTATGTTGTAGAACACAAGTTGGACGTCATTGTAAACATGTCGATTGCGCGTGTGCACTAACATGTACAAGATACTTATTGATTATGTATTTGACACATGCGAGACACTTGTTGAATACGTGTTTGGCTTGTGCAGTGTATCCCGCCTTGGTGTAGCTAGAAGATATTTGGATTCAAATTAGATATATAATTGGGGGTTTAGAGTTTATATGAAGTTGCATTCATTCAATTTGTCGTTTTGAACCTTAAGGTTATATCATGTCTCACCCTAATTCTTTACATGAGCACATGCACGCACGCACACACTTTAATTTTAAATTGTCGTGGCCTGAATCTTAAGGTCATATCATGTCTTATATCCTAATTCTTTACCCAAGCACACGCGCACACACTTTTATTTTATTGCCGTGTCCATGACATTTTTGCACCCTAATTTTTTTAAGAATTTGTGTATCCCCGTATCTCTGTCTTACTATGTTCATGTCACGTGTCTGTGCAACATAAATGGAAGCATAAAAATATATTATCACATATAAATAATAAATGTATTTTTTACATTCATAAATCCGTGTAAAAAGAAAGAATTAACCCATTTCATCAGGATCAGCTGCATGTGTATCCTTTATACCCCTTCAGAAAATGTTATGTCCCCCTTCTCCACAAGAAAGGCTCCAGAAATTGTATGCTTGGTTTGTTTGTATGAATGCATGCATTTGTGTGTGTAGGGGTTGGGTGGGTGGGGGTGTTTTTATTTTATTTTTTTATTTTTATTTTTATTTTGTGGGGTTGGGGGGTGGAGGGAATGGGAGGAATTCAATCTCCAAGCCTCTTGGACAAAACAAGAGGCTCTACCACTGTGGAATAGTGGCATTCACTGGCAGACAACTGTTGATACCATGTAAGTTTCAAAGTAATATCTATAGAAAGATCACAAGCACTAAGCATTTTATGGATTTGTATCGAAGCATGGAGAAGCATTTAAAGAACCAAACAAAACATAAAGGCAATGTCATAAAAGGCCTAATATTCAATCAAGGATAATATAAAGACGATCACCTAAAAGAATTGGGCATAAAGAATTGCAGAGCTAAACTGAGGTTAGGATATGTATGGAGATGTTAGAATATAAATATAATACGCTCAACTCTCACCTTAACTTCGGAGGTTTGGTGTAATGGCAGGGTCCTTAACATGGTATTAGAGCAACACAACTTCAATTCTCACTATGCATGCATTTAAAAGCAGATTTTTAAAAAAATACCATTGTGCAAAAAGCCCATAAAAGGCGCTCGACTAAGGGAGCGTGTTAAAATATAAATTCTCAATCCTCACCATAACTTCGGAGTTTCGGTGCAATGACACGCACTTTAATATGGTATAAAGGACATTGCCACTACACCAAAACTCCGAAGTTAAGTGGGGGTTAAGGTATTAAATTTATATTCTAATACTCCCTCGCAGATCGAGCGCCATTTTATAGGCCGAAAACATGAGCTTCTGCACAGTGATATTTTTGTTTGTTTTTAAATCCGCTTTTAAATAAGTGTCCAACGAGAATTGAACCTAGATTGTTCTGATATCATATTAAAGTCTCTGTCACTACACCAAAACTCTAAAGTTGAGGTACTTATATTTTAACAAGAAATATCAGATTTCTTTTGAGGGAAATTGCCTGAACTCCATACTTAACACATTAATGCTCTGAAAACATGTGATATGATGAGGCAAGATGTGAGGGAACTGGTCACTTCTGGAAAGAAATCTTTTGTGCAGGCTTCGATGAGTCATGACAACTGATTTGTAACATATGTAGATAAAAAATAATCACAGCAATTTAATAACTCTGATCTGATAACAGAACCCAGTAAACATTATAAACTGGATATAAAATGTTCTTGGTTATGGTGTAGAATGAAATAAAACTTAAATTGAAGTTCAAGTTTAAAATTTATTTTGAAAGTGTAGAGTGCAATAGGAGTGCCAGTTATTGATGAATATAAAATTACCAGTAACATGGAACTAAATATAAAGTTTAAACCAGACCTTTTCTCATCCAATGTGCTCGATGGAGATTTCTATTGTTCATCCCATATGTTTTTTTTAACAAAAAGTACAAAAACTGATTGGATTGCATGACGTGGCAGGATATCACTAAATCATGCTCTAAACGATCATAGAACTTTACAATCAAGCAAGTCACTTTGAATACAGTTAAACAATTAAAGAACAAAGAGCTCTGAATCATGGGGCAACAATGTGAACAATTATTTTTACAAAAAGGCAGCATCATATATGGTGTCAAGCTGATAAATTATTGCCATCTCAACTGATGAAACCAGCTAGGCAGTTACTCAGCTAGCATGGTATTGATAAAGATATGAACTCGGACAGCAAAATAGTTCGCTTTAAAATAGTGGTCTTTATATTGTTAGGAATGCCATACAAAGTATCAAAGAGTCAATGTGAAATTAAGAGTACCCACGGGGAAAAGACAAATAAGTTAATTTACCATGTTGATATGCTATAAATGATGCTTATATATGTCCCCAGCTATCTGAAACTAAATGATCTTCTTATTAAGTGATCCACCTAGTTTTATCTGTAAGAATCTTAGGCATATGGTTCCATTGGTTACTAATTACGACAATTGATCCCGAAGTACTTTAATATCCAATAATTCTGTCTTTCAGAGGAAAGACCAATATATATTAGTGACAGCTGAGTCTCAAGGACATAAACATAACCTTCTAAAGGTATCCTGATATACATTTTGTTGTTTAATGCTCCAGTGCTTTTACCAAATTAATCATATCGACAGTCAAGCCCAACCATTTGCTACATATTGTCATTAATTACTTACTAATGTTTAGTGAAAACAAGTACCCAAATCTCTTTCTATTATTCAGTTCATATGGCTTGATTAATAATAACTACAAGTCATTGCTTATTCACTTGGACAGTGTGTTCTTTTGTACAAAAAGATTGGAATTACAGCTTTCAGAACAGAATTCTAAACTGGAAGAACTAACATTGAAGTCTTGTTACTTTTTGTGGGGATACTAATAGACTAATGTTGGTTTTTAATCTTCCTTTGTTTTTTTACCAATAAAACTGAAACATATTCAAACCACTCATTTATCTTCTGAAATTAATTTCTTGCTAAACGTAATGGAAACAGGCCTTTAAATCTCTTAGTCTGTTCAGTTCTCATTGTCAATTCCTAAATGAGATATTGAGGTTTCTCTAGGAGAGATACCTTTAGTATGGTTGCACTTTTCTGACATTCAAGAAAAAAAAAAGGAAGCTCAACTAAATGGTCACAGTTATTTTTTGACAGTGGTTATTCATGCAAAAGGCCACTTTTAGAACTATTAATCTAGCAGCTTGAACCTGAGACAAAGACTGCTACAGCAGCCACATCCCAGAGATAGATAACTGTTTGACCGTTTCAAGAATTAAACCATGATTCATTTCCACAATAAGTTTGCTATTAAAAACCCCTTCAAATTATATGCTATACTTTTGTCATTTGGTCTTGTGTTACTCACAAATTTTCGCACTATGTTTCGTATTTATGATTATTTAAATAAATGCAATAAAATCATAGCAATACATACACCATTTCATAAAACAATTAATTCATCTGGTTTTGCTTCAGAATGTTTCTTAAATTATACATGCAATACAGATAATAACTAATTAAATATTCTTAGAAGAACATGATGCTCGTACCAATCACAAAACCGTTGTATTCCATAATCGAGTCATCTGGCCTTGCATTAGCTCGACTCTCAAACTCCATAGTGTAAGACATGCCGGAGCATCCACCTTGCTTGACTCCAATTCTTAAGCACAGATCTTCATTTTTTTCGGATCTCATCTTATTTAGATGGTTCAATGCCTTTTCAGTCAATGAAATTGCAGGCGCAACGCTACCAGATGCTGGTGCTGCTGACACATTGAAGGATGAAGTATAAGAATTTACATTCCAGCATCAAACATTGATAATTTTCTTCAAATAATTTGCCTAAAATTATATATTTCATGACTGAGACGGGTTATTTCCATGGTTTCAAATAACGGCCGATATGTCAGTACCGCAACAAGTTTTGTGGTACCTGATACAGGTGATATTAATGATATTTATACTTAAAAATATTGACAATACTGATAACGTGAATCATGGCTAGTACCATAAGATTCATAATCCAATTGGCATCCACAATAACAAAAAGTTAAAGAAGAACATTGGACGCCACAAATTCATTGCAAACTAATATAGTAAAAGGTAATCTAAGTTCCTTGATAAGTCAATTTTTACCGCATCAAACATGCTGTAAATTACAAAAATCAGTGACAGATCAACAACATTCACGACTCAATGAGGAGCATGTGGTTCTTAGGAGACTCTCTGAAGCGTGGGTCACATTTGCCCCTCGGCAAACATTTTTAGAAAGAAGAAAGTAAAGTAATGTCAAATGATCAAGATTGCGTTAGAATTGTTTAAATATGTCGCCAAGGAGAGTGCAAGTGAGTCAAATAATATGATTAAAATTAACATTCGTTGCAAGTTTAACTTTTTGAACAATAACCCTACACTACACAACTCAGCTTATTCTCACTAACCGAGAAGGAAAGAACATTTACATACGAACCCCCTCCTAAAATAGCATAATCGAGAATAAATGCTGACAATATTTCTATTTGATGGTTATGTTATTCAGAAAGTCCTCTTCCAAATCATATTCACAAGGTTTCTAGTGTGATTCAGATCTGATAAAAGGGGAACTGATCAAACGAAAATTCTCATCAACTTATGATGATGATGATTGTCCCAATAATAAAAATAACAACAAATAATTAGGGCTGATTAAGGATCATCACCTGACGTAGCGCTGCATCGAACGGACAAAGCGATGCCGCCTCCGCCGCCGCCGCCGCCGCGGCGATCGAGGCGGAGAGCAGGGGCCCTCGGATCGAAGGAGGAGGTTCGGACGGCGGATCGGTCCCCAGGATTCGCGCGGGATATAAGAGGGCCGGCGAGAGGTCCAGAGAGAAGAGCCATGAGAGAGAGAGAGAGCTCTGCTCGATTTTTTTCAGAAAACAAAGTCTCTCTATTTTCTCTCCACAAATTTATTTGCTTATTTATTTATTTTTCCATGAAAGATGGGGGAAAATGGGAAGAAAGAAAATGATTGCGGCGGACGATACAATCTTTAGTGTGGGTCCAGTGGCCAACTCGACAATGGAACCCGACCCGGATTGGCTTCGGGTCTGCGAATTAGAATTTAGACCCAGATTCATTTAAAGATTGACTCTGCCCCTTACTCGCATGTCAATTCAAAAGACAAAGCACGATAAGCAATTGTGCATGCACTAACTAATAATGCGTTTATGTGAGCCCTATCTCATTGTCTCTTGAGCACATATGCGAGCGAGTGAAAAATAATATGTTCTTATGTACCGCTATCGGCGGTGAAAAACCGACCGATAAGTCACCGCCAAGCGACAAAGAAGAAGATGGGAGAAGGGAGGAGGGTGGAGGAGGAAGGAGGAAGACGGAGACGGGAAGGTAAGAGAGGAAGAAGACGGACGGACAGACAAAGTTTGTATATGAGTCACGGGAGAAAATCTCTCTTCGGTCGGTTTTGATAAAGTATTTCTTTTTTTATTTCAAGCTATGTGACCACTAAAGGTCAACTAAAATGTTTGTCGGTTTTCTTCATGTTTTTATCAAGTTGGGTCAAAAATTATCTGCTTGGTGTTTTCGGCACAATTGCTATAAAAGATTCATGCTTTAAATTTAGATTTTTTTTTTTTTGTTTCTATGTTTTAAAGTGGTTTCACGTCTCTGCGAAAATCCTGCGATAATTTTGAGATCTTATGTCATGTGTGCAACTAGCGACCCTTCTCTTCTTTTCTGACGAGAAAACCACAATAATATTGATCTCTAGACTAATTGGTGAGACTAATAGATAATTCAATGTTCTATTTGTCAACAATGTCACAAGTTCAAAGCATATCAATAACATTATTAGATAAGCAATCTCCTCTAATAAAGAGATGGTGAGAGGGACATCTAATATTTCATTGGAAACATTATTTTAATTGGTGTTTGAGATTTGGCTTATTTGTTTTTAATGTAAGATCATATGCTTACATTGACAAATGGAAAGATTTTTTACAAAAGGTAAAGATAATGTAATAAATTTTTGTGCAACTCTCCTTCTTCTCGTTCCAAGACTGCAGAGTGGTAAGCGTAAAGGTAACCAACTCAAACAAACTGAAAACCACAACCAACGTTGTAAAAAGTGGGAATGAGTTTGTTGTTTGTTTGGTTATCGTAATTGGCCGTAATTCGTAAGTCGTAATTGGTAAAGTCTTTCACAGTTGTAAATGAGTTACATGTATGTAAGTTTTACGGTGTTTTATTGGTAATATAAAGTTGTAAGTGGGAAAGTATATTGTATTTTACGGTGTTTGGTTGTCGTAATGTGTAAATCGTAAGTGAAAAAGTTGACCACAAAATTAACTATTCGGTGATTTAAAAAGTTTTAATATTGCAGATAAATATTAAAAATGTTAAATATTAAAAAAAATTAATATTAACGTAAAAAAAAAAATACAAATTTGTATGACCACAAATTAACTGTAACTGAGCTGTAAGTGAGTGGTTGAGTGGTAGTTGAGTTGCGTAAGTTTTTTACGAATTATTGTCCAAACAAACACCGTAGTTGTAATTGGGTTATAAGTCATTTACGAATTATGGACTTTTATGATGAAACAAACAACCCCTCGCGAGTGTATTACCAAGTGAGTTTAACTTGTGCAGGATAAAACTTCACTGTCATATGGGAGATTATAGGTTTTGATCTTTCTATCTACCATATTCTAAGAATTTTTAATAAAAATATAGAAATACACTCATCTACACACTTTTATTATACAATGACTTGAGTTTACGAGAATTACGACATAAGGGGACTACTAATGGCCATTCTTATTCACGTCCATAGCAAGAAGGTCAATTATGGCTGTGTGATTATAATTCTTTTTTCTTTTTTTGAACAAAGGTCATAATCCGATCTTGAACACGGGATCTCTCATTTTCCAACCTAACATTTTTACCATCTGAGCTAGGTATTTGTGGATGATAATAATTCTGTGTTAAAATCCTAAAAGAGAGTTATGTACCCAAAGAAAATGGGGGAAATGCTAAAAGAGAATTCTTTCTTTTATCATCAGAGGGGTTTTCCCCTAATGGATCTTCTTTGTTTTAAATAGATTTTCCCCTCTCTTTTTTGGATTTTGTAGTCATTTTCTTAAGTTGAAAGTCCATAGGTGTCAAACTTAAAAAATAGGAAAAAAATAGAAAGAAAAATTGGATTTAGTTTCAGAAAGGGCAATTTTTTTAGACAAAAAAAAAAATCATCTTTTGAAATTTAGTTCCAAGAAAAAACTGAAATACACCTAGAGGGGGGTGAATAGGTGTAATTGCTAATCTAATGCTCTTTTTAAATTTTACTTAAGTGAGTGATGCAACGATCTCTCAAAACACGACTAAGAGCCGAATACCCCTTGCGAGGTTCTGAACTCCTTCCTCCCAATTCCCCTTAAATGGGTTAGAGGTGCGCAATGCAACCGTGTTGTATTGAGGTGTGATCGAACAATTTCAAGTATGAAATGCGATGATGAAATGCACACAAGTAATATAGCAAGAAATATTGAAAGCAAGTAAAATAAACAAGTAAGGATATCACACATAAAAGTTAGTTCACAAGCAATAGATTGGAAGTAATTTAAAGCAAGAAATTAAGCAAGAAGAACGCCAAGCCAATCGCAAACAAAGTGATTTGTTTCGAGGTTCGAGCCCGTAGCTCTAGTCCCCGCCTTCACCTCCGTGAAGGGTTTCCACTATCCCCTTAGGATCCCGTACAAGTTAGGCCTCCAAAGACCTCAAGCCCGTAGCTTCACCTTACAAAGAAATTCCCCTTAGGAACTTGTCTCCACAAGAACAAAGGATTACAAATTGGTGATCTCAACTAGACCACAACACTCTTTCTCTTTTACAAACACTCTCACACTTTTACAACTTCACCTATAGAAAGAATATGAAATTTTTGGCTCTATGAAGTGTTTGTGAGAAAGCTTCAGTTGTAGAGTGATATTAAGAATCAAACAACAACTGAAAATCAAACTTAAAAGAATGGAAATGAAAGCTTTAAACTATTTTTCTCTTTCTCTTGAAAAACAATGAAAACTTGTATTTTTCTTGGTTAAAAACAAAGCCTATTTCCCACTATTTATAGGGAGAGAATAGGTTAAAAACTCTGATTTTTCCAACTAATATCACCTGCAAAAGCACCCCAACAACCCTCTAAAAAGTCTGTTAAAACAGAAAATAAAACAGTTTTTCAGAACAGCCCAAAGAGGAAAGAGCCGTTGGAGGTGTTGCAGGCCTACCGGTCGACTTCCGGTCGACCGGGACTCTGCTGGCAAAAGAGCCGTTGTGGCTCCGGTCGACTGCCGGTCGACCGATCTCAAGAGAGGAAACACAGTTTCCTTCTACCGGTCGACCGACCCAGTCGACCGGAAAGATACAGAGAGCAAACGTCTGTTTTCGGTCGACCGGTATATAGGTCCGGTCGACCGACAGACATGCACAACCTGTGCATGTCCGGGCACAGCAGCCGGTCGACTGGGCCGGTCGACCGGTCTGCCTGGAAAACAGTTTTTCTGGGCAGATTTTAAGATAGAAAATTTGTATAAAATCTTTAAAAATCTGAAGCTAAGTTTTATGCTGAAAATAGTTTATATACATGTATTTAAACAAGTTTTTGAAGATGTAAAGCTTTGGGTACATGTATGTATAAACTAAGGCATAAACCTAGAAATAAATATTTTGAAAACATAGAAACATACAAAACAAATGTGTGTGCAAATCCTAGAGCCAAATTTCACATATTCTATCTTTACAAAACTAAACTTACAAACTACAATGGTCTTCAAGACTTCAACTTGAGCTATCTTCTCTTGATCTTCAATATTGCAATTTGAGCCCAATTTGACTTGTCTTGAGTCCAATAGCTTGTATTTGAGTCCAAAAACTTTGTATATGAGTGAGAGTACTTCTAGTATGATAATAAACCTGAAACATACTTAAGCAACAAATAATATTAGTACAAATAACTAATATGTTTTGTAATCATCAAAATACACTAAACATGGGTTGATTGTAACCTTGGCCAACAATCTCCCCCTTTTTGATGATGACAAAACATATGAGTTATTAAACAAATAAAAGAGGAAAGAGCTTGGAAAGCTCCCCCTTAAACAATGCTATGTATTTAACATGAATATGAACACTATGTAAACATACATAAGGCATGAAAAATATCATCACCAAAAAAAATAAACTATCATAAGGAATAAAAAACAAACAACATATATTTCCTCCACATATTTTTCCCAAACTTATATTTCTCCCCCTTTTTGTCATACATCAAAAAGGGTTAAAAAAAATTTAAGACAAAACAAAACAAACATATTAGAAACCAAAACAAAACAAACAAGATATTTTAAGTATCAATTTTACATACATTCAATTCACCACAAATAAATGAAAATCTTGCATAATCCAAAGGTTTTGTGAAAATATCCGCAAGTTGAAAATCGGTAGAAACAAAATCAATATCTATGTCACCTTTTTCAAAGTGATCTCTAAGAAAGTGATATCTAATGTCTATATGTTTGGTTTTACTATGTTGATTAGCATTTTTGGTCATGTGAATAGCACTAGTATTATCACAATAAATCTTAACATGATCAAAATGTAAATCAAAATCGAGAAGAGTATGTTTCATCCAGAGTACTTGTGCACAACAAGCTCCGGCTGCTACATACTCTGCCTCGGCGGTTGAAAGGGCTACACTATTTTGCTTTTTGGAAGACCAAGACACAAGACAATTGCCCAAGAATTGGCAAGTGCCACTTGTGCTCTTCCTATCTACCCTACAACCGGCATAGTCGGCATCCGAATAACTAGTCATGGTAAATTGGTTAGTTTTCGGATACCACAAACCTAAATCAATTGTGCCCTTAAGATACCTAATTATGCGTTTTACCGCTATTAAGTGTGATTCCTTAGGACATGATTGAAAACGTGCACATAAACATACGGAAAACATTATATCCGGCCTACTAGCCGTAAGATAGAGTAAACTACCAATCATGCTACGAAATAATTTGATGTCTACTTCCTTACCTTGTTCGTCCTTGTCAAGTTTCGTAGTGGTTGCCATGGGAGTCTTTGCTACTTTGGATCCTTCAAGCCCGAACCTCTTGATGAGTTCTTTGGTGTACTTGGCTTGGTTGATGAATGTCCCATCACTACGTTGCTTGATTTGAAGTCCAAGGAAGAAGTTGAGCTCCCCATCATAGACATCTCAAATTCCCTTTTCATGCATGATTCAAAATTCTTGCAAAGTGAAACATTAGTAGATCCAAAAATAATGTCATCAACATAAATTTGAACTATGAGGATATCTTGATCTATATGTTTGGTAAATAATGTTTTATCAACTTTTCCTTTCTTAAAATCATTTGAAATCAAAAATGAAGACAATCTTTCATACCAAGCCCTAGGGGCTTGTTTTAAACCATAAAGTGCTTTATCTAATTTATAAACATAATTAGGGTGTGTAGGATCAACAAACCCGGGGGGTTGTTCAACATACACCTCCTCATCAATATAACCATTAAGAAAGGCACTCTTTACATCCATTTGAAATAACTTAAAATCTTTAAATGAGGCATATGCTAAGGTCATCCGTATGGCTTCGAGCCGTGCTACGGGTGCAAAGGTTTCTTCAAAATCGATCCCTTCGATTTGAGTGTAACCTTGGGCAACTAATCTAGCCTTGTTTCTAACTACATTACCCGATTCATCCAACTTGTTCTTAAAGATCCATTTAGTGCCAATAGTTGGTCTATCTTGGGGCCTAGGAACAAGGTGCCAAACTTGGTTGCGCTCAAATTGATTGAGCTCCTCTTGCATGGCAAGCAACCAATATGAATCGGCCTCGGCCTCGAGGACATTTTTAGGTTCTATGTGTGAAATAAAAGCAAAATTACCACAAAAATCTTGAATCTTAGAGCGAGTGGTTACCCCTTTTGATACTTCACCTATGACGAGGTCCTTGGGATGATGAGGGTTGAATCTCCAATCCTTTGGTAGTGGTTGAGAGTGCTCCTCTTCATTTGCTCGATGTTCATTTCCTTGAGCCTCTTCCACTTTGGCTTCATTTCCATCACCATCCTTTGGCTTGTCTCCCATGGTAGAAGCATCCTCCAAGGTCACTTTCTCCAAACCTTCATCTAAAGCATCAATTTCTACACAATTCTTAACAAACTTGTTAGATTCCTCAAATTTACATGAATAGATTCCTCAATAGTCAAAGTTGACCTATTGAAGACTCTATAAGCCTTACTAGTATTTGAGTAACCTACAAAAATAGCCTCATATGATCTAGCATCAAATTTTCCCAATTAATATTTGTATTTAAAACAAAACATTTGCAACCAAACACTTTGAAATAAGAAACATTAGGTTTTCTAGAAAAATACATCTCATAAGAAGTCTTAGTAGTATTTTTACATAGGAAAACACGATTTGCAATGTAACATGAAGTATGAACGGCCTCGGCCCACAAATAATGTGGTAGACCATATTCGTTTAACATTGTCCTAGCCATCTCTTGTAAGGTACGATTTTTCCGCTCAACTACTCCATTTTGTTGTGGAGTTCTAGGACAAGAAAGTTCATGTTTTATTCCATGTTCCTCACAAAAAGTGGTAAAGGGAAGGTTAATGAACTCACCTCCTCTATCACTTCTTATTTTAATTATTGAGGAGTCATTTTCCTTTTCAACTCTTTTCTTAAAGGCTTGAAAATGTGAAAAGGTTTGACTTTTGTGTTCGAGAAAATAAACCCAAGTAAAACGCGAAAAATCATCTACTAAAACATAAGCAAATCTACTCCCACTTAAACTTTTGGTTTGAGTAGGGCCAAATAAATCCATGTGGATTAGCTCTAATGGACGTGATGACATGATATCCTTAATTGATTTGAATGAGGACTTAGTTTGTTTCCCAAATTGACATGCGTCACAAACTCGGTCCTTTTCAAAGTTCAATGAAGGAATTGTAAGATCACCTAGAGGGGGGGTGAATAGGTGATGGCTAATCTAATGGTCACTTGTGAATAAATAATGCGGAATTAAAACTAAGTTGACCAAATTAAAATTTCTTTTAATTAAAACACTTATGTATAACACAAGAGTGTTGCCGAATTCCCCTTGCGAGGCTCTGGACAAGCTCCTCTAGATTCCCCTTGAATGGGTTGAGGTGCCGCGTTGGCTCTCTTGGTTGAATACTAGTGTTAACAACAATCCCAAGCAAGTATGTATATCAATTAAGCACAAGGGTATATATATCATGCATATATAAGATGAACACAATGAAAGTAAATGCAAGATATAAAAGAGACAAAGAGCGAGAGAGGGATAGAGTAAGCAATCGCAAACACAAAGGGTTTGATTCGAGGTTCGAGCACACTTGCTCTACATCCCCGCCTTCGACACACGAAGGATTTCCACTATGCAAGATCCCACCGGATCTCTCCTCGGTGCCGTACACCTACAAACCCTCGGACTCCCAAGTCCCGTACACACGCAAGTCCACCGACTCGCCGAGGCCGTACCTCTACCAATGAGTTCACAACCGAACTCCAACCACAACGAGCACACTTGCCCGCTTCCTCAAAGTACAAAGAAAAATCTCTTTGATGATCACAACACTTGATCACCTAAAGAGCACTCTCACTACAACACACCTATAGGAATATCTAGCAATGGAAAGCTCAAGTGTGTGGTGAGAAAATGAAGGAAAGAAAGCTTTGTTGGAAAACACAAGAAATCACTTAAACACTCTCTTGATAAAAACTCTTCCTTTTGATTGGAAGTATTTGCACTAAATCTTGTAGAGAAACTCCTCTAAAAGTGTCTGAAAAACAGCTCAAGAAGTCTCCTAAATGTTAACCCCAAAACAGATGACAAAATCCCTTTATATAGGCTGCCCAGAAAAAGAGCCGTTGGGGCAGTGTCAGTGCTGTCGGTCGACCGCCGGTCGACCGGCCAACGGTCATTTTTCTGACCGTTGCAGCCACCGGTCGACCGGCTCGGTCGACCGATAACTTCCAGAGAGCAGAACTCTCTGGATCGGTCGACTGCCAGTCGACCGCTCGCCTGGATTTGAACTGTCGGTCGACTGGGTCAGTCGACTGGACATTTCCAGAGAGCAAGCTCTCTTGGTCGGTCGACCGACCCGGTCGACCGGTCACTGTGCTGACAACGTGCACATGGCTGTGCACTTCGGTCGACCGGTCCAGTCGACCGGTTGGCCTGTCAGCCAGTTTTCCAGGTCAGAAATCTGTACAAAAATCTTTTTATAAAATCCTAAAAATACATGTAAATTCTACAAAAATAGTTTTACCAATATACATGAGAGAACAAACATGCTTGCACAAAATCAAGACATGTTATAGATGTTTTGGTCTATTTTTGTAACTTGGAAATATTAGCTAAATAACTAAAATGTATTTTCCAAAACATGTTTTTCCAAACTTGTTTTTCTAAATCTTCATCAAATACAAAAACAAGATATTTGAGTTCATTTAAAAGCATGGTGTGTATGGATATGATCCACTACACAATCAATATGGAATATCTATGTTTTTGACATAAAGCTCTAATCATGATTTTGGTTTAAAGATATGAACTATGAAATACCAAAATCCAAAGTTTTTATATTTTGTCTCAAAGAAAATCTTTTACTAAATAAAAATTCTTTTCTAAAAGAAATCTTTTATGAAATCAATTAAATCAAGAGTTCTATCAAGAGTGTGTGTGTGTGATATAACTTGAGCAATCCACCACTATTCTATCCTTTACATTTTTACTAAAACAAAAATACAAATTCTATACCTAGACACAAGTCTTCAACTTCTTGAATTCTTCCCTTGAAGGCTTCTCATCTTCTTGACTTGGTCCAAGCTTGATCCAAAAACTTCCTTGGATCACCACATGCAAGCTCCAAATCTTGTTCTTTAATCCTTTGTTGAGCTATGCACCTACTAAGATCTTGATCATGAATCTGTCACTAATTAAACACAAGATCATTAGTAACTATAACTACATGAGTTGATCATCATCAAAACTAGGGTGAAGGGCCTTTGGGCCAACAGGAATACCCTTCACCATTTCCTTAGAGTTAAGCCTAGAAATATGATCAAATGAAACGTGGCCTAATCTCCTATGCCACAACTAAGAGTCGTCATCGAGGGCTTTTAAACATGTTATATTACAAGACATATTTAACATATCAATCATATAAACATTGCTTTCACGAAAACCGGAAAATACACAAACATTGGAAGTTCTATCAATTACTTTACAAGCAACATTGTCAAAAACTACATCAAAACCTTTATCACAAAGTTGACTAACACTCAAGAGATTATGCTTGAGGCCATCAACTAAAACCACATTTTCAATTAAAGGAGAGGTGCCAAGTTTTACATTACCAATACCGATGATTTTTCCCTTGGCGTCATCTCCGAAGGTGACGGTGCCACCTTCATGATATCTTGATAGGGTTGCAAAGTTGTTGATGTCCCAAGTCATGTGCCTTGAGCAACCGCTATCAAGATACCACAAACCTCTACGTCGTTGGGCTTTGGAAAGTACCTACATCATTTAAAATAATAGTTGATTTTGGTACCCAAACTTTCTTGGGTCCTTGAAAGTTAGTGTTACGAACCTAAACATTATGATGTGATGCACTTAGTCTATCATAACAAAAATTAGCTAAGTGTCCTTTCCGTCCACAATGTGAACATGAGTACACTTTTCTATACATGAATGCATGGTGTGTATGTGAAGTGTGAGCATGCTTTGGGGGTTTACCATGATGCATAGGTTGTGTAGCATGTACATGAGCATGAGCATGAGCATGATGAATATTTTTCTTAGGAACTTGTTTCTTAGGAAACATATTCTCCATCTTCTTCTTATCAAATTCACTACACTTTTTCAAAACAACATCTAATGAGTCTAATCTTTCCTTAAGCATGGCAATCTCATTAGAGTCTACAAATGGGGTCTTTCCTTTACACGCAACTTATAATTTTCAAAATCATTTTTAGTGGAAACTAAAGAAGAATGTAAATCATTATTTTCTTTAGAAAGATTTACAATTTGAATATTAAGAGATTCATTATCCTTTTTCATTTTTAAATATTTCTTCTTTAAGAAATCATAATTACTAGAAAGTTCCATAAAAGCTTCTCCTAGCTCATCCATGGATAAATCTTCATCAAGAAGAGTTGAGGGGGTTACCTTGCTTGTGCTCTCATTTGCCATGAAGCACATATTGGCGGTGTCGATCTCCTCCTCGGATTCACTTTCGTCATCCCATGTTGCTTTCATAGCCTTCTTCTTGTATGGCTTCTTGGATGAAGATGGCTTCACTTGTTCCGGACACTCCGCTACTATGTGTCCCGGCTTTTGGCAATTAAAGCAAATGATCTTCCTTTCTTCCTTGCCTCCTTGCCATCTCCTCCTTCCTTGGTACTTTGCCTTGTTGTACATCCTCCGGACATTTTTGACTAGAAGTGAGAGCTCCTCGTCATCTTCTTCTTCGTCATCTTCGTCGGAGTAGGTAGCATGACTTTTGAAGGCAATGGTCTTCTTTTTGGTAGGTGCCATGTCCTCCCTTGCCTTTCTCTCCATCTCATGGGTCTTCAAGTTCCCAATGAGTCCAATGAGCTCAATCTCATCTTTGTCATTGAGTTCCTTCAATGTTGTAGCTTTCACTTCCCATGATGGAGGAAGAGCCCGGATGATCTTTCTCACCCTTTGATCATTGTTGATTTCTTCACCTAGAGAAGCAAGACCATTAGTAATCTTTGTAAACTTAGTAACCATATCATCTATGGTTTCATTCTCTTGCATGCTAAAATTTTCATATTGGGACCGAAGAAGGTCTATCTTGGCCCTCTTCACTTGTGATGTCCCCTCATGTGTTACTAGCAAATGGGTCCAAATCTCATAGGCGGATTTGCAATGGATGACTCTAGCTATGTCATCATCATTGAGGGCTTGTAGGAGTGCATAATGAGCCCTAGCATTGGCATCAAACTCCTTGGTCTCAATTTCGGACCAAGTAGATTCATCACCGGGGGGTACACTAAAGGACTTAGTCACGGCCTTTGCAACTCGGCTACCTAGAGATTGCAAGAAAACGGTCATCTTAACCTTCCATATGGGAAAGTTAAGTCCATCAAACTTAGGGGGGGTCTTAATTCCATCGGCCATGTTTACTATGTGGAAATGAATGAAGTGATTAGCAATATAAGGATCTCTCTAAGGTTGTTAAGCCAAATCCTAGAGTCCAAGCTCTGATACCAATTGAAATACACCTAGAGGGGGGTGAATAGGTGTAATTGCTAATCTAATGCTCTTTTAAATTTTACTTAAGTGAGTGATGCAACGATCTCTCAAAACACGACTAAGAGCCGAATACCCCTTGCGAGGTTCTGAACTCCTTCCTCCCAATTCCCCTTAAATGGGTTAGAGGTGCGCAATGCAACCGTGTTGTATTGAGGTGTGATCGAACAATTCCAAGTATGAAATGCGATGATGAAATGCACACAAGTAATATAGCAAGAAATATTGAAAGCAAGTAAAATAAACAAGTAAGGATATCACACATAAAAGTTAGTTCACAAGCAATAGATTGGAAGTAATTTAAAGCAAGAAATTAAGCAAGAAGAACGCCAAGCCAATCGCAAACAAAGTGATTTGTTTCGAGGTTCGAGCCCGTAGCTCTAGTCCCCGCCTTCACCTCCGTGAAGGGTTTCCACTATCCCCTTAGGATCCCGTACAAGTTAGGCCTCCAAAGACCTCAAGCCCGTAGCTTCACCTTACAAAGAAATTCCCCTTAGGAACTTGTCTCCACAAGAACAAAGGATTACAAATTGGTGATCTCAACTAGACCACAACACTCTTTCTCTTTTACAAACACTCTCACACTTTTACAACTTCACCTATAGAAAGAATATGAAATTTTTGGCTCTATGAAGTGTTTGTGAGAAAAGCTTCAGTTGTAGAGTGATATTAAGAATCAAACAACAACTGAAAATCAAACTTAAAAGAATGGAAATGAAAGCTTTAAACTATTTTTCTCTTTCTCTTGAAAAACAATGAAAACTTGTATTTTTCTTGGTTAAAACAAAGGCCTATTTCCCACTATTTATAGGGAGAGAATAGGTTAAAAACTCTGATTTTTCCAGCTAATATCACCTGCAAAAGCACCCCAACAACCCTCTAAAAAGTCTGTTAAAACAGAAAATAAAACAGTTTTCAGAACAGCCCAAAGAGGAAAGAGCCGTTGGAGGTGTTGCAGGCCTACCGGTCGACTTCCGGTCGACCGGGACTCTGCTGGCAAAAGAGCCGTTGTGGCTCCGGTCGACTGCCGGTCGACCGATCTCAAGAGAGGAAACACAGTTTCCTTCTACCGGTCGACCGACCCAGTCGACCGGAAAGATACAGAGAGCAAACGTCTGTTTTCGGTCGACCGGTATATAGGTCCGGTCGACCGACAGACATGCACAACCTGTGCATGTCCGGGCACAGCAGCCGGTCGACTGGGCCGGTCGACCGGTCTGCCTGGAAAACAGTTTTTCTGGGCAGATTTTAAGATAGAAAATTTGTATAAAATCTTTAAAAATCTGAAGCTAAGTTTTATGCTGAAAATAGTTTATATACATGTATTTAAACAAGTTTTTGAAGATGTAAAGCTTTGGGTACATGTATGTATAAACTAAGGCATAAACCTAGAAATAAATATTTTGAAAACATAGAAACATACAAAACAAATGTGTGTGCAAATCCTAGAGCCAAATTTCACATATTCTATCTTTACAAAACTAAACTTACAAACTACAATGGTCTTCAAGACTTCAACTTGAGCTATCTTCTCTTGATCTTCAATATTGCAATTTGAGCCCAATTTGACTTGTCTTGAGTCCAATAGCTTGTATTTGAGTCCAAAAACTTTGTATATGAGTGAGAGTACTTCTAGTATGATAATAAACCTGAAACATACTTAAGCAACAAATAATATTAGTACAAATAACTAATATGTTTTGTAATCATCAAATACACTAAACATGGATTGATTGTAACCTTGGGCCAACAAAAACCTCTCCAAAATTTAATTACCAAAATCGATCTCTGACAGGCCACGTAGGCGCAAGCGATTTCGTCTCGCCCGCATAGCGCTGGGCAGCCGCGAGTGGTTATTTTTCAGTCCGAGTTTGATGAACTAGTCGTAAAATTGTAACTATTTTGCGTCTGGTTTTGGCAAACCCCAACCCATTTTTGCTCTGAATTCGAACCTAGCTTTTCTTATCAGAAAGCATGAGACTTAATTTTCTTAATTAATTTATCCTCCTCCCCCTCTTCTTCCTCCCCTCTCTCCCCTCCCTCCCTCGATCCTCTCCCAACCCCCTCTATCGGCTCACTTACAACCCCAAATCCACTGGCCTTCCCTCCACCTCCACATTCACCACCTGGTTTGCCGAAACCCGCCACCTCCTACTCCATGACCCAGACCCCACCACCTTCTGCTCCTTCCTCCTCTACTCCCCCACCTCCCTTCTCGTCGACCTTTCAAACTCCCTTGTCCCCTCCCTCGCCACCCCCAACAACACCGTCATCGGCTACTTGTTAGATTTATTTGGATTAGAGTCTAAATTAATTTGGGCATACACAAGTCTAATTAGATTTATGCATCTGTTCCTATAAGCCTATATTGTTGGACTCAATAAAGAATAGATCAAGCCTAATGGTTTGGGTCTAGACACGTTTTATTTACACTTAGCCATAAGTGTATTTGAATTAAGATGTAGGACTTATCTACACGTGTGAAACTCGTGTTATCAATCAAGAGTCTAGATCTACGATGAGTTGACCTAAATTTCCTTGATATTATATGTTATAGGTAGGATTTTCTCTCCACCACCAACCAATCTATCATGACCTAATCTCTCTCTTGGAGGCTTCTCATCTTCTCTAAGGATCAAGAAGAGAACTTGGTAGCTGGAGAGAAGAATTCTCTCCCTCAACTTTGACGTCCTCGAGATCATGCAACCTTCGGCATCCCTTTCATGATGGAATCATGTATGCCTAAACCCTCCTTCTCTTTGATCTTGATAAAGAGGCTATTGAATGTATGAGATCTTATTTGGAATAATTATTAGATTCAACAATTGGAATCAAAGCCTCCTTTTTATTATATAATAAGTATGAGAATGTCACAATAAATATGCAGATTCAGCGACCGATCATGCTGCCTCTGGTGTAGAGGATGTAGGTTCACCTAGAGGGGGGGTGAATAGGTGAAGGCTAATCTAAAGGTCACTTAATGATGAATGATGCAAATAATGCGGAAGCTAAAAGCAATTATGACCAAATTAATCTTTTTACGCTAAACACTATGTGAACACAAGAGTGTTGCCGAATTCCCCGTGAAGGGCTCTGGACAAACTCCTCTAGATTCCCCTTGAATGGGTTGAGGTGCCACGTTGGCTCTCTTGGTTGAATACAAGTGTTAGCAAGCAAACCCAAGCAAGTATATCAATAAAGCACACAATGTATATCTAGCATATAAAGATGAACAATAAACACATGCAAGATATAAATGAGACAGAGAGAGAGAGAGTGAGCAATCGCAAACACAAGGGTATGTTTCGAGGTTCGAGCACACTTGCTCTACATCCCCGCCTTCGACACACGAAGGATTTCCACTATGCAAGATCCCAATGGATCTCTCCTCGGTGCCGCAACACCTACAAGCCCTCGGACTCTCTAGTCCCTTACACACCGCAAGCCCACCGGCTCGCCGAGGCCGCACTTCAATCACGGAGTTCGCACCCGAACCCGAAAACACCAAGTCCTCACTAGGACCCAAACAATCGCGAACACAACCGTCCGCCTCCTCAAAGGAACAAAGATGAACTTTGGTGATCACAACTCTTGATCACCTAAAATCCTCTCACTACAACACTCCTATAAGATGAATAGCAATGAATAGCTCAAGTGTTTGTGTGAGAAAACAAGGAAAGAATCTTTGGTGAAAAACTCAAGACTTTCTTTTAAACACTCTTGATAAAACTTTCCTTTTGATAGGAAATATTAGCTCACTATTTTGTGGAGAAAAACTTCTGAAAAGAGTGGGAAAAACTGGCTCTAAAACTATTTCCAAATCTTCTCTAAAACAGTCCACAAACCCCCAAATATATAGGCTGTCAAAAACTAGGCGTTGGGGCTTTGTCAGAACTGCCGGTCGACCCGTGCGGTCGACCGCCAACGGTCGGATTTCTGACCGTTGGAGCCACGGTCGACCGCCTGGGTCGACCGACCTACTGGAGCTGAGAGTCCAACTCTCTGTCGGTCGACCTGTGTGGTCGGCCGAACTTTCCAGAGAGCTCTGCTCTCTGGAGCGGTCGACCAGCACGGTCGGCCGTCCTCCAGTACACAAAGGCGTGCACGTTTGTGCACGTCGGTCGACCGGTCCGGTCGGCCGACTTCAGTATGAGTCGACTATAAAGGTAGTAAGTCGACTTATACGAAGCCTGAAACAATTTTCTGGGATTTAAAACATGGTCTTTTTAACTTAAATAAAATCCCATAAAATACATAAAAATCTACAAAAATAGTTTAACCAATATACTTTGATAATCAAACATGCTTGCACAAAATCAAGGCATGTTATAAAAGATTGGACTATTTTTGTAACTTGAAAATATTTAGCTCATGATAAAAACTGTTTTTCCAAAACAATATTTTTTTAAAACATATTTTTTCAAATCTTCAACAAATACAAAAACAAGATATACTTTTAAGGCATAGTGTGTATGGATATGATCCACTACACAATCATAATGAAATATCTATGTTTTTGGCATTAAGCTCTAAACTTGATTTTGGATAAAAGATATGTATACATGAAAATACCAAAATCCAAATAGTATTTTGTCACGAAGAAAATCTTTTCTAAATTAAAAAATCTTTTATGAAAACAATTCTATCAAGAGTGTGTGTGTATATGTATATTTGAGCAATCCACCAACTATCTATCCTTTACATTTTATCTAAAACAAAACAAAATCTTATACCTAGACACAAGTCTTCATCTTCTTGAAGTCTTCACTTGAAGGCTTCTCATCTTCTTGACTTGGTCCAATCTTGATCCAAAAGCTCCTTGGATCACACCGTGCTAGCTCCAAATCTTGACATTTTATCCTTTGTTGAGTTATGCACCTACTAAGATCTTGATAATGAATCTGTCACTAATTAACACAAGATCATTAGTAAACATAACTTCATGAGTTGATCATCATCAAAACTAGGGTGATGGGCCTTTGGGCCAACAATCTCCCCCTTTTTGATGATGACAAAACTCATGGAGTTATATATGCATGGATTAAAGTAAAGCTTCAAGGAAGCTCCCCCTTAACTCATGCATAACAATAAATAATAAGATATGAAAATAAAGCTCATCAATATGTATGCAAGTATGGAGATAAAACATGCAACAAGCATAAATCAAAATCTTTTTCTCCTATTTGCAATACAAAACATATATGCATAAATAACAAGGAAGACAAATACTTCTCCCCCTTAAGCAATGAAAACATGCATATAAACTCAAATACTTCTCCCCCTTTTTGTCACTCATCAACAAAGGGTTCAAAGTAAAATCAAATCAAACAAAATTTTCTCCCCCTTTTGAGTTAGAGATCAAGAGGGGTAATGCAAATCAACAAATTTTTTTTTAATTTTTCTTAAACAAAATGTTAAAGGTATCAGAGCTTTTGTAAAACAAACAAATTTTAAGATACCAAATTGAAAGTAATCATTTTTGTAAAAACATATTGATACCAATTGACATTTAACAAATATGAAGTTGAATCATTTTGATATCAATGGTAAACATAATGATCCAAAATTTTTATTTTTCATCATAAACTTTGTGCTTTTGTAAATGTGAGCCAATTGTAAGTTAAGCACATGAAAATCATATATATATATGTATGAAATGAGTATACTAATTGAAATTGATACATACATATATAATAAAACAGAATATGAGTATATACAAAATAAGTTCATATTGATACCAATTGAAACGATTCAAAGATACCAATAGACATAACAATAAGATCAAGTGTATAACTCATAACCTACCACCCTTCATATGCACAAGGTAAAAGATTTTCAATGAAGCATACAAGGCATAATCGCCCATCCGTCCTCCCATTGATGGTAGGGGTTTTCAAAAATAGATTTGAAGAATAAGCTTGGTTTGAAAAACTCTACCAAATGAAGAACAATTAACTAGTTAAAATAATTTTTGAAAACTAGTTAAAGATCCTTCAAAACATGAAATCAAAGCATATGTATTTCATGAATCATACTAAATACATAAGTTTTACACTCAAGATCGATTAAGCTCATAAAAATATTCATGAATCAAAGTCATGACAAAATAAATAAAGTGTGAGTGTTCAAAAGTCATGTAAGTAGCATTATCATGAAAATGGTCATTAAAGCTCAATAAGATCATAAGTCACACATGAAAATTTATTTTTCTAAAAAAAATACACTTCTAGGCATATGTATGATTTTATCCAATCCTAATAATACACATACATATCCCAAACATAAAAGAGTCTATTAAGGTATTTGCATGAAGGCAAGAGACTCATGGGTATACATGTATATTTATTAGATTTGAATTAGAAATACATATACATGAAGTAAAGCATAAAAATTGGCAAAGCATGTATAAATGAGAATCATCAAAACTAGGCTATACATGTGCATATAGTGGGTACAAATGAGCATGAAGTGCAAACATATGTAAGTCACGTGTAACTCACTATTTGTACATGTATAAAACAAGTTTTGATAAAAACTACATCTAAGCATGTTATTACCACATAAAGCACAAAGATACATAAAACATGAACATGCTATATGATATCAAATGAATAAGCATGTAAATAAATAAACTAGGAGTTTAGAGATTGTTACCAACTCCAAAGCTCCAATCATGGTGGTCGTCCCACCAAAACCTCCTTGATAGTGATGCGTCTAAGATGTGCCCATAAAGTCCATTGCATCCACCATCAAGGCACTAAATCTCTCACGTCTTGAGAGATCCCTCACCTACATCAAAAGCAAATGGTGGGGACTTTGGTACCCATTTTCTTTTGGGTCCTTGGGGTTAGCTTTGTAAGGAACCCAAAAAATTTTATTATTAGCAAAATTAAAATGATGCAACTTGTCATAACAAATTTTGCTAAATGGCCTTTGCGGCCACAATGTGTACATTTGTGCACCTTAGAATGCTTATGTGTATGTGTATCATCGTGGCGTGCAACATAAGCATATGCATGATGATGTGCATGAGAATGTGGAGTTTGTTTCATTGAAAACAAAGACTCCAATCTAGTGTGGTTAAATGCACAAGAGTTCAAGGTTGAACTCAAACAATCCATTTTATTTTCAAATCTTTAATCTCATTAGTGGTGGCATGTAAAGCATGATGAGATATAAAATCATTTTTCTTTTTCTTTTTAGAAACAAAATCTTTTTCATTTTCAAAAACTTTTCTTTTCAAAGATTTATTTTCTTGAAAAATAACTTCTCTTTGTTTTTCCACCAAATCAATTTTATCCTTCAAAATAGTGTTCCCTTCACACAAATCATTTAATTTAGACATAAGGGAAACATTTTCATTTTTCAAAACATTATTTTCTTTTTTCTAAACATGCAACCTTAGTTTTAAATGAATCATTTTCTTTTTGCATGCAAACAAAATCCTTTTTCAAATTTTTATTTTCTTTCTTAATCATGTCATATTTTTCAAGCAATAATTGACAAAATGTAGAAAGCTCTTCATATGACATGTTAACATCCTCATCCTCGGATTCGGTAGTTACCTCAAGGGGGTTATCCCCTTGGACCATGTAGCACACGTTGAAGGTGTCGCTTCCAACGTCCGAATCGCTCCCCGCATAGTATTGTTCATTTTCACCGAGGGAGATGAGGGTATTCCACACTACAAAAGCCAAATCAATGTTAGCAACTCTAGATAAATAAACATCATCTAGGGTAGACTTTAAAGCATGTAGGGCTTTTGTATTAGCCTCAATGTTCTTACCATCTAAACAATATGCATTATTAGTAGTGGCAAGATAAACATGGATACCTAGGGCTTTGAGGTATAAGGACATCTTCACCTTCTATATATGGATGTTAACAATGTCAAACATGGGTGGTGACATGAAGTCCATGGTGTGTGTACAAAATATTGTGATTAGCCTAAAATGAGGATCTTTTACTCTAGGTTGTTAGACCCAAATCAGAGTACCAAGCTCTGATACCAATTGTAGGTTCACCTAGAGGGGGGGTGAATAGGTGAAGGCTAATCTAAAGGTCACTTAATGATGAATGATGCAAATAATGCGGAAGCTAAAAGCAATTATGACCAAATTAATCTTTTTACGCTAAACACTATGTGAACACAAGAGTGTTGCCGAATTCCCCGTGAAGGGCTCTGGACAAACTCCTCTAGATTCCCTTGAATGGGTTGAGGTGCCGCGCTGGCTCTCTTGGTTGAATACAAGTGTTAGTAAGCAAACCCAAGCAAGTATATCAATAAAGCACACAATGTATATCTAGCATATAAAGATGAACAATAAACACATGCAAGATATAAATGAGACAGAGAGAGAGAGAGTGAGCAATCGCAAACACAAGGGTATGTTTCGAGGTTCGAGCACACTTGCTCTACATCCCCGCCTTCAACACACGAAGGATTTCCACTATGCAAGATCCCAATGGATCTCTCCTCGGTGCCGCAAGACCTACAAGCCCTCGGACTCTCTAGTCCCTTACACACCGCAAGCCCACCGGCTCGCCGAGGCCGCACCTCAATCACGGAGTTCGCACCCGAACCCGAAAACACCAAGTCCTCACTAGGACCCAAACAATCGCGAACACAACCGTCCGCCTCCTCAAAGGAACAAAGATGAACTTTGGTGATCACAACTCTTGATCACCTAAAATCCTCTCACTACAACACTCCTATAAGATGAATAGCAATGGATAGCTCAAGTGTTTGTGTGAGAAAACAAGGAAAGAATCTTTGGTGAAAAACTCAAGACTTTCTTTTAAACACTCTTGATAAAACTTTTCTTTTGATAGGAAATATTAGCTCACTATTTTGTGGAGAAAAACTTCTGAAAAGAGTGAGAAAAATTGGCTCTAAAACTATCTCCAAATCTTCTCTAAAACAGTCCACAAACCCCCAAATATATAGGCTGTCAAAAACTAGGCGTTGGGGCTTTGTCAGAACTGCCGGTCGACCCGTGCGGTCGACCGCCAACGGTCGGATTTCTGACCGTTGGAGCCACGGTCGACCGCCTGGGTCGACCGACCCACTGGAGCTGAGAGTCCAACTCTCTGTCGGTCGACCCGTGCGGTCGGCCGAACTTTCCAGAGAGCTCTGCTCTCTGGAGCGGTCGACCGGCACGGTCGGCCGTCCTCCAGTACACAAAGGCGTGCACGTTTGTGCACGTCGGTCGACCGGTCCGGTCGGCCGACTTCAGTATGAGTCGACTATAAAGGTAGTAAGTCGACTTATACGAAGCCTGAAACAATTTTCTGGGATTTAAAACAAGGTCTTTTTGACTTAAATAAAATCCCATAAAATACATAAAAATCTACAAAAATAGTTTAACCAATATACTTTGATAATCAAACATGCTTGCACAAAATCAAGGCATGTTATAAAAGATTGGACTATTTTTGTAACTTAGAAATATTTAGCTCATGATAAAAACTGTTTTTTCAAAACAATATTTTTTTAAAACATATTTTTCCAAATCTTCATCAAATACAAAAACAAGATATACTTTTTGAAAAAACACCTAGAGGGGGGTGAATAGGTGTAAGTGCTAATCTAGAATTAAATGTAAAACTAAGTGCGCTAAATGTGGAAGCTAATGCAAATCTTGCACAAACTTAATACAATCAACAAGTGTAGCTGAATTCCCCGTGAAGGGCTCTGGACTAACTCCTCTTGATTCCCCTTGAATGGGTTGAGGTGCTATGTGAAGCTCTTGTTGATTAAGTACAAGTGAGGCACACACAAACAACCAAGCATATAAGATGATATAGCAATATGAAATATGCAAGGCACAACACAAATGCAAGCAAGTAATATGAATGATGTATGATGCTTTGCACAAATGTAAAGAGAGAGAGTTTAGAGACAAGTGGATCAAACGCAAACACAATGATATGTTTCGAGGTTCGAGCACCCTTGCTCTACATCCCCGCCTACACCACCATGTAGGATTTCCAATCCACTATAACGTCCACCGAGGACTCCCACCCAGGGAACCTTCACCGAGAAGGATTTGTACAATAATGGAGTACCGAACTCCTCTCACAACAAACACCTCCTCACACAAGAGGGCTAGGCCCTTAGCCAAACAACCACAACAACCAACACCTCTACCGAAGAGGGTTTACAACCAAACTCCACCTCTCACTAGAGGGAGCAAACCAATCACCCGATCACCTCTACCTAAGAGGGATACAACAAGAATAAGGGTGTACAACAAGTGGTTCCAAAGACCACAAACTCAACCTCTCTTTTCTTTTCTCTTTTTCCACAAAACAAATGATCCTAAATAGATTAGGATAGAAGATAGCTCAAGTGTGGAAAACTAGGTGTTTGGAAAATAAGCAACAAAGAAAAACACTTGGGAAAATTCTTGCAAAAGATATAGAATGAAAACCAAGACAAATCTCCCAAAATCCTCTTTTCTTTGATTTTTCCAAAAACCTAAAACAATAAAGATTGAAAGATTAAAGCCCCAAATACTTTTGAAAACTCTTTAAAAACACTTAAGAAGGTCTGGAATTTTTGCTCTTAAAAACTTCTACAAAAACTATGAAGAGATGGGGTATATATAGCCCCAATACAAAACTAGCCGTTAGAGCTGAGCTGGCAGCTCTGACAGGCAGCGGTCGACCGGCCCGGTCGACCGCCAACGGTCTAAAATATGACCGTTGGGCAATCACGGTCGACCGGCCCGGTCGACCCAAACAAACAGAGAGCTCTGCTCTCATCTCGGTCGACCGTCCGGTCGACCGTCCCGGTGACTCCAAACGTGCACAGATTTGTGCACGTCGGTCGACCGGCCCGGTCGACCGACTTCTCCCAAGTCGACTAGATCAGGTTGACTAGTCGACTGATTGAAGCCTAGAACAGAAATCTGGGTCAGAAAAATTGGGAAAAATATTTTATAAAAATCTTTTATCTTTTCTGAAAATCCCATAAAACTTGTTTAACATCTTGTATTGAAGCACAAACTTGTGATAAAAATTTTAAGACATATATCAATCATATCAATTCATTTTTGAGTCTTGCAAATTTTATCAAAAACAAAACTTGTATTTTTATCAAACTTGATTTTTCAACACATGAATAGGGATATCTAAATAAGTTTGTATAGCAAGTTAAACCATGTATGTATATCTAGAATACATCTAATATACATAGAAATAAAGTAAACTTGTTTTGATCTACTATTCATGAAAACCAAATCCAAAACATAAAAACGTGAGTGTTTGTGCACTTGAGCATATCAACTATACTAAGCTTTACAAATGGATCTAAAACACACTATCTAAACTATGGATACCTAAGTCTTCTTGATGATCTTCATCTTTAAGTTGACTTGCTCCAAAACTCCATCTATGGGCTAGGCAAAGTATGATCTTGAAGCTTTGGCCCTGGAATCACTATGAAAAGCTTCTAAACTCCTTGAAGCTAATCACCAACTAATATCTTGGTTAATGATCTGAAACTTAAACAACACAAGATTATTAGTAAACATAACTACATGAGTTAATCATCATCAAAACTAGGGTGGAAGGCCTTTGGGCTAACAATCTCCCCCTTTTTGATGATGACAAAACTCGTTGAGTTATATATGCATGGATTAAAGTTAAGCTTCAAAGAAGCTCCCCCTTAACTCATGCATAAACAAAATAAAAATATATGACAATGAAGCTCATAAATATGTATGCAAATGTATGACATGTATACAAATACAACATGTCAAATAATCATAAAACTCATCAAGTTCTTATCTCCATACATTTGCAAAACAAAACATATATGCATATCTATTATTTATTGTTAAGAATGAGAAAGCTAAACACAAGTATGCATATAAACATGTATGCATCAACATGCATAAAACATATTCTAGAAGCTCTAGTTACCAATTAAATTAATAAAGCATTACCAAGAACACTAGATGCTCTAGATACTAATAAAACTTACCTAATAAAACTTAATATATGCAAAAACATAAGTATGCATATATAAAAACCAAATTATTCTCCCCCTTTTTGTCAATCATCAACAAAGGGGTAAACAATCCAAACAATAAAATGAGGGGTAAAAATCTTTCTCCCCTTTTAAGTCAATCAAAACAATAAAACAATGTTCTCCCCCTTTTGTCTAAAACAAAAACAAGGTCAATAAGGGGTGACTATAATCAACATGATATCAAATAGAAAAATATGACAATGAAGCATCTTGATATCAATTGAAAGGAAACAATCAAAAAATATTGATACCAATTGAAATATGAAAATCGAATTTTCTCCCCCTTTATGAAATACCAACTAAAGTAATGCATAGGCTTGAAATAAGATACTAATTGAAAACTAAATCAATTGAAATAAAGTGAGGCTCAAGCGCTAGCATAAACAAAATTTGTGCTAAAGATATAGAAATATAGTAGCACAAATAAAATAAGTATATGTGTATGAAATAGAATAAGTACCAATCACCAATAGATGATACCAATTGGAAGTATACATACACAATAAACATATGAGTATACAAAAATGTCAAAATTGATACCAATTGAAAGAGTTCAATGATACCATTGAATCAACAATAATAATCAAGTGTATATCTCATATAATCTACCACCCAATCATGATTCAAGTTTTAAATGATTTTCAATATAAGGCATACATGAGCATGATCTCCCATCCAACCGCCCTTAGAAGGTAGGAGTTTTCAAAAATAGATTTAAAAATGTAGTTTTGTTTGAAAATCACTACCAAATTGAAGAATACGAACTAGTCAAAATGAAAAACTTGTTAACTAGTGCGAAATCCTTCAAGCATGGAATAAACTAAAAATAGTTTTCATGAAATAGGAAATCCACATGAAAATCAACACTCTAATCCAATTAAGCATAATTTTGACTCATGAAAACAAAACATGAGTAAGCAATAAAAGTGAGTGTACAAATACAATGTGAATATCATAATCATGAAAATTTTCATTAAGCTCAATTTTTCATTTAAACATGAAAATATGAAAATCATCAAAAACTTATTTAATCTTCAAGGCATATGTATGTCTAATACAAACCAAAATATACATACATATCCAAAACACAACGAGTCCACAAAATATATGCATTAAGGCACGTGGCTCAAAAGGATAAACATGTATATCTAATAGTTTGGACAAGATAGACATATACATGAAGTTAAACTAAAACACATGGAAACATGAAAAACTAAATTTTCATCAAAACAAATTTCATCTCATGGTATATGTATGAATTGTCAACACAATAAGTATACATACATATCCCTAAACACAATTGGGTCCATATATAGATTTGCATGAAAGGCAAATGACTCAAGGGGTATACATGTATATCTTAAAGTTTGGCAATACAAACAGATACATGAAGTGAAAACTCATAAAACAAATCCAAAATGGGAATACAAGTTTAAAATGTATGAATCATCAAAACTAGACTATACTAGCACATCTAATGGGTTCAAATAAGCAATCAAGCCCAAACATATATAGATTTATTTGTGGCCCATTATATGTACAAGTATATACCTAGTTTTAATAAAACTAACATTTAAACAAGTAATCTTATCATGAAGCATCAAAACAAAAATCATCATGATAAAACTAAAACATGATTACTATGTAAATTCACATGTATTAGATTCATGATGTACATTATAGCTTAAACAAAAGTGAGAACACTAAGTATGGGTTCATATAAGCATGTGTGTCTCAAATACTATACATGTATGTCAAGAATCTAATAATCATGGTATTTACATACTAATCCATAGACAATGAAACATGCTATAAAACATCAAAACATGCTAAAAATTTAATTATGAAAGCATGTAAATAATAAATGGGAGTTAGGAATTGTTACCAAAACCTAGAAGGCAACTTCCCTTGTCTCCAAAACATGGTGGTCATCTCCACCAAACTTCCCTTGAAAGTGATGCATCCAATTGATTTCCTTTAAGTACGGAACGCATCCACTCCAAGGTGTCACTACTCTCACGTCATGTGAGAGCCCACACCTACATCATAAACAATAGGAGGGGTGGTCTTTGGTACCCATACTCTTTTGGGTCCATGGGGTTAGTACCTTCTCTAACCCAAACAAACTTCTTTACTAAATTTATATTATGTAATCTATCAAAGCAAAATTTAGCAAGGTGGCCCTTACGTCCACAATGTGTACATGTGTACATATGAGCATACATATGGTGATGGGTGTATCCGTGAGAAGCATGTGTATGCCGTGGAGGGTGTGCATGCATAAAAGTTGGAACTTGTCTCTTTCGAACCAAGGATTCCAAGCGAGTGTGGTTCATGGCACATTGGCTCATAATAGAGCCCAAACAATCTACTCTCTTCTTTAACATACAAATATCATCATTAATCTTAGAAGAAGAGGTACATGCATTAGGTAAACTAGATGAAGAAGCTACACTAGCATGACAAACATGTGCATCCATTTTATTTTGCAAAACAATATTTTTCTTTAAACATACATCTAAATCATTTGAAATAGAAATAATTTTATTTTTCAAAGCAACATTCTCCTTTAAAACAAAATCAACTTTAGAAGATAAATTTTCATTTTTCTTCAAAATTGTTTCACAATCGTTTTTAGATTTTAAAAATTTATTTTCTTTTAATGCAAGTTCTAATTGAGATCTCAATGCATCCCTTTCATTAGAGACCTCAACCTTCTCTTGCAAAATATTGTCAAGTCTAGAATGCAAACATTTATTTTCTTTTCAATTTCTAGACTTTTCTTTTTCAAAACTTTATATTTTTCTATTAGTTTTTCACACACAATGGATAGTTCTTCATTTAAAGCATGGGGATCAACAAAATCATTTGAAGAACTAGCACTATCATCACAATCTAAGTGGGGTTCCGAATGTACCTCAAGGGAGTCATTCCCTTGGACCATGAAGCATTGAGAATCGGATTCTCCACTAGATTCTTCCTCTTGGATTTGTACTTGAAGCTCGGAGGTGGTGGTTGTTGTCAATAAATTCCACACTGCAAAGGCGGAATCAATGTTAGAAACACGTAAAAGATAATCTTTAGATAATGTGCTTCTAATGGCCTCAAGGGCTTATGCATTGGCCCCTACATGATTGCTATCACTAAGGAAGGATTCCTTGGTAATGGCAAGGTAAACTTTATGACCTAGGGTTTGTAAATAAACGGTCATCCTAATCTTCCAAACATGAATGTTGGAAGGGTCAAACATAGGTGGGGTCATGAAAGCCATGGTAAACTATATGTGTGCAAACAAGCAAATGCAAGCAATAGACTAGCAACCAAATGGATCTCACTCCTAGGATGTTAAGCCTAATATCAGGAGCACTAGCTCTGATACCAATTGAAAAAACACCTAGAGGGGGTGAATAGGTGTAAGTGCTAATCTAGAATTAAATGCAAAACTAAGTGCGCTAAATGTGGAAGCTAATGCAAATCTTGCACAAACTTAATACAATCAACAAGTGTAGCCGAATTTCCCGTGAAGGGCTCTGGACTAACTCCTCTTGATTCCCCTTGAATGGGTTGAGGTGCTATGTGAAGCTCTTGTTGATTAAGTACAAGTGAGGCACACACAAACAACCAAGCATATAAGATGATATAGCAATATGAAATATGCAAGGCACAACACAAATGCAAGCAAGTAATATGAATGATGTATGATGCTTTGCACAAATGTAAAGAGAGAGAGAGTTTAGAGACAAGTGGATCAAACGCAAACACAATGATATGTTTCGAGGTTCGAGCACCCTTGCTCTACATCCCCGCCTACACCACCATGTAGGATTTCCAATCCACTATAACGTCCACCGAGGACTCCCACCCAGGGAACCTTCACCGAGAAGGATTTGTACAATAATGGAGTACCGAACTCCTCTCACAAACAAACACCTCCTCACACAAGAGGGCTAGGCCCTTAGCCAAACAACCACAACAACCAACACCTCTACCGAAGAGGGTTTACAACCAAACTCCACCTCTCACTAGAGGGAGCAAACCAATCACCCGATCACCTCTACCTAAGAGGGATACAACAAGAATAAGGGTGTACAATAAGTGGTTCCAAAGACCACAAACTCAACCTCTCTTTTCTTTTCTCTTTTTCCACAAAACAAATGATCCTAAATAGATTAGGATAGAAGATAGCTCAAGTGTGGAAAACTAGGTGTTTGGAAAACAAGCAACAATGAAAAACACTTGGGAAAATTCTTGCAAAAGATATAGAATGAAAACCAAGACAAATCTCCCAAAATCCTCTTTTCTTTAATTTTTCCAAAAACCTAAAACAATAAAGATTTAAAGATTAAAGCCCCAAATACTTTTGAAAACTCTTTAAAAACACTTAAGAAGGTCTGAAATTTTTGCTCTTAAAAACTTCTATAAAAACTATGAAGAGATGGGGTATATATAGCCCCAATACAAAACTAGCCATTAGAGCTGAGCTGGCAGCTCTGACAGGCAGCGGTCGACCGGCCCGGTCGACCGCCAACGGTCTAAAATATGACCGTTGGGCAACCACGGTCGACCGGCCGGTCGACCCAAACAAACAGAGAGTTCTGCTCTCATCCCGGTCGACCGTCCCGGTCGACCGTCCCAGTGACTCCAAACGTGCACAGATTTGTGCACGTCGGTCGACCGGCCCGGTCGACCGACTTCACCCAAGTCGACTAGGTCAGGTTGACTAGTCGACTGATTGAAGTCTGGAACAGAAATCTGGGTCAGAAAAACTGGGAAAAATATTTTATAAAAATCTTTTATCTTTTCTGAAAATCCCATAAAACTTGTTTTAACATTTTGTATTGAAACACAAACTTGTGATAAAAATTTCAAGACATATATCAATTATATCAATTCATTTTGAGTCTTGCAAATTTTATCAAAAACAAAACTTGTATTTTTATCAAACTTGATTTTTCAACACATGAATAGGGATATCTAAATAAGTTTGTATAGCAAGTTAAACCATGTATGTATATCTAGAATACATCTAATATACATAGAAATAAAGTAAACTTGTTTTGATCTACTATTCATGAAAACCAAATCCAAAACATAAAAACGTGAGTGTTTGTGCACTTGAGCATATCAACTATACTAAACTTTACAAATGGATCTAAAACACACTATCTAAACTATGGATACCTAAGTCTTCTTGATGATCTTCATCTTCAAGTTGACTTGCTCCAAAACTCCATCCATGGGCTAGGCAAAGTATGATCTTGAAGATTTGACCCTGGAATCACTATGAAAAGCTTCTAAACTCCTTCTTGAAGCTAATCACCAACTAATATCTTGGTTAATGATCTGAAACTTAAACAACACAAGATTATTAGTAAACATAACTACATGAGTTAATCATCATCAAAACTAGGGTGGAAGGCCTTTGGGCCAACACTTTTAAGGCATAGTGTGTATGGATATGATCCACTACACAATCATAATGAAATATCTATGTTTTTGGCATTAAGCTCTAAACTTGATTTTGGATAAAAGATATGTATACATGAAAATACCAAAATCCAAATAGTATTTTGTCACAAAGAAAAATCTTTTCTAAATTAAAAAATCTTTTATGAAAACAATTCTATCAAGAGTGTGTGTGTATATGTATATTTGAGCAATCCACCAACTATCTATCCTTTACATTTTATCTAAAACAAAAACAAAATCTTATACCTAGACACAAGTCTTCATCTTCTTGAAGTCTTCACTTGAAGGCTTCTCATCTTCTTGACTTGGTCCAAGCTTGATCCAAAAGCTCCTTGGATCACACCGTGCTAGCTCCAAATCTTGACATTTTATCCTTTGTTGAGCTATGCACCTACTAAGATCTTGATAATGAATCTGTCACTAATTAAACACAAGATCATTAGTAAACATAACTTCATGAGTTGATCATCATCAAAACTAGGGTGATGGGCCTTTGGGCCAACAGAGGATTGAGTTGGGGAGTTGTGTACTTCGAGTGGTTGAAATTTTTTATTGTAATGTCCCTTTGTGGAGGATCCAATAGTGGATAGTGAAATTCTTCATGATGGTGAAGGTGGGACGTAGAGCAGTGACTCGAACCTCGGAACAAATCTTTTTATTTGCGATTGCTTTATTGTCTCTATTTACTTGTTTATCATTCATTTATTCTTATCGATCAATACTTATCCCAATAAGATAGCAATTGAGCACCTCAACTGTTATGTAGAGGAATCACGAGGAGAAGTTCAGAGCCCTTCATGGGGAATCTAGCTTCAAGTCTTGTTTTGAGTGATCAGTTATGATATTTCATATTATATTATCTTGAATTTTCATTTGATTAGTTGTACACCATTCACACCCCTCTAGGTATAATTTTAATTTGTGTCAGAGCCTTGATCTCTAGATTTTGACTTAACAACCTTAGAAAGATCTAATTACTAATATTTCATTGACATCTTCATTCTCATCCACTATAGTAAAAATGGCCGAAGGTTTTAAGACCCCTCCCAAATTTGATGGCCTTAATTTTTCCATATGGAAGGTTAAGATGACCGTATTTTTGCAATCCCTAAGAAGCCGGGTTGCAAAGGCAATGACTAAACCCTTTAGTGTACCCACTGGTAATGAGGACACTTGGTCCGATATTGCCACCAAGGAGTTTGATGCCAATGCAAAGGCACACTATGCATTACTGTCAGCCTTGAACGATGACGACATAACTAGGGTCATTCATTGCAAATCCGCCTACGAGATTTGGTCACACCTAGTGGTCACTCATGAGGGAACATCACAAGTCAAGAGGGCTAAAATTGATCTCTTGCGTTCCCAATATGAAAACCTCACTATGCATGAAAATGAGTCCATTGATGATATGGTTACAGAATTTACTAAAATAACTAATGGTCTTACTTCTTTAAATGATGCCATTGACAATGATCAAAAAGTCTGGAAGGTCATTCATGCACTTTCACCTTCATGGAAAGTCAAAACTACTACATTAAAAGAGTTAAATGACAAAGAAGAGATGGACCTCATCGGTCTTATCGGCAACCTTAAGACCCATGAGATGGAGAGAAAGGCTAGAGAAGAAATGATGCCACAAAAGAAGAAGATAATTGCCTTCAAGTCTACTCCCACCATCTCTGATGATGATGAAGATCTTTCTCTCCTTGTAAGTAATGTAAGGAGGATGTACAACAAGGCAAAAATCAACAATAGGAGACAATGGAAAGGTAAGGAGGAAAAGAAAATCTCTGTTTCAACTGTCAAAAACTCGGACATATCATTGCCGAATGTCCGGATATGAAAAACAAGCCATCTTCCTTTAATAAGCCAAAAAGTTATTTAAGAAGAAAGCTCTCAAAGCTACATGAGATTTAGAAAGTGAATCTGAAGAGGAGTTGGACACATCAAACGTGTGTTTCATGGCAAATGATAACACACTAAGGTAACTTCTGAACCATACCTTGATGATTGTGATTTAACTATGGATGAATTAGGAGATGCATTTGTAGAACTTTCAAATAATTATGATTTTCTAAAGAAGAAATATCTAAAAACGAAAAAGAAAAATAATTCAAAATAAAATAATCATTCTTTCTAAAGAAAAAGATGATTTATCTTCCGCTCTTTTAACTATACAAAAAGATTTTGATGCGTATAAGATTTCACGTATAACACAATTTTTCATGATTGATGAAAATGAAATTACTATTTTAAAAGCTGAAATCAACACATTGGGAAATGTTTTAAATAAATGTGAGTTTGATAAGGTTAAATTAGAGGCCATGTTTTCTAAGAAAAATTCTTCAAAGAAAATTCATGCTACACATGCTCACAGTTCTAAATCACATATTAAGCATACTCATGTCTCACATGCTCATCATACACATCATGCATATATGTATGGTAGAGTTTATTCATGTATTTATTGTAGCCAAAAAGGTCACTTAACTAAATTTTGTTTTAATCGTATAAATACTTCTAATAATCAAATTTGGGTTCGAAGTACTAACGTCATGGGACCCAAGAAAATATGGGTATCAAAATCAACAACTTCATTATTTGATGTAGGTGCACACCAAGACTCCAAGACATAGAGAGCAGTGGTATCTTGATAGCGGTTGCATCTTAATAGCGGTTGCTCAAAGCACATGACTTATCAATAATTTTACAACCCTATTAAGGTATCATGAAGGTGGCACCGTCTCCTTCGGAGATGACTCAAAGGGTAACATTATCGATATAGGTAACATTCAAGTTGGTTCATCTCTATTGATTGAAAATGTTGTTTTAGTTGATGGTCTCAAGTGTAACCTCTTGAGTATTAGTCAACTTTGTGATCGAGATTTTAAAGTATTTTTATTATTCTTCTTGCAATATTTTAGATAGTAAAACCGATGCTTGCATTCTTTCCAGATTTCGAGAAAATAATGTATATATTATTGATATGCTAAATTTAGATTATAATGCTACATGTTTAAATGCTTTCAATGAGGATTCTTGGTCATGGTATAGAAGATTAGACCATGTATCTTTTGATCATCTATCTAGAATTAATTCTAAATAATCGGTGAAGGGTATTTCTTACTTGAAGTTTGAAAAGAATCGCATTTGTGATGCGTGCCAACTTGGGAAACAATCTAAATCCTCTTTCAAATCAATCAAGGATATCATGACATCTAGACCATTAGAGTTAATCCACATGGATTTGTTTGGAACGAAGAGTTTAAATGGAAACCATTTTATTTTTGTATTGGTTGACGATTTTTCTCGTATTACATAGGTTTTCTTTTTGGAACATAAAGATCAAGCTTTTTTGCATTTTAATGTTTTAAAAAAAGAGTTGAAAAAGAAAAGGTTTTTTGATTTTGCGCATAAGAAGTGATAGAGGTGATAAATTCATTAACCATTCTTTTATCACTTATTGTGAAGAAAATAGAATTTGGCATGAATTATCTTATCGTAGAACTCCACAACAAAATGGAATCGTTGAAAGAAAAAATCATACTCTTCAAAAAATGGTTAGGACAATGATTAGTGAATATGGACTCCCTCAATATTTTTGGGCCGAGGCCATAAACACTTCATGTTACATATCAAATAGAATATATTTTTGTAAAAGAACTTTCAAAATTTCTTTTGAAATTTACTATTTGAGAAAGCCTAATATTTTTTACTTTAGAGTTTTTGGATGCAAATGTTTTGTTTTAAACACAAAGATAACTTAGGTAAATTTGATGCTAAAGCTTTTGAAGTTATTTTGTTGATTATTCTAACACTAGCCAGGAATATAGAATCTTTAATAAATTTACTTTAACAATTGAAGAATCTATGCATGTTAAGTTTGAAGAATCTAATATTTTTTGTTAAGAATGTTGTAGAGATAGATTCTTTAAGTGAAGACATAGAGAAAGTAACTTTGAAGAACTCACCTATCCAAGAAGATAAGCCAAAGCTTGATAAACAAGGTGAAGTTCAAGAGGTTGAAGTGGCATCAACACTATCATTTCCAAAAGATTGAAGATTCGCTACAAGTCATCCCAAGGAACTCACCATAGGTGATGAATCAAAGGGGGTAACTACTCGCTCTAAATTTCATGATTTTTGTGGCTAGTTTGCTTTTATTTCTCATATTGAACCAAAGAACATTCTCGAAGTCGAGGGTGACTCATATTTGTTGCTTGCAATGTAAAATGAGCTCAATCAATTTGAGCGCAACCAAGTTTGTCATCTTGTTCCTAGATCCCATGATAGACCAACAATGGTACTAAATGGATTTTTAAAATAAGTTGGATGAGTCAGGTAGTGTTGTTAGGAATAAATCTAGGTTAGTAACCCAAGGTTATACCCAAATCGAAGGTATCGATTTTGAGGAAACCTTTACACCCGTAGTACGGCTTGAAGCCATACGGATTACACTTGTTTTTGCTTCTTATAAAGATTTCAACATAGTAATGCAAAACACAGAAATTCAATATCACTTTCTTAGAGATCACTATGAGCTAGGCGATATTGAAATTGATTATGTTTTAACTGATTTTCAACTGGCAGATATTTTTACTAAGCCACTTGATTTTAACATATTCTCTTTCATTTGTGGAGTACTAAATGTTTGTATTGTTAATTCATGAGTTTTCCTTCTGATAAAATCTACACATATTTTAATTTTTGGTTGTTTTTGCTTACTCTTTTTGATGCATGACAAAAAAAGGGAGAAGTATTTATGAGTATTTATTGGTATTTGTTTGATCATGCCCTTATACAATGCCTTTATCATATAACTTGTTGATATCTTGTACTTGATTGCTAGCATAACTTGAGGGGGAGTTTTTTATAAAGCTCTTTTTCTAGATTTTCTTATAAATAACTCATATGTTTGTCATCATCAAAAAAGGGGAGATTGTTGGCTCAAAGGTTACAATCCTTGATTTTATTTTTTGATAATAACAAAGCATATGAAGTACTAATCAAGTTCAAGAGTGTATTTCAGGGTTCAAGAAGATCTAACAATTTTTTTCCTCTAAAGGAAGGTGTTAATAGCTCAAGGATACTAAAAAATGGGATCATAGCTCAAAGCACTCAGTGTCTCTCAAACGTCATTATCAGAGAAGCCCACTTGAAGATTCTTGCAGTCGATTAGAACCTTATAAGAAACTAGTTTGTTAAAGAATAGAATATAGATTTGGGGCTCAAAGATATACACACACAAAAGTGCACTTTTAGTATGGTTTTGACATATTTGGTTTTGATACTTGTTCTACATTTTCTTAAAAATTTCTATCTCAGTTTAAAACTTATATCTCATGGCTATAAACGTCTTCTCTCTTCCAAAATTCAAACAAAAATTATTTGAAAATTTTTTTATCTTCAAAATTATTTTGACCCAGTTTTTGGCCTAGGCCAGTCGACCGGGCGATCGACTGTGCCTATTATAGGCCAGAACGATCGACCGCATGATCGACCGAACCTCTGCAATTGGGATGTGCATGTTGTGCACATTTCCGGTTGACCAACCGGTCGACCGATCCCTTATTGCGGTCAACCGGGCCGTTGACTGACTGTAACTAGTTTGGTCTCGGTTAAACACGGCGACCGACCGGTCGACCAAGAGCCAACGGTTAAATTTTTTTGAATGGTCGGTCGACGCCTGTTCGACCGACAGACTGCCAGATTGGCAGTAACGGCCAGTTCTTTTAAATCTGTTTTTAAATATATTTCTTTTAAAACGTGAAAAGTTGAATTTCTGGGGTCAATTTCTTCCTTTTTAGACATGGTAAAACTATTTAAAAGTATTTTTCTAAAACCTATATAAAGGGTTATTGGGATTGAATATTTCATAACAACAAATTCTATTGAAAATTTAGTTTTTGCTTTCAAAGAGAAAAAGTTTCAAGTTTTCTTTTGTGCTCTTAATTTTAAAGTTTTAATTGAGTTTTTCTGCTCTTAAAATCTCTCTTTTCTGTTTTTCACTCTCATTTACATCTTTGAGCTTCAAATTTACATTTTACTCTATAAGATTTCTGTAAGAGAGTTGCAAAGAGAGTGTTTGTGATCTCTTGATCACTTAGAGTTTGTTATCTCAATTGGCTTTATGCTGCCTCTGGTGTAGAGGATTGAGTTGGGGAGTTGTGTACTCCGAGTAGTTATAATTCCTTATTGTAAGGTCCCTTTGTGGAGGATCCAATAGTGGATAGTGAAATTCTTTATGGTGGTGAAGGCGGGGACGTAGAGTAGTGGCTCGAACCTCGGAATAAATCTTTTTATTTGCGATTGTTTTATTATCTCTATTTACTTGTTTATCATTCATTTATTCTTGTCGATCAATACTCTTCTCAATAAGATAGCAATTGAGCACCACAACTCTTATCTAGAGGAATCACGAGGAGAAGTTCAGAGCCCTTCACGGGGAATCCGGCTTCAAGTCTTATTTTGAGTAATCAGTTATGTTATTTTATTTTATATTGTCTTGAATTTTCATTTGATTAGCTATACACCTATTCACCCTCCCTCTAGGTGTAATTTCATGGCTATCCCAACTCAAACGGTAGTTGGTAAAAGCTTACAAAATCCGTTAACAGCTGAGAATTTGCTAAAAATCGTAAGGAACCTGATCGCATTTCATTTCTCCAGAATTCTCTACCAATTCCCTTCCATGGAATGGTAGATCCACAAGGCAAAAAAGTCATGTTAAAATTTTCATCTGACTTTTCTTTTATTTTAGGAGTATTGTTCTCCTATTCCCCAGCAGGATTAATTTGACTTCCAAACAAATTTTGGGAACACCGTCTTCTATTCTCGACGGAATTCTCTAGCAATGTTCTTATATTCTGCAAAGAACGGTCAATTCCACCAAAGTTCCTTGCCAATTTTCATCCATAGAGTGGTAGGACCACATCAAACTGTAATCATTTTCTCGGTAAAATGAACTATAGATCAAGCCTATTAAGTTAACATTAAACCTCTGACAGTAAAACCTTTGAATATCTCTAGCGGATCCTGCTAATATTCCCAGTAGATCAAACTCCACTTGCCATTCTCTTCAATAGAATGACAAGTCTACTTAAATTGTTGTTATGTTCAAACACATCTAATAGTAAATGAATCCTTGTCAAGCTAACATCACACATCTGACAAGTTACTTTTACAAATCTCCAAGCGGAGAAGTTATCACGATCACTTCTGAGAAAATCTCCTTCATGGAATTTGATTGTTACGTTAATGATTACCTCTTACAACTTTTTAGGGAATAGTTATTTTCCTATCGAATCTTCATATAGTTATTTACATCACGTTAATGATTACCTCTGACATCGTAAAGAATGCTAAACTCTCTATAATCTCTTATGAGATTCATTTTCTAACTCCCCAGCAAGTTTCTAGTAGACTCCTTTCGAAGTCTATTATTACCCTTTTCAGTCCCCAGTGGACTTTCTTGATTGTCACGTTAATAATATACCTCTGACAATTTCTTCCAAATAATTTCCCAAGAAAATATCAATTTTCCCACAGAATTTATGATCAAGTCCTATTTCCCCTAGCGAAATTATTTCTTTTACCGTCATGTCTAGATTATCACCTCTAAATGGTAGAAAATTTGAGCTTGGTGGTTTCTTAATCGGTTAAGTCCATGTTATCTCTGAACCGATAGATAGCCAAGTCTCATCTTTCAGTCCAGTAGGACTACTCCTTTGTTGTTATATCCAGTTCGCCACCTCTGAAAGACAGGCTCTGAGTCTAGTAACTTCCAATCGGTTATGTCCATATTACCTCTGAATTGACGGATGCCTAGATCTCTCCCTCTTTATGGTACTCAAACTGTCATGTCCAGTTTAACACCTCTGAACAGATGAGTTCATTACCTTATTCTTCTTCCCTCATCAGGGCCGGGCGTTTTTGCTGTCAACTTAATACGACTACCTATGAATAGTGAATTGCGAGCCTGGTGTCTCTTAGTTGGTCATGTCCATGTTACCTCTGAACCGACGGGTGCCCAGATCTAATTCAGCTTTGCAGTCCCCAGTAGGCTAGCTGCTAAGTTAATACAATTATCTCTGGCAATGAATTATTCAGTGTCTTAGTCTATCATGTCCAGTTAACCACCTCAGAATAGATGAGTCCCTAAAACCGGGCTCACCTTCATTTTGTCATCATTTCCAGATCATCACCTCTGAATGATAAAATTCTGAGCTTGGTGGCTTCTCAATCGGTCATGTCCAGTCCATCACCTCTGAACTGATAGATAACTAAGTCTTCTCTTTTTATTTACTGTTATATCTAGTTAATCGCCTCTGAACCGTAAACACTCCTCGTTTGGTAATCAGTTATGTCCAGTTTGTCACCTCTGAACTGCTGGTTACCCAATTTCACCCTTATTTGTCATTATGTCCAGTTTATCATCTCTGAACGATAAAATCTCAAGTCTGACGATTCCTAATCAGTTATGTCCAGTTTATCACCTCTGAACTGACCCAGACTTAATCTTCTTGGATTTAGTGATTCTTAACGGATTCCTAAATCTACCTTCTTTTATCCCTAGTAGATTCTTATATTTGACTGACTTTATCATGTTCTTAACCTCTGAATAATTTCAGTCACATTTGTAATTTCTTTAGAAATTCAACTTGGTGAATTTTCACCCTTTTTTGTTCTTTCAAAAGAACTTACATACTAAGTTCTCTTCTAAGGTAAGACTTATTTCCTATGGGCAATTGCACGAACAAATAAAAAGAAGACATGGAGAAGAGCAAATGAGTGAAAAGTAGAGATTTTATTGATTCAAAGAGGAAGATACATTGATAATACATTAAGATTGTCTCTCATACAATTTAGTCTTTGCTTTCAAAGCAGGCGACTTGTTGCTCTACATCCACAACAGTAGGTCTATTTTCACTCTTCAGGATAATGGCACTTCTTGAAGTGGAAATGCAATGGGTCATTCTGATTCCACCAGACCAACTGGATACGAAAGTCCTCCCCCTCAGGAGGTTGTAATCCTTCGCTTAAGGGAATATTTTGCCACCAGAAAGTCATTCAATGAGCATGGGTTATTCATCACTGTCACTTCTTTGAACAAGATTAATGAAGGGAGGATCCGAGACCTTATTAGTGACATCCCATTTCCTATGACCTTCAAATATCCTGTGCAGAGACCTAGCAAGGACGAGATATTGGTAGAAGTAATGACACAGTTTCCTATATACGTTGAGCTCAATAGCACAAGTCTACAACTAAGTGGGCCATCCTGGATAAGCAACTGTTGGCCGATGCTGAGAGTGCAAGGTACAGGGTTGAGTCTTCTGAATATGATCCTGTCATCACCCCTAAATATGGTCATGGAAATGACACTGTAAAATATACGTAGGTCTCCTCCTGAAATTAGTGTCGGCTGCTTTAGCATGTTCTTCTTACTAATAAGTAAAGTCAGGACTTGAAAATGGAGATACATACTCCCCCATCCACCTTCGTCACCAAGTCAAAGGGATTGCTCAATGGATGCACTGCAAAACAAAGAAAAATAAATGTGTTAGCATTGAGTAAAAAGAAAAGTGCTGTCAGAGACTCTCCCCCTGAGTGAAACTGATCCAGAACCAGCTTCCCTCCGCAATCAAAACTAACTTCGCTCTGAGGTTAAGCTTCACCCTATATAGAGGTAAGATGCTAAAAACCCCAAAAGGCTTGCTTCATGTGGGAGCTTGAAAGGCACTCATGCCTTAAAAAGGCCAATCCTTACCCTTGCCTACACAACAAGGCTAACCTCGCCTCAAGACCAAGATATAGCCTCGCCTAAGAAAAGGCAAAGACATAGCCTCGCCTACACGATAAGGCCGACCAAGCCTTAAGAAGGTTAGGACATAGGCTCGCCTATATGGCAAGGCTAACCAGAACTTGAGAAGGCCAAAGGAATAGCCTCGTTGCCTATATGGCAAGGATAGCCAGGCCTTGAGAAGGCCAAGGCATAGCCTTGCCAAGGCAGGACCAGCAGGCCTTAAGAAGGCTAAGGCATAGCCTCACCTATATGGCAAGGCTATCCTCGCCTTAGAAAGGCCAAGGCATAAGCTTCATATGGAGGACAGCTTCGCCTAATTAGGCAAGTCTTAGTTTCGCCAGGATGCTCGAAAGAACTAAAACTCTTGATTCTGATTTCACCAAAGGTAAAGATCAAGGGAATTCAATCTCTAAAATAGCTGGTAAAGCTAAAATTGAGAGAGATAAACTCCCTAAAATCACCAATTAATTGGCGGAGTCTCTAAACAGCTGAGACTCACCGGCTATAGGTTGGGTGATGACCGGAGTGAAGGTCTTCGTTGCCTCAGGGGCCTCGGCATCCTTGCCTGGATGGTGTACAGATGTCATGGATCTCAGTTTTGGAGAGATGAAGAAGGTGAATACCCTGGTGTTTTCAAAAGTCAGCAAGGAGGGATGATAGGGTTCTGTTGAAGACTCATTAAAGAGAGGAAAAATATTTATCTAGAAAGGACTGCAAAGGTCCTATTTATTGGCCCTATGGCCTAGCCTCGCCCCTGCGGCTTCAAATTTTGAAGCGCAGGCAAGGCTAAAGTACTCGAGTGCTTAGCCTCAGGAAAAGGAGTAATCTCCTTCGTAATAAATGCGAAGCTGTTTAGCCTAAGGAAAGGGAGTAATTTCCCTCGTAATAAAGGTGAGGACGTTTAGCCTTGGAAAAGGGAGTAATCTCCCTCATAATAAAGGCGGGAGTTTTAGCCTCGGGAAAGGGAGTATCCTCCCTCACAACGCATGCGAGGCTAGCACTAAAGTGGCACTGACGAATCAACTTCGCTTTGAAAGTGAAGATATCTAAAAGGGCCCGAAGGTGAGGCTACCCAGAGGCGAGCCTATTTGAGCCCGAAGGCGAGGCTTCCCCAAAGGCGAGCCTGTTGCAGCTCAAAGGCGAGGCTTCCCCAAAGGCGAGCCTGTTGCAGCTTGAAGGCGAGGCTATTCCAACCTAGAAGCAGGGCTAAAGCTCAACCCTGAAGACGAAGCTGAGTTCAACCATCAAGGCGAAGCTCAAATCCATATATCAGTGATCTTTTCTTCAACAATCGAAGCAATTCAAAGTATTTTAAAATCTAAAACATCCATGTTAGATTTATAAAAATTTTGAAGGGGGTTTTGTTGACACTCCAAAAAGACAAACTCCCCCAGGTAGTATTTCAACCGGCCCGAACGACATCCAAACTTGTTGACATTTATAAAAGACAAGATAGGACAAGCTGACGACCAAAATCTACCCATCCTCAGAGACCAAGTGATGCCTTGAAACTTACGGATCTAGTGAAGCAGACAGTAAGCTAAGCGTCACTTGTAAAAAGGCCTAAGCATGGCCCAGAGGATAGCTTTGCTTGAAGCTTTATAGCCTTGTTGAAGGGCTAAGATGTTAGCTTCGCTTGAAACTTCTTTTAAGAGCTTCGCTTGAAGCTGTACACAGCTTTGCAAAAGGGATAATCTTTAGCTTCTCTTGAAGCTATCTACAGCTTTGCCTGAAGCTAATTATACTTTCTCCTGAAACTTTCTTGTAGCTTTACCTGAGGAGTTGTACTAGCCTCGCGCGAAGTTAATCCCAGCTTTGATTGAAGCTTCCCACGCCCCTATGAGAGGGTTTGCCAGGTCAATGCTTGACATAATCTTTAGTGGGCTAACCCCACTATGTTAGTGGGGTTAATGTCACTTTAAGTGGGCGACTACACCCGCCCACTTCGCCCCATGTTTAGTGGAGAAGACCCAGTCAGAAAGACCAGTTTTATACTGGCACGAGCCTCTCTAGCCTCATATACAGCTTGCACTTAGCTTTGGACGAGGCGTTATAGCCTAGCGCGAAGCTCAGAATAGCCTCTGGTGCGAGGTTAATTGATTGTTACCAGTCTTCGTTGAATTCTAGGGACAGTTACACCCCTCAAGAGCCTATAAATAGCTCACTCTTGGAATGAGCTCTGCCCAAGAATCTAAGGAACAAGAGAGCTGACAAGTGAAGATTAAGAGGCTTAGTTGATTAATAAGCTAGAGACAAAAGAGCTAACTTTCCTTGCTTCCAAGAAATTTAGGGAATTACTTCTCTAAACTCAAGGTGTTAATACCCTAAGACCTTCCTCTCTCTCTCTCTCAAGGAATCTCTAAAATCAGGTGAAAAGGAATTCCTTAAGACTCCATCGATCGCATCGTCAATGGGACAAAGTGGCTGTGCACTGATCAGACTCCTCTGACACACTTCCCCAGAATCTCAAGGAGAGTTGTACTTGTAATTTTTCATTTCTTTGTTCAATTACTTTTAATTTTCTCCTTAATTTTTGTAAGTTTTCCCGATCAAGCTTCAATGGAAAACAATGTCGTTAAGGGTTTTGAAACTTATGTTGTAAAAGGTCATAGCTCGATTATACAGAAGGTTACTACCGCATGTTCGATGGCAAGATACTTAATGAACCAGATTATTTTGAAACGTGATTTATTGACGGTTAAAGTTTTGGTACCACAAAGTTATGTATAACATCCTTCTAGTATGACTTGTTTAGCTCAAGTAGAAAATTGTTAGACTTATTTGAATTTTAGAATCTAAATTAATTTAGGCCTACACAAGTCTAATTGGATTTATACATCAGTCTCTATAAGCCTATGTTGGTGAACCCAATAAAGAATTGATCAAGTCTATTGATTTGGGTCTAAACACATTTCATTTACACTTAGTCATGAGTGTATTTAAATTAAGATGTGGGACTCATCTACATATGTGGAACTCATGTTATCACTCAAGGGTCTAGATCTATGATGAGTTGAACTAGAATTCCATGATACTATATATCATGGGTAGGATTCCCTCTCCACCACCAACCAATCTATCATGACCTAATCTTTCTCTTCGAGGCTTCTCATTTTCTCTAAGGATCAAGAAGAGAACTTGGTGACTGGAGAGAAAAATCCTCTCCCTCAACTCTGGCGTCCTCGAGATCGTGAAATCTTTGGCATCCCTTTCATGATAGAATTAGGTATACCTAAACCCTTCTTCCCTTTGATCTTGATAAAGAGGCTATTGCATGTATGAGTTTTTATTTGGAATAATTTTTGATTCAACAATGCTGGCTCACCGCCCACCTCCTCTCCTTCCACCGCCGTCTCTACATCTCCGCCCTCGTCGCCGCTTACCTCCTCCCTGTTGACACTCTAAAAAAGACAAGATTCCTAACTGACCTGAACAATGTCTAACTTGTTGACATCTACAAAAGACAAGCGGCAGACAAGCTGACGATCAGTTCTTTACCCATCTCAAAGGGACATATCAAATAACTTGGACTCTACTGATCCAGTGAAGCAGACAGTAAGCCAAGAAAAGCTCGTGAGAAGGCCCAAGCAGATCCAGAGATACTAAGTTAGCTCAACACTTAGTCCCCGCACGAGCCCATAAGATAAGTCTCGCATGAGAAGCTAAAATTGCTTAGCATCGCAGGAAGATCCTTCATAACATCACTACGAGCTGACTTGCAGTTTCACCTGCAAATACTTAGCTAACTCTGTAGAAAGTTAGCTTAGCGCAGCTGCGCAAAAGGCTAATTGGTAACTTCGCCACAAAGTTTATCCAGCTCCGCTGAAGAGCTTTCTTCTAACTTCGCCAGATGTTCTCCCAGCTCCCCTATGAGCTCAACGCGGCAGCTCCGCTGCGGATCTTTTATGCTCGTCTTTGACCAATCAAATCTCTAGATGAGATCAAATCTAATTAAGATCGAATCTAATTGAGATCAAATTTGACAGTTGCTTGCCATAATCTTTTGACTCTCCCAATCAGGTGAGAAGATTGGGGGAGATCTCTCAATCAGTTAAAGGGATATCTTTCATAAAAGGATATCTCCTAATTAATTGAAGAGATAAAGGGAATATTTCTCATTTAGCGTCCTGCGCTACTTAGCAAAAGCGGTTTCTAGCCTCGCGGCAAGGCTACTTTCCAGATACATAACAGATTGACTCAATCTGTTTTCAGATTTTCAGGGCCATTATACTCCTGTTCTCCCTATAAATAGCCCACCATAGGCAAATGGAAGAAGGAGGATGGATGGACCGAGACCCCCCCGAAGAGAGGACCACTGGCGGACAAGAAAGCGAAAATCAACAAGAGATCTATTCTCTTACTTCTAAAAATTTAGAGAACTACTTCTCTAATCAGGGTGCTAATACCCTAAGATTTTTCTCCCTCTCAAGGAATCTCCGAAATCAGGCAAGCAAGAATTCCCAAGCGGAGGCAACTCGAGAAGTAACAAGAGGGCTCTACCGACCTTCTGTTCTCTGATTCCCCGAACCAGGCGAGAAGAGAATCCCATCTGGCAGCAATCCGATTGTCTGATCGATCACATTGTTAAAGGGATAAAGTGATCGTGCGCTGATCAGATTCCTACCGGCACACTTCCCCAGAAATCTCAGAGGAAATCTACCTGTAATATTCTTCCTGCAAAGAATTTCTTGTAATTTCGCTCCTCGACTCCTTTTTTATAAGTTTTCTCCTTTGCAAAATTCAATAGAAAACAAGATGGTGACTCCGCTAGGGAGTAGATTATCCACTGCTGAGAATCAAGTGTCGCAATGCGATGATCAGACCTCTAGGTCTATTGCTGAAACGCCAGTCATTCGCTCTGGCCAAAAGAAGTTCGAACAACTTCTTCCTGGGGTAGCAAAACTCCCCTTCGTACGCGCAAGGAAGTTAGTGTAGCCAGACCCCCTCTGGTTAATTCTTCGGAGCAAGTCTCTGTGAAGACAGATAAGGCTCGCTGCGAGCCCATTATGGTCCTCTAGCATAACAAGGAGGTAGGGCCGCAATGCAACGGTCAGAATTCTGAGTCCGTTACTGTCAAAAATTTGGTCGTTCATTTCGACCAAGAAAAATTCGAAGAACTCCTCGCTGGAGGTAGTCCAATGCTCCATGCACGAAAGTATAGAAAGGTCACAATGACCAAGGTTTCGGAGCATAAACCAGAGGCAGAATCCTCCCAACTCCTCTCGGTCTCGCGCGAGGCTAGCCAGGTTCCCTGCGAACCTAAGTCCCCTCTTCCAAAGCAGATATGGAGGCCGAAACAGAAAGCTCCATGTGAAGCTTCAAGCGTAGCTACACCACAAGTTCGTCTATCCCATGAAGACAAAGGTAAAACGCCTGCCTGCTTCGTCGTGACTATCAGCCGCGAGGCTAGGGCAGCAACTCTGCCTGCGCCCAATCCAGAAAAAGTAACTCCTCACAGTAACCTCGTTCTTATGAGCGAAGCTACTGATGGCGTGACAAATACAACGCCAGTACCTCAGGATACGCGCGGAGTTCCCAGCCGCCAGGCTAGGAGTAAAGCACCCAGCGGTGCTAACTGTCTTCGCAGCAAGATGGCGAGCAAAGCGCCCCAGTGTGCTTCGCTCCCCAGTTCCTCTAGCGCTAAGCTCATTTTTCACAGCAGAGCTAAGAGATTGTCCCTCAGTGTTATAGCGGTGCTTATGCAGCTTCAGCACCCAAGGCATTCCTAAAGCTCTTAGCTGCGAAGCTAGAACTAAACACTATCCAGTGCTAATCACCTCTGCGGGGATGAAACAGAGCCTCTGTGCTGAGTCGCTTAGGCCCGGCTACATCTAACTTGCGAGAGTTCTAACGAACAAATGGAAGTCAGACTTACTCCAGACTTCTCCCTCTTATTGTCAACAAGTGGGATGTCAGTTAGTGACAGTCCATTCAGTCCATTGCCGGCTGGGACCAATCCCCGCCTCTCCTCCAAGTCGACGATCAGTTTTTGATTGACTATCGGAACAAGCTCCTGTGAAGCATAGCAAGAGGAACGTATCGCAAGATCTATCAGATCTGCCCTCAGCGTCTGTCAATATGATCGGAAGAGGGTGGGCACCACATTGGGGCGCACGAGCGTCGCATGCCCCTAACTCTCCTTCCTCCAGTTCTTCAGATCCGAATTATAGTCCAGGCTTACGCCAAGTCTTGGTGCATGAAGAAGGCGTCTTCTGAAATATCAGATCTAGAGTTGTAATACCCTATAGTTATGAGCAGCCATCCTCCTCAATCACAGTAACCTCACAAGAACCAATGAGAAAATTGTTCCAATAGTCTGATGAGGAGACGCATACAGTGGGTATGCCTTTTCGGCCACTGTCAGCTCGGTACAAACAGATAGAGTATCAGTGAATATGGCTGATAACGGTAATGATGACCTCCGTGACGGTTAGAAGCTCAAGAGCAAACCTCTAAGGCTTAGCAAGAAGCCTTGGACAATATTCAACAGATGCTCACTCAACTCCTCATCAATCATAAAATAATGATACCGAGAGTAACCATGATAAGAAAGAACATCATAGCGATGAACAACCAAAGACTAAGAAGTCAAAGGAAGGTTCTTCCATGGACGTTGAAGTTCTTAAAGGCATCCAAGCTTAGATCATATCCCTAGCTCAGAGGATAAACTAAAGAAAGTAGGGACAGTCCGTCCTTACCCTTTAGAATGGGACTCAGTACCATACCCGCTAAAGTTCAAACCACCAACGTTACATACGTATGATGGTAAGAGCTCGCCAAATCAGCACATCTACTACTTCCGGTCTCAGACCGGTAATGTTATAGATAATGATGCTATCATGGCCAGATTGTTCATTGGCACCCTGAAGGGGTAGCATTCGACTGGTTTCAAAGTCTCCCTCCGGGCTCTGTCAATTCCTGGAGCGACCCGGAAACCCGATTTCTTTCTCATTTTTATGAGGACGATATCGAGGTAACCATGGATAAACTTCTCTCTACCATACAGAAGAAGGGCGAATCTGTCCGTGACTACATTGAGCGGTTCAGAAACTTGTCTCTGATGTGCCCAGCAGGGATGCCATTACCCATGCTCTTACAGACATGCAGGCATAACTTTTTAGACCAAGTAGAAATTCGCATGGGTGGAAAGAACTGGTCGAGCAAGCTGAGATAGCCAAAAAGTTGGCTAAAAGTTTGAGCCATCCACCCTTAAGGGCAAATGGGGTATGAATAATAAAGAGCGCAGAGACATGGTACAGTCTTCCCAAGCTAAAGGGAAAGAGACTATGTCTGTTGAATTGTCAGGGGACGTTCATTCGAAGCCCAAGAAGAGCGACTTCAGTAATCAGGAGTCTAAGTTTCCTCCAAAATAGTACTCCTTCAAAGACGAACAAGTGGTCACAATATTCCATTTACTCCACAAAGGAAATAAATTGAAGCTGCCGAATGTTCGACGCCCTAATGAAATAGGATGCACGAACGACCCCAACTATTGTCTCTTTCATAGGATAGTTCATCATTCTACTGATAAGTGCTTTGTCCTCAAGGACAAAATTCAAGCTCTAGTTGATGCTGGAGTTCTGACTCTGAAATCAGAGCAAAAGAAAGTCACTGCAAATATGGTGACTCTCGAGTTCAGCAAAACCCCAAAGATCACAGTTCCTGACAGGACCTTTTCAATCCCTGAAGCACGCTAGAGGTAAAGCATCCTTCGGCTAAAACTCATGAGAGTAAGGGTCTTGTTTCCTTGAGACTGAAGACAAGGGAACTCATGTGGATACACCCAGACCTTGTCCAGACGAACAATGGGATTCGAAGAAATCCAAGTCGAAGGGCAAATCTTACAATGTTATCTCCATCCAGCCGGATGATGGCAATCTCACATCAGTTTCTTTCAGCGATTCTGAAGGGGAAGAGCATGCTTGCACGACGCAGGCTGATGTACCTCAGCCAACAGGTACTCGATCCGGAAAGTCATGCTTAAAACAGTATGAGAAGGCTACTGACGAAAGATAACAGCAAACGACGTCAGTATAAATATCCACACCAGCTCCGCTCTTGACAACGGGAAAAGAGAAGCAGAAAGAAATCTGGTTCGACCATGTCCTGAAGAAGCCTTCAGGCCAGGGCTTAACATGCCCTTTTGTTTTACCATATTGGCCCAGCTGGCTAATATCCTAGCTCGTATTTGTAAATCACCTAGAGGGGGGTGAATAGGTGATAATGCTAATCTAGAAACTAAATGCGCTAAATGCGGAAGCTTAAACAAATTTGCATAAACACTTAATACAACACACAAGTGTAGCCGAATTCCCCGTGAAGGGCTCTGGACTAACTCCTCTTGATTCCCCTAGATAAGGGTTGAGGTGCTCTATGAAGCTCTTGTGGTTAAGTACAAGTGAGGCACACACATAAGCAAGCCAAGCATATAAGGATGAACAATATGAAATAATGCAAGGCAACACAAGCAATATAAATGATATGGCAATATGAATAATGCTTTGCACAAATAAAGAGAGAGTTAGAGAGACAATGGATCAAACGCAAACACAATGATGTGTTCCGAGGTTCGAGCCCCTAGCTCTACGTCCCCGCCTTCACCGAGAAGGATTTCTAATCCACTATCTCCTACCGAGGGAACCTCCACCGAGGAGGATTTTTTTACAACAAGGGAGTACCGAACTCCTCTCTCAAACACCGCCTCACAACCGGGGGTAGGCCCATAGCCAAACAACAACCAACACCTCTACCGAAGAGGGTTTACAAACCAAACTCCACCTCTCACTAGAGGGAGCAAACCACAAGCCTCAACCTCTACCAAAGAGGGAGCAACCCAATCACCCGATCAACCTTTACCAAAGAGGGATACAACAAAAGTAAGGGTGTACAACTTGGAGGCTCAATCAACCTTAAACAATCTCTTTTTCCTCTTTTCCACAAAAACAAGATCCTAATAGATTAGGATAGATGATAGGCTCAAGTGTGAAAAAATAAATGTTTTGATCAAAGAAATTCTCTTGAGAAAATACCAAAATAGATATAGAAGTTTGGATCAAAACTAATTCCCAAAACCCTAATTTCTTTGAAATAAGCAAAACACTTAAAACAAATAAGATTGATCTTTTGACACAAAAACACTTTTGAAAACTTGTTTTAAACACTAGAGAAACACTAAAATTTTTCTTGTCAAAAGTCTTTTTTAAATCCCCAAAGAGATGGGGTATTTATAGCCCAAACAGAAAACTAGCCGTTAGGCTGATCTGACAGCCTGACAGGCCTGCGGTCGACCAGCCCGGTCGACCGCCAACGGTCAGAAATATGACCGTTGGGGCATCCGGTCGACCGCACGGTCGACCGCCCAGATACAGAGAGCAGACTTCTCTGCTCCGGTCGACCGCTCGGTCGACCGCCCAGATACAGAGAGCAAGGCTCTCTGATCCGGTCGGCCGACCGGCCGACCGGCCCTGTGTCTGACAAATGTGCACAGGGCTGTGCACGTCAGTCGACCGCAACGGTCGACTGGCCCTTGGTTCAGTCGCCCGTCCGGTCGGCCGACATGGCCTGTCAGCCACAGTCTGGGTCAGAAACTGGGTCAGAAAAACAGTTAAATATATTTCTAAAAATTCTTTAAAAACTTCTAAAAATCCCCAAAAACAGTTTTATCATTTTGCATTGATATATAAACATGTGATAAAAATTTTAACTCAAATATCAAGCGATTTGAACTATTTTTGTGTTTTATTATTTTTACCAAAAATCAAAACTTGTATTTTATCAAACTTTGATTTTTCAATAGGAATTCTGATTTTTCTTAAAACTCATGAATAGGCATATCAAAATAAGTTTGTCTAAGATATGAAGCATGTATGTATATTGAACACATCTAATATACATAAAAACCAAGTAAACTTGTTTGATCAATCTATTCATGAAAAACCAAATCCAAAATATAAAACTTGTGTGTGTTGTGCACTTGAGCATATCAACTATTCTTATCTTTACACATGGATCTAAAGCACACTAAACAATGGATACCTTGTACGCGCCGAAAAAAAGAAAAGAGGTGCTGTAAAATTTCCTTGAATCAGATGAAAAATTACAACAAAACTGTTTCCCTTCCAGTTACAAGGGAGGGAGGATGTTGAGTCTTGAATCCTCCCTTTGTTTAATGCTGGGTTCTTCGTGTGGCGGTGGAGAGTGAATCTTGTTCTCCGTTGACCGGATGAGCGTCGGGATCGTCAGGGATCTTCTCTTTGGTTGGTAGAAGGAGTAACACAGCTCTTGTCTACCAAAACTCTCAAAGAGAAGGTAGGCAAAGGACAACTCGTACGCAGTGAGCTTGTTGAAGAGTTGAGCTCTCTCCTTTTTCTGTCGTGTCTCTGTCTTGTCGACTCTCTCCGTATGTTCTGATCTCCTCCCTTGTCGTCCTTTTTTTTTACCCTCTATAGCGGCTGGGCTATTTATAGAGGTTTCAGGGGTGGACGTGCCCCCTGGGGGGTAACTTTCCCATTTCCCCGCTATGTGGGCGGTGACTGGCCCAATAACCAGGGCGGTTATAACCGAGGCGCGGGTCTGGACCCTCGCGCCTTGATGCTGAGGCGCGGGCTTAGAGCCTTTGCGTCTTGATGCTGAGACGCGGGTCTTAGACCCTCGCGCCTTGATGCTGAGGCGCAGGCTTAGAGCCCTTGCGTCTTGATGCTGAGGCGCGGGTCTTGGACCCTTGCGCCTTGCTGCTGAGACGCGGGTGTCGGACCCTTGCGCCTTGCTGCTGAGACGCGGGTGTCGAGCCCACGCGCCTTGATGCTGAGACGCGGGTGTCGAGCCCACGCGCCTTGATGTTGAGACGTGGGTGTCGAGCCCACGTGTCTAGAATTTGAGACTCTGCTTTTTAATGGCTTGTCTTTTAGTGATTTTTAGACAGCCTACAGAACCCCTCCAAAGTTTTCGATATTCCGCAGTTAACTGGGACGGATTTCGAAATACTTTGGACTCTAGATGAATTCACCTCTATGACTGGACTGTTAATGCTCCGGGTTTGATCTTATCTGGAGTTGGTCTTCGTGAGTGTACTGTTGAACTCTTTGAGGCCACCAGAGTTGATCGTGTTGAGTGTCTAGATACACAGTCTAAACCTCCCCGATTACTTTTAGTCTGTCATGGACGCGTTTTAAGCCAAGAGTGGACGATCGTCTGCTTGTGCCAGTGTACTGTTGAAACTGATTTGCAGAAGCAAGGACTGAACGCCAGTTCTTTTTGAAGAGCAGAGATGGTACTGCTTTACAGACGCGACTTTCATGGGGTGCGCCTTTTGGAAATGAAAAACGCGACTGGTATTCCATTGGGCAGACGCGATGCTAGGCCGGATTGGAAGGACGCGAACTTCGGAGGGACGCGCCTGTTGGGTGCGAATCCGTGCCATGTCATGAGTGCACCGCCACTTGTTCTGGGGAACCGTCGGGACATCACCTTTTGGCGGTTTTTCAAACATCGTGCACTTGGAATTAGATGCGGCTTCAAGGAGTGAGTACGGCCTCTGAGAGAGAGAGAGAGGGACTTCTTTGTACTCCTTAATTGTAACACTCAATCTTATTGTATAAGAGAGCGTTTTGTATCACTTTCGTATGCCTGGATATAAATAAAAGTGACACTTTTCTTTTTTCCTCTTTCATTGTCTTGAACTTTTTGTCTTCAGTTAGACTCATAGAAGCAAAGAATCTTTGACTTTGTCAAAATTATGATGATAATCTTAATAAGTCAAACTTTGTAGGGAAAGATCCTATTTCAGGAACTCTCACATACTGTCAGAGGTGTAATATTAACTTGACAGAGATGAAATAATTTTTGGTGGACCTGCCACTTTATAAGAGAAAGTGACAAGTAGAATTGGTACCCCCAGGGAGGGTGAACTTTTATCAAGTGTTTGGGATTAACTTGATTGAGCTCAGCTGGGGATTTGATGGAAACACTGTTGATGGTGTAGTATTAACCTAACAATGTTTTTAGGTAGACTTGTTATTCTGTTGAAGAGAATAACAAGTGAGACTAGACTCGTGGGGAATCTAGGAAAGTTTGTTACCGTTAGAGGTGTGATATTAACTTAACGGGTTGAAAGTGATCTTGTCAGAAGTGTAATGTTAACTTGACAAGGATGTGAGTCAGAGGTGTGATATTAACTTAACTCAGAAGTGTCACTGTCATAGGTGTAATGTTTAACTTGACAGTGAGGGTAATGCTAGAGGTGTAATGTTGAACTTGGCATTGGTCATCTCGGCTTGTATAAGGAAGTCCGAGGGAAAGTCATGGCCATAGGTGTATTGTTTAACTTAGCAATGACTTGATGCTAGAGGTGTAATGTTAACTTAGCATCATCCATTTCAGCTTCGATATGGAAGTCTGAAGAAAAGTGACTGTCAGAGGTGTAATATTAAACCTGACAGAAACCTGATTACTGTTTAGAGGTGTGGTGTTAAATTTTAACAGTAATTTGTCAGAGGTGTAGTATTAACTTGACAAAGATTGACTCATGATAAGAGCAATTTGAGGACCTGTCATTCTATTGGTGAGAATTGACAAGTGAAAATTTGAAGTGCCAGAGGTATAGTGTTAACTTGGCAAATTTGAAAGTTTGATACTCCGTGTAGAGTTGACAAGCAAAATTTGTACTCGACAAGGAATATTGAAAAGTTTCCATTACCAGAGGTATAGTGTTAACTTAGTAATGGTTGTATTTTGTAGACCTACCATTCTGTGAATGAGAATTGGTAAGGGATTTTGGAGGAAAGAGTGGAGCCAAGTCCACTTAGGATTTTTAGCAAACCCTCAGCTATCAACGGATTTGAGGTGCGTTTACCAACTACCGTTTGAGTTGGGCTAGCCATGCTATTCCCCTCAGCATGATGAGTTGTCGAAGACTTATGTTGGGCTTAAAGGCCAACATTTTCCTCTATCCTTAGCCGTCGGGGGCGTCGGATGTTATAATGAAGAAATTCTTCTTACTTTGATCAGAGGTGTACTTTTAACTTGATCAGCGGAAGAATACCATCTAAGGATAGTATTTCTTCAGGAACCTGCCATTGATCGGCATCATGAGTGTATCGCCATTTGAGGTTATGAGGCGATATGACCCATTTGAGTAGACTGACTCTACTACAAATGGTCCTTCCCATTTGGGTTGGAATTTTCCTTTTGTCTTGTGCGTCATTACCATGGTCTTCTGACGGCTAAGACAAGATCGCCTTTCTTGAAAGTTCGCATTTTAACTTTCTTGTTGAAGGCTCTGGTAATACGAGCTTGGTAGAGCTCGATTTGTTGTTGGGCCTGCAGACGTTTATCATCTAAGGCCTCCAGTTCCTGGAGTCGCTGTCGATGCTTCTCCTCTGTTGTCATCTCCGCTGTCAAGGCGACGCATAGAGATGGAATTTGGATTTCCAGTGGGAGCACGGCTTCACACCCATAGACCAAAGAAAATGGCGTAGCTTTAATTGGGGTTCGCACAGTTGTGCGGTAAGCCTATAGGCATTCACCCAGCTTGTCGTCCCAATCACGCTGACTTTTCGAGACGAATTTCTTGAGAAGCTTGCCAATGGTCTTGTTGAAAGCTTCTGCGAGGCCGTTAGCGGTAGGATAGTATGCCGTTGAGGACACACTCTGGATTCTGAACTTAGCGCAGAATCTCTGAAAAGCCTGGCTGATGAACTGAGGTCCATTGTCATAGACAATTCGCCGAGGTACACCGAAACGGTAAATAACGTGATGTTTCACGAACTTGATCACGTTCGACGATTTGACCTCCTTCAAAGGAATGGCCTCAGCCCACTTAGAGAAATAATCGGTTATTGTCAAAATGAACCGATGTCCTTTTGATGATGGTGGGCTGATAGGGCCAACCACATCCATCCCCTACATTTCAAATGGCCAGGTAGAGGTTGTAGAGTGGAGATACCCTGGTGCTTGATGGATGAAATCCCCATGCACTTGACAAGCGTGGCATCTTTTAGCATAGGTGATGGCGTCGGCAACCATCTTGGGCCAATAGTAACCCAATCTTTGAGTCGATGTGCCAGTTTTGGGCCAGGTTGATGGGCTCCACACATGCCATCGTGGGCTTCTTTCAATACCTCTTGAGCCTCCTTTGGTGAGAGGCACCGGAGCAAGACCCCGTCATGCGATCGACGATACAATGTTCGTGTAATCGCATTGTAGTAAAATTTAGGGGCTTTCCTTTGAATGGCAGCCGCTTCCTTGGCGTCCTCAGGCAGGATGCCATACAAGACATAGTCGATATAGGGGAATCGCCAGTCTTTAAGCTCTGGCCCGGTTGACAATTCCAGCGCTTCTTTGCCTCGATACTCTCCCTTTGACTCCTGATAGCCCTCGAGAGCATTTCTCGGGCAATACAGGTCGTGGCTGTAGACGAATATCTTCTCCATTGCTCCAGCTGGAAGAGCTAAGGAGGCCGCGAGGGATGCGAGTGCATCCGCGTGCGCATTTTGCCTGCGCGGTACATGGTCGATGTAGAAGCTTGTAAACCCCTCGGCCATGCGGATAGTTGCGTTGTGGTAGGGTACTAGGTCCTCATGTCTGACTTCGTACTCCCCGCGAACTTGGCTGACGATGAGTTTAGAGTCGCCGTAAACCTCGAGATTTTTAACGCCAATCTCATCGGCGAATTGCATCCCAATCAAAAGAGCGTTGTACTCCGCCACATTGTTGGAACAAGGCTCAGTTAATGAGACAGCTCGGGGAATCACATAATTTTGTGGGGATACGAGTACTACTCCTACCCCCGCTACTACATGTCCCTTTGGGCTTGTTCTTGATGCACCGTCGAAGAAAAGTTGCCATACTTGACTTTCGAACGATGTCTGAGTCAGGCAAACTTCAGCAACTTCATCTGGGAGATCCTCGTAGACTTTGGCTGCCCTCGGATCTGGGTGCTCAGTTAGGAAATCTGCCACTGCTTGTCCCTTAATGACCTTTTGTGGTAAAAAGTGCATCTCATATTGGGAGAGCAATATGGCCCATTTTGCCAGCCGGCCGTTTAATGATGAAGGCTTAGTCATAAGTAACCTCAGGGGGTTGACTTTTGATATGACGTTTATAGTTTGGCCTACCAGATAGTGCCGCATTTTCTGAATAGCGAACACTAATGCCAAACATTCCTTCTCGATCGGTTATACCGATGTTCGGCTCCGATCATTGTTCTACTCAGATAGTAGATTGCTTGCTCACGTCCGTGATCATCATTCTGAGCTAATAGAGCTCCCAAAGAATGATTCATTGCCCGGACGTACACCACGAAAGGTTTTTCGAATACCGGAGCTGCAAGGACTGGTGGTTGGGTGAGGTATTGCTTGATTTCCTCGAACGCTTGTTGGCAAGCGTCATCCCAAATGAATGAGACACCCTTCTTCATTAACTTAGCGAAGGGTTGGCATCTTCCGGAGAGGTTTGAGATAAACCTGCGGATGTACGCCAATCGTCCCTGCAATCCCCTGAGTTCTTTGAGATTTCTCGGGGGTTGCATCTCCTGGATAGCGCGAACCTTTTCCGGGTCCAAGTGAATTCCGGTGGATGTTACAACAAATCCTAAGAATTTGCCACTGGCCACCCCCAGGAAGGACTTTGTGGGATTCATCTTCAATTGATGAGCCCGCATGATGTCGAAGACCACCTTCAGGTCCGCTATGTGATCACCTTTAGTGCGGCTTTTTACCGCGATGTCATCAACATAACATTCCACCGTTTTGCGTATTTGCTGATGGAAAATGGCGTTCATGGCCCTTTGGTATGTTGCCCCTGCATTTTTCAGTCCGAAGGGCATGACGGTGTAGCAATATACCCCTAGAGGTGTCCTGAAGGAGGTATGCTTTTCGTCATCAGGATACATTTTGATTTGATTGTATCCTGAGAATCCGTCCATGAAGGACATTCGTTCGAATCCACAAATATTGTCAATCATGACATCTGTGATCGGCAATGGGAATTCGTCCTTGGGGCAGGCCTCGTTTAGATAGCGGAAGTCGATGCAGATCCGGATCTTCCCGTTCTTCTTGGCAACGGGGACGATGTTGGCTACCCAGTCGGGATGTTGTTCTTCCCTGATGAAGCCAGAATCAATAAGTTTTCTGACTTCTGATTGAATTGTCTCCATTATTTCTGGACGAAACCGTCGCTGCTATTGTTTGACAGGCTTTACGTCCGGATTGATGTTGAGGCGGTGCATAGCCACCTGAGGATCGAGTCCTGGCATGTCCTCATAATTCCAGGCGAAGACGTCTATATACTCTTGTACAAGAGATATTAGATCCTTTTTCTCCGAAGGTGACAGGCCGTCACTTATGAAGATGGGCTTAGGGTTAGCCTCATCTCCTAGGTTGATCTGAACAACCTTGTCTTCTGTGGGTGGCTCGCGCTGTTCAAAGCGAGTGTCCCAAAGAGCATTTAAATGTTTGATCCAAGGATCTGTATCAGATTGGATCATTTCTTCATTTCCATCTTCCAGGTGGCTTGTCGAAACCATGTTCACTGAAAGTTCCTTGAAGATGTTGCCGACACTGACATCTGACTCCCAAGATGATGTGTCTGAAGAGTAATCGTTGCTCGATGATTCTTGAGAATCGGAGGCTGATGGGACCGGAGTTGATACATAGCCCAACCCCCGGCGCGTCTGATGATAATAATCGGGGGCCTTCCCTTTCGGCACAAAGGATCGAAGCAGCGTCCTCCTTCCTTTGTCGAAGTTCAACTCGGGTCTGTTGGTCAGGTCGTACCCCATGCATCTCATCATTTTGAGTGCTTTTGGTTCATAATGACCGAACTGAGGGGATTCCTCCTCGCCTTCCGATTCTTCGCGGGGCGTTGGTTCAGACGAGATTCGCCCAAAAAGAATTGGTTTTTGGCCTTTCCGTCTTGCTGGAACCATAAATATAGATTCTTGCGCATTACCATTATCTTGGTATGTCTCGAAGGACGACTTCACTGGTACATGCAACGATGTCAAAGCATCTATTGCCGACCAGGGGTCATCGTTTACTTCGGTGCTAGTGTCTGATGGTACTGAATCAGAAGCAAACACAGAAAAATACGCAAAATCTAAATCTTCATTAATATACCAACCGCCTACATCGTTGGCGGTATTATCAACATCGAGCTTATTAGTGCTCTTTACAAGTGGTTCTAACTCCCACAGGCACTCTTCTTTCTCGGGCTCGGTGTCAGCTTCGTTACCAGAGTCTGGCTCCTCCGGTCGCGGGACTTCATCCGTCTCCACGGATCTTGGTACAGCAAAGAGTCGGTGAAATAATTCTCGACCCCTTTGAACGGATACCTTTCGGCGATCAACGTCTGCACCTTTCCACTCCCGTCAATGTATTTCATGACTTGGTGGAGAGTGGAGGGAACGATGGAGTTGCGGTGAATCCACGATCGTCCCAGCAATAGATTGTAGGAAGTGTCGGCGTCGATGATGTAGCATGTCACTTCTGACTTGAGGCTTTCAATCTGGCATTTGAGCTTGATTTTCCCTATCGGACGGGTCTGGTTGGCATTGAACCCATAGATAGTTGTCTGGGTAGGGCTCAAACGATGAGTAGGAATGCCCAGATGTTGCATGACCCGGCGAGGCATGATGCTCAACGCGGACCCTGGATCTACCTGAATGCGGTTCACCTCAGATGATCCAATATACCCTGTGAAGTACAGGGGCCGATCATGCTTCCCTTTAACCTGCATATCATCTGCTGTAAAGGTGATGCAAGAAGCATTCTGGGAGGCGTGGAGGCAATCCTCTACATCTTCCTCCTTCGGCACCTGGGTCATGAAGACCTCGGCATTTGCCAGAGCTTCTTGTAGAGCTTCTCTGGTCGACTTTGATAGTCTAAGAAGTTCATACAAGGTAATGCGTGCCAGGATGTTGGCTAGTTGAGCCAGGACATCAAAGCGGTAAGGTGTCGTGGATCCTTCCGCCATACCTTTCGAAAGAACTCGAGAAAACCGAGTTTCTTTCTGTTTCTCCACAGGTTGTCTTGTGGAGGGCTTGGTTAGTTCTGCAGCTGGTTGTGGAGGGACTACCGCCATCTCGCCATACTGCTTCAAGTACGGCTATCCCGAACGGGTTCCCGCCATCGGTTGGTTGGGCTCTGCGGCCAAGACTATCGTTTCCTCTTCTGAGTCGGTTAACGAGGGAACATCAGTCTCGGCTTCTCTAGAGGAGGCACACACCACATTGCAGGATGAAGCCTTTGCCTTGCCTTTGGATTTCCTGTTGGTCACAGTAGTCCATTGCTGTTCATTGACAAGGTCAGAGTGGACCACATGATTTCCCTTGAGGTGTAGGGACGGGTACCAGGCCTTTCTCTTGCTGCTGGTGAGGGTCTATGTTGACCATTCTCAGCTCTCCTCTTGGAATAGGGACCACCCCCGCAGGCATTGGGAGTTGTCTTCCAAACTGGAGAACTGACGTCACATTAGCCGTCACCTTCTTCTGCTCTGGTCGGAGTTTTAACACCTCCGCGTCAATCAGAGCTTGAAGGATGTCCTTGAAGATGTAGCAGCTCTTAGTAGGGTGCTCCAGCATCCTGTGGTACAAGCAATAGGTGGGATTGTCGGTCTTGCCGACTTCCTCGGGGCGCCTAGCTTCAGGGAGCTTCAGTCGGTTGCTCTTGTTGAGTAGTTTAAAGAGTGAATCGACATGTTCCTCCTTAAAGGAATATTGCTTGTTGGCGCGAGGCTGACTTGAAGAGCCACTCGCCTTGCCTGATTGAGGTTTGGTGGGAGATTTGGTCTCCGTTGCCAAATTATCCTTCCGCTTTGTTTGGAGGGATGTGTCTGGCGCACGCCTTGTCGACCTTTCCGGCCTAGGCTTACCTTCCTCCGCTCTGACGCGGGCGACAATCTCCTCAGCCTGTTCACCTTGTTGGACTAATTGCTTCCAGGTGCGGCTTTCAGCAACTCCTATTTGAGCAAGGAGTGAGGTTTGGAGATTGTGGCGGCATGTTTCCACCAGGGTGGCCTGGGTCATACCGCTTGGACACCGGAGTGCCACGTTCCGAAAACTTTCCACGAAAGACTTAACGGACTCTCCCTTTCGCTGTTTAGTAGCCAAAAGGGTGGGCATCGTGACTTCCGAGTCATCTTCGAAGAAGCGTGTTAAGAACAGCTTCTCCAAATCGCCCCAATTCTTGATAGAACCTTCTGGGAGCTTCATGAACCATTCAAAGGCCAACCCTTTCAGGGTGCCGATGAACAGGCGCGCCAGGATGGCATCATTATCTACTACATTCTCAGTTTGGGATTTAAAGTAGTAGATATGCTGATTGGGTGACCCCTTCCCATCAAAGGCTTGGAGAATTGGAGCTTTGAACTTGGGCGGGTACGGAACCAAGTCCCATTCAGCCGGGTAGGGCCGAACCACTCCTACTTCTTGGAGGTCTTTGCGATTGGCAAGGGCCTCGAGGCGTCGCTCCAGTTGACTCATTCTTTTAGCATGAGCCTTCCCTGGGTCTTGGTCGCCCTTTACTTGCGACGAGGACTTGGACGAGCCGGAAGTAGATCGCCGCGTCTCCTCAGAAGGTTCGGAAGATGAACTTTCTCCCTTTCTCCCTTTGCCCTTTGACTTTTTAGGAGGAGACCTCCTCCTGTCTTCGAGCAGCTGTGCAATCGCCTGCTTGAGGGAGTTGATAGATTCCTGCTGAGAAAGAATCATATCCATTTGTGCCTTCTGGATCTGTTCTAAACGTTTAGCCGTCTCCTCAGGAGTGCCTGTCATGTAGGCGGAGGTCTCCTTCTCGACGGAAGAGTTCGAAGCCCTCGATTCCGCTACGGCGGAGTGAGAATCATTCACTTTAATGCCATGGGCTAAGGCATTATAGTCAATTGGGGCAATGGCCCCAGTCCGGGTGCGAGTGTGTTGATACACCCCTTCCAGTTCAGAGTCAGACTCATCTGAGCTGACTGCAGGTTGTTTTCCCTTGCTCCTGCTTGTCATATTCGCAGTGAGCTCCGGGTACTCAATGTCAGAGAAGGTTCTCCTTCTGTGGGAGCGTCTTCTTTTAGCTGACGGGGAATCAGGGTCAGCTGTCTGACTAAAGACTGCTGATGTACACCTGATCCGCAACGGCACTTAGAGAGCATATGGATGAGCCGTTGGCAGCAACACGACGAAGTGGCCTGATTGGCACTTCTTTTCTTCGTCAAATAATCCCTCAAATCCATGGGAGGGGGATTGAAAAGATTAGCCTCGCAACGTCAAAGATGGGAGGCATCCATGTGCCGTACAGCCTAGACGCAGGCTTCAGGGACGCGGTTCTCACGCCGCAGCTGTTCAGCGCGCGTCTGGCGTCTCTGTTGAGACAAGACGCGCCTGTCGCGTTGCTGCTTGGTGTGTCAGGGCAGAGACACTTGAGAGAGAGTGGGCTGCTGGGCCCCACGTCTATAGGCGCGTGCCTCTTGTGCTTGACAAGGCGCAGAGGCTTCACCTTGGCGTTTGGTGAGTTGGTCCTCAGAGGACCTAACTGAAGGAATCTCGCGTTTGGGCCGCCAAACACGGACTTCGCGGGGCGCGAGCAAGGTGCCAGTTTGTATACTGCGTCCAGCCTCAGTCAGACAACCAGAGGTTCCAACTTGCAGCTGACGCGCACGTCTCCTCTGTCGACGCTCAGCGTTCCGGTTGCGTCGCGGAGGTGGAGAGAGACCAACAACATCGTGATGCTGAACATCAGAGATTTTAACCACGCGGGTCTCCTGAGAGACGCTGACGCGGGTGTTCTGTGCGACGCGGTTGGTCGCAAAGGCAGTTGTGCCTGGGACCACGCGGGCCTTCTGAGAGGCGTTGGCGCGTGTACCTTGCTTGGCACAGTTGGCAGCAGCAGCGCCCAAGAGAGCCACAGATCGGGCCTCGGAGCCATTCCCCGTCGAGACCCGGCGGCAGACGCGGGTCTTTGGGCTCTTGGAGCCGGAAGAGAGAAACTCTTCGTACTTCGTCTGGTCGAACTCGACAATAAGCGATTCGACCATCTTCCCCTTACGGAGGACGTCATCCTGCGCCACGATTTGCTCATCAGTGACAAATGTAGTCCCCAGCGGAGTCGCCATCTCTTGTACGCGCCGAAAAAAAAAGAAAAGAGGTGCTGTAAAATTTCCTTGAATCAGATGAAAAATTATAACAAACTGTTTCCCTTCCAGTTACAAGGGAGGGAGGATGTTGAGTCTTGAATCCTCCCTTTGTTTAATGCTGGGTTCTTCGTGTGGCGGTGGAGAGTGAATCTTGTTCTCCGTTGACCGGATGAGCGTCGGGATCGTCAGGGATCTTCTCTTTGGTTGGTAGAAGGAGTAACACAGCTCTTGTCTACCAAAACTCTCAAAGAGAAGGTAGGCAAAGGACAACTCGTACGCAGCGAGCTTGTTGAAGAGTTGAGCTCTCTCCTTTTTCTGCCGTGTCTCTGTCTTGTCGACTCTCTCCGTATGTTCTGATCTCCTCCCTTGTCGTCCTTTTTTTTTTTTTTTACCCTCTATAGCGGCTGGGCTATTTATAGAGGTTTCAGGGGTGGACGTGCCCCTAAAAACGCTCCATAATGGGTGGTAACTTCCCCACTTTCCCGCTATGTGGGCGGTGACTGGCCCAATAACCAGGGCGGTTATAACCGAGGCGCGGGTCTGGACCCTCGCGCCTTGATGCTGAGGCGCGGGCTTAGAGCCTTTGCGTCTTGATGCTGAGACGCGGGTCTTGGACCCTCGCGCCTTGATGTTGAGGCGCGGGCTTAGAGCCTTTGCGTCTTGATGCTGAGGCGCGGGTCTTGGACCCTTGCGCCTTGCTGCTGAGACGCGGGTCTTGGACCCTTGCGTCTTGCTGCTGAGACGCGGGTGTCGAGCCCTCGCGCCTTGATGCTGAGACGCGGGTGTCGAGCCCACGCGCCTTGATGCTGAGACGCGGGTGTCGAGCCCACGCACCTTGATGCTGAGACGCGGGTGTCGAGCCCACGCGCCTTGATGCTGAGACGCGGGTGTCGAGCCCACGTGTCTAGAACTTGAGACTCTGCTTTTAATGGCTTGTCTTTTAGTGATTTTTAGACAGCCTACATACCTAAGTCTTCTTGATGATCTTCATCTTCAAGTCAGCTTGGTCCAAACTCCGTGATCCAACGAGCATGGCTATGTATCATCTTGACGCTCGGGCTCGGGAATCACCAAGTGAAGGCTTCCAAACTCCTCTTTTTGAAGCAATCACCAACTAATATCTTGATTAATGATCTGAAACTAAAATCACAAGATTATTAGTAAACATAACTACATGAGTTAATCATCATCAAAACTAGAGTGGAAGGCCTCCGGGCCAACAATCTTCCCCTTTTTGATGATGACAAAACTCATGGAGTTATAAATGCATGGATTAAAGTTAAGCTTCAAAGAAGCTCGCCCTTAACTCATGCATAAACAAATAAACATAATGAATATGCAATAAGGCTCTTAAACATGAATGCATAGATATGCATAAACAATAAAAGGCTCTAGATACACAATGAAATGTTCAAAAACAAAACGTGCTCTAGATACCAATTAAAATTAAACTAAATTAAACTTAATATATGCAAAACATAAACATGCATATATAAACTAAATTAAACTATATGCAAAACATAAACATGCATATATAAACTAAATTAAACTCAAAATCTTTCTCCCCCTTTTTGTCAATCATTAACAAAGGGGTAAAAACCAAAACAAAATCTTCTCCCCCTTTTTAATACAAAGAAACAATCATCAATAAGGGGTAAAAGCAAAACCAAATCAATAAATTTTTCTCCCCCTTTTTGTTCGAAACAAAGAATCAACAAAGGGTTAATAAAAACAATGTTCTCCCCCTTTTTGTCTAAAACAAAACAAAACTAAATAGGGGTGACAAACAATTAAGGTATCAATTGAAAATATGTCAAAGTAGCATCTTGATACCAATTGAAAGTAAATATAGATCAATCAACAAATGGTGTATGCGATATACATTCATGAAGAGGAAGATGTGAAGCTTCCCTACATAGATACATTACATGAAGGAGGGATGACAAGCCCTAATTCACATAACATACACTATGCAATGCATAAGAGGAAATGTGAAGCTCCCCCTGCACATGTGTACCACATAAAGAAGAGATTGTCAAGCTCTTCAATACAAGATACACTCATCATGAATCTATATGTAGAAGAGATGTTAACCTCTCCTTGCATATAGGCAATACAAATCAAAACTTTTTTATTTTTAATTTTTTTATTAAACAAAATTTTGAGATACCAATTTTAAAACATTCAAATAACCATCTTGATATCAAAAGAGTATTTTTCTTTTTAAATATATGATATCAATTTAAAATTTTTATGTTCTATCATAAAGTAAGGGAGCGAAAATACAAATACCAATTGTAAATATGAAAATCGAATTTTCTCCCCCTTTATGAAATACTAACAAAAACAATGCGTAGGCTTGAAATGAGATACCAATTGAAAAGCAATTGAAAACTAATCAATTGAAACAAAATTGAAACTCAAGCTTAGCATAAACACAAACATATATATGTATGAAAAATAGATACCAATTGAAATTGATATTCTTTGAAATGAAAGTATACATACATACAAACATATATGAGTATACAAGAAAGGTCAAAATTGATACCAATTGAAGGGATTTCAATGATACCAATTGAAACAACAATAATATCAAGTGTATATCTCATATAACTACCACCCAACCATGTTCAAGTTTAAAATGATTTTTAATATAAAGCATACATGAGCATGATCTCCCATCCAACCGCCCATGGATGGTAGGGGTTTTCAAAAATAGATTTGAAAAATAAAGTGTGTTTGAAAAACTCTACCATATGAAGAATACCGTAACTAGTTATATGAAAAATTTGTAAACTAGTACGAAATCCTTCAAGTAAGGAATAAAACAAAATTATTTTTCATGAAACATGAAATCCACATGATAATCAACACTCTAAGTCAATTAAGCATAAATATGACTCATGAAAACAAACACATGAGTAAACATGAAAGGTGAGTGTACAAATAAGATGTGAAGATCATAATCATGAAAGATGGACAATAAGCTCAATATTCCTTGAAACATGAAAACATGAAAATCATCAAAACTATTTAATCTTCAAGGTATATGTATGTCCTATACAAACTAAAGTATACATACATATCCAAACACAACGAGTCCACAAAAATATGCATTAAGGCACGTGGCTCAAAGGATGTATATGTATAGCAATAATTTAGATAAAATGGACATATACATGAAGTTAAAACATGAAAACATAAACAAATCCAAAAATAAGAATACAAGTTTAAAATGCATGGATCATCAAAACTAGACTATACTAGCATATCTAATGGGTTCAAATAAGCATTCAAGTACAAACATATATAGATTTATTTGTGGCCCACTTTATGCACAAATATATACCTAGTCTTAATGAAAAACTAACATTTAAACATATATTCAACATCTAAAGCATCAAAACAAGATATAAATCATCATGATAAACATAAACATGATTATTATGTAAATCCACATGTTATTAGAGCTATGATAAACATGATAGCTAAACAAACGGTGAGAACACAAAATAATGATCCATATTAAACATGGGTGTCTCAAAAGGCTATACATGCATGTCAAGAGTCTAATAATCATGGCATTTTCATAATGATCATATAAACAACAAAACATGCTATAAATAATGAACATGAAAAGCATGCATAAATAAATAAAGAGTAAGAGACCGTTACCAAAACCTATGAGGCAACTCTCCATCTCTTCAAAACAAGGTGGTCTTCCCCACCAAACATCCCTTGAAAGTGATGCATCCAAAATGTTTTCTTTAAGTACGGAACGCATCCACTCCAAGGTACCGCTACTCTTACGTCATGTGAGAGCCCACACCTACATCATAAACAAGAGGGGTGGTCTTTGGTACCCACAACTTTTTGGGTCCATGGGGGTTAGTACCTTCCTTAACCCAAACTAACTTATTAGCTAAATTTGAAACATGTATACGATCATAGCAAAATTTAGCAAGGTGGCCCTTACGTCCACAATGTGTACAAGTGTACACATGAGCATACATGTGATGGGTGTGTCCGTGTGGAGCATGTGTATGCCGTGGAGGGTGTGCATGAAAAGATGGAACTTGTTTCTTTCGAAACAAAGATTCCAAACGTGTATGTCCACTACACATTGGCTCAAAGTGGAGCCCAAACAATCAACACTCTTCTTCAAAACATTTATATCATTTTTAACACTTGAAGATAAAGTGAACATGCAATAGGTGAAGTGTGAGATACTACCCTAGCATGGCAAACATGTGCATCAATATCATTTTTAAAGATTTATTTTTATTTAAACAAATTTCTAATTCTTTTGAAATAAAATCATTTCTCTTTTCAAAGAATCATTTTCTCTTAAAACAAATTCAACTTTTGAAGACAAAACATCATTATTCTTCAAAAGAGTTTCACAATCATTTTTATTTTTCAAAATCTTATTTTCTTTTAGTGCAAGTTCAAGTTGAGATTTCAATGAATCCCTTTCATTAGAAATCTCCTCTTTCTCTTGCAAAACAATGTCAAGTCTAAAAATTAAATTTTATTATCATTGTTAAGGCCTAGACTTTTCTTTTTCAAAATTTTATATTTTTCAATTAATTTTTCACAAACAATAGATAGTTCTTCATTCAAAGCATGGGCATCAACATAATCATTTGAAGAACTAACATCATCATCATCATCATCTAAGTGGGTTTCCGAGTGTACCTCAAGGAGTCATTCCCTTGGACCGCATAGCATTGTTGTGGCTCGGATTCTCCACTAGATTTCTCTTCTTGTTGGATTGGCATTTGAAGCTCAGAGGTGGTTGTGGTTGTCAACTTGTTCCACACTGCAAAAGCGGAATCAAGATTAGAACAAGCATAAGATATTCTTTTGAAAGCGTGCTTCTAATGGCCTCTAGAGCTTGTGCATTGGCCCCTATATGCTTGCTATCACTAAGGTAGGATTCCTTGGTAATGGCAAGGTGAACCTTATATCCTAGGGTTTGTAAATAGATGGACATCTTAGTCTTCTAAACAAGAATGTTAGAAGGGTCAAACATAGGTGGGGTCATGAAGTCCATGGGTCCAAAACTATATGTGTGCAAACAAGCAAATGCAAATGTAGATTAGAAAACAAAGGATCTCACTCCTAGGATGTTAAGCCTAAGTATCAGGAGCGTAGGCTCTGATACCAATTGTAAATCACCTAGAGGGGGGGGGGTGAATAGGTGATAATGCTAATCTAGAAACTAAATGCGCTAAATGCTGAAGCTTAAAATAAATTTGCACAAACACTTAATACAACACACAAGTGTAGCCGAATTCCCCGTGAAGGGCTCTGGACTAACTCCTCTTGATTCCCCTAGATAAGGGTTGAGGTGCTCTATGAAGCTCTTGTGGTTAAGTACAAGTGAGGCACACATATAAGCAAGCCAAGCATATAAGGATGAACAATATGAAATAATGCAAGGCAACACAAGCAATATGAATGATATGGCAATATGAATAATGCTTTGCACAAATAAAAGAGAGAGAGTTAGAGAGACAATGGATCAAACGCAAACACAATGATATGTTCCGAGGTTCGAGCCCCTAGATCTACGTCCCCGCCTTCACCGAGAAGGATTTCTAATCCACTATCTCCCACCGAGGGAACCTCCACCGAGGAGGATTTTTTTACAACAAGGGAGTACCAAACTCCTCTCTCAAATACCGCCTCACAACTGAGGGGTAGGCCCGTAGCCAAACAACAACTAACACCTCTACCGAAGAGGGTTTACAACCAAACTCCACCTCTCACTAGAGGGAGCAAACCACAAGCCTCAACCTCTACCAAAGAGGGAGCAACCCAATCACCCGATCAACCTCTACCAAAGAGGGATACAACAAAAGCAAGGGTGTACAACTTGGAGGCTCAATCAACCTCAAACAATCTCTTTTTCCTCTTTTCTACAAAAACAAGATCCTAATAGATTAGGATAGATGATAGGCTCAAGTGTGGAAAAATAAGTGTTTTGATCAAAGAAATTCTCTTGGGAAAACACCAAATAGATATAGAAGTTTGGATCAAAAACTAATTCCCAAAACCCTAATTTCTTTGAAATAAGCAAACACTTAAAACAAATAAGATTGATCTTTTGGCACAAAAATACTTTTGAAAACTTGTTTTAAACACTAGAGAAACACTGAAATTTTTCTTGTCAAAAGTCTTTTTTAAATCCCCAAAGAGATGGGGTATTTATAGCCCAAACAGAAAACTAGCCGTTAGGCTGATCTGGCAGCCTGACAGGCCTGCGGTCGACCGGCCCGGTCGACCGCCAACGGTCAGAAATATGACCGTTGGGGCATCCGGTCGACCGCACAGCCGACCGCCCAGATACAGAGAGCAGACTTCTCTGCTCCGGTCGACCGCCAGATACAGAGAGCAAGGCTCTCTGATCCGGTCGGCCGACCGGCCCTGTGTCTGACAAATGTGCACAGGGCTGTGCACGTCAGTCGACCGCAACGGTCGACTGGCCCTTGGTTTGGTCGCCCGTCCGGTCGGCCGACATGGCCTGTCAGCCACAGTCTGGGTCAGAAACTGGGTCAGAAAAACAGTTAAATATATTTCTAAAAATTCTTTAAAAACTTCTAAAAATCCCCAAAACAGTTTTATCATTTTGCATTGATATATAAACATGTGATAAAAATTTCAACTCAAATATCAAGCGATTTGAACTATTTTTGTGTTTCATTTTTACCAAAAATCAAAACTTGTATTTTATCAAACTTTGATTTTTCAATAGGAATTCTGATTTTTCTTAAAACTCATGAATAGGCATATCAAAATAAGTTTGTCTAAGATATGAAACATGTATGTATATTGAATACATCTAATATACATAAAAACCAAGTAAACTTGTTTTGATCAATCTATTCATGAAAAACCAAATCCAAAATATAAAACTTGTGTGTGTTGTGCACTTGAGCATATCAACTATTTTTATCTTTACACATGGATCTAAAGCACACTAAACTATGGATACCTAAGTCTTCTTGATGATCTTCATCTTCAAGTCGGCTTGGTCCAAACTCCGTGATCCAACGAGCATGGCTATGTATCATCTTGACGCTCGGGCTCGGGAATCACCAAGTGAAGGCTTCCAAACTCCTCTTTTTGAAGCAATCACCAACTAATATCTTGATTAATGATCTGAAACTAAAATCACAAGATTATTAGTAAACATAACTACATGAGTTAATCATCATCAAAACTAGAGTGGAAGGCCTCCGGGCCAACAGTATTACCATACACGAGCTCCTTCGTCTCTTGAAAGAGACTAGAGAAGCACTCAGAGATGCATTGGCTAACTCAGAATCATTCCTGACATATATACCAGAAATCCCTAAAGATGACACTCAGTGTTCTTGCCCTGAATGCCATCATGTGCAATCAAAAGTACCTGCTATTACCTTCACAGCGGAGGATATGCTTCTCAAGGATAACAAGCACGATCGACCTTTGTACTACACCGAATATATCGGTTCGACATGCATTGAAAGGGTACAAGTTGATCCGGGGTCTGCACTCAGCATCATCCCCAAAAGGCTCCTCTACTTTCTCGGTATACCACTATATAGGTTGTCCGCAACCACTACAACAATATATGATTTTAATGCAGGGAGTAGTTACCCACTTGGAAAGATCCGACTTCGTTGTTGAATTGGGAGCCTGAAGTCAGAAGTGACGTGCTATGTCATTGACGCTGACACGTCATACAACTTGTTACTAGGATGACCGTGGATCCACGCCAACTAGATTGTTCCCTCTACTCTGCACTAGTGCTTCAAGTATGTTGAAGATGATGCAACGGTACGAACTGTCTTCGCTAAGAAACAGCCTTTCAAAGGGGTGAAAAACTACTTTACCGATGCCCTCCTATATCAGGAGGTTGAGAAACATCAAAAGAAACATTGCCGGACAACGATGATAGTGGCAACAAAGCGGATTCAGAGTCTGAAGCAGACATGCCAGCTATCGTGGTCAGTGAACCAGTTATAGCATGTTTCAATAACCCCCAATGTAACCCTCTTTCTGAAGATGAGGGCAAATGGGTAATTAATGACAATATTTCTTTTGATTATCCTGTGAGTGTCAAATTGCTTGAATCCAGTATGGATAGTTCTCTACACATGCCCTAACATAAATCAAGTGCATCAAACGCATCTGTGGAATCTATAGAAGGATCCGTTTTAGTGGTTCCTCCATCCAAAGAGGGTCAATTACCAATAATATTTGGCAAAACCCAACTGCGAAGGTCTGCAGCTGCAGACTCAAGTTTGGATTCAGACACCCCGCAATTTTTTCATTATGCACGATCAGCGCAGCATATGATGAGGAAAATGGGGTACAACCTGCAGCATGGGAAGGGCCTGAATTTTGAAAAAGGAAGACGTTATTTTCTGTGCAACTTCATGCCAAGAAGGAAACCAACAAATTACTATGATAACACACGCAGGGGGTTGGGATACGTTACACCCACATCGCCAGCAACAGTTCAATCCGAAGATAACAAATCAATCCCATCACACTCTGCCTCTTCTTCCGAATGGGACTCGGATGTCAGTGTGGGAACGTTGTTCAAGGAGCTCACCGTTAATATGACTTCAAGCAGCCAATTGGAGCCAACAAAAACTACTGATAGGGAACCATGGGCTCAGCAATTGGATATCCAATAGGAAAATGATTCGAACAGCGTGAACCACCTACTGAAGACAAGGTGATTCAGGTTAACTTGAGTAGTCGAGATCACTCTAAACCCATCTTTATAAGTGAAAGCTTATCACTTATGGAAAAAGAAGAATTGGTAGTACTCGTAAGAGAGTATATAGATGTCTTTGCATGGAACTATGAAGACATGCCCAGACTTGATCCACAAGTAGCCATGCATCATCTGAATATCAAACCTGATGCCAAGCCAGTCAAGCAGCAGCAACACCGGTTTCGCCTGAACATTATGGAGGCTATTGAAGCCGAAGTTCATAAGCTCATTGCATGCGGCTTCATACGGGAAGAACAACATCTAGATTGGGTTTCCAACATTGTTCCCTCAAGAAAAATGGGAAAATACGAATCTGTATCAACTACCGTGATCTCAATACAGCCTGTCCTAAAGACGAATTCCCATTACCCATCACCGATATCATGATTGACAATACCTGTGGATTCGAAAGGATGTCTTTCATGGACGGCTTTTCAGGGTACAATCAAAGTAAGATGTATCCAAGGGATGAAAAACATACTTCATTTCGGACAGCGTTGGGGGTATAGTGTTATACCGTGATGCCCTTTGGATTAAAGAACACGGGAGTAACTTATCAGCGGGCAATGAATACAATCTTTCGCGACCATCTCCGAAAGACAGTAGAATGTTATGTCAACGACATTGCTGTCAAAAGTCGTGATAAGAATGACCACCTTCACGACTTGAGGACAACCTTCGACATAATGCGGGCTCATCAACTGAAAATGAATCCGACAAAATCCTTCTTGGGGGTTTCGAGTGGCAAGTTCCTTGGATTTATTGTTACATCAAAGGAATTCATCTTGATCCGGACAAAGTCAAAGCCATTCAGAGCATGCATCCACCTAAGAATCTCAAAGAACTTAGAGAGGCCTGCAAGGTGGACTGGCTTATATCAGAAGATTCATCACAAATCTCTCAGTCCGTTGTCAACCGTTCACCCGACTCATGAAAAAGGGTGTTTTTTGTATGGGATCAAGCTTGTCAGGAAGCTTATGAAGATATCAAAAGGTATCTCACAAAACCTCCAGTTTTGGTAGCTCCCACATCAGGAAAGCCATTCTTACTTTATGTGAAAGTTATGGACCATTCTCTTGGTGCTCTACTTGCCCAAAAAGACGATAATGGTCACGAACAAGCTATTTATTATCTGAGTAAGACTCTGATAGGGGTAGAATCTTGCTATAATCCCATTGAGAAAGAATGCTTAGCTCTTGTCTTTGCTATTCAGAAGACACAACATTATTTGGTCGTCCAAACTATACATGTCATTTCTAGAGTGAACGCTTTGTGTCTTCTCATGAAGAAACTAGGATCATTAAATTTAAGATTAGCTAAGTGGGTGCTTCTTTTGTCTCAGTATGACATGCTTTTTGTCCCTCAGAAGGCGGTTAAAGGCCAGGCACTTGCAGAGTTCTTGGCTGCTTATCCGGTTCCGGAAAACTCAAAACTTCATGAAGACATTCCAGATGAAGTCTTTGAATCTAATATAACTTTAGAGGATGAAGTTTGACAGATGTTCTTCGATGGGAATCACGAATAGGCTCTAAAGGTAAGATCATTGCCGGTGTGGGGGTTGTGTTCATCTCTCCACAAAACCATGTCCTTCGTAGGGCATTTTCTCTAACGGAACTATGCTCCAACAATGTGGCAGAATACAATGCTCTACTCATTGGTCTTCAGCTCGCTCACGAAATGGCGGTACGCTACCTTGAAGCTTATGGTGATTCAAAACTGATTATCAATCAGGTTAAAGGCGAATATAAGGTCCGTCGTGAAGACTTGATGCCTTGTTATCACGTAGTCATCGAAGTGGCTAATTTATTTGAGAGCTTTTACATCGGTCACGTGCCTCGATCTCAGAACACTAGGGCTGATGCGCTAGCTGCATTAATAACAACGCTAGCTTTACCAGACGACACCGAGTATCAGCTTACAGTGGCGACTCGACACCTTGTTTGTTCTAAACCTATGTTGAAAACCAAAGGGGCCTATAATATCTCGACGAATCTTGAACCAAGAGATTGGCCATTCCCCCTCATCGATTATGCTTTGCATGGTCTGCTGTCAGACGACTCTAAAGAAGCCGCATCCATTAGACGAAGATCTACCCATTTTTACTATGATCCTATAGTAAAGACACTTTACCGTCGCTCGTATGACGGTATCCTCCTACGTTGCCTTTCCAATTTAGAAGCACAAGAGGTGCTTAAAGAAGCGCACGACGGCATATGCGGAGCTCATCAGCCAGGTCCAAAACTTAAGGACCGATTGCACAGGCTTGGATATTATTGGCCAACCATAATAGCCGATGCCATCCAATATGCACGGAGGTGTAAGGCCTTCCAAATCCATGCAAATTTCATACATTAGCCCTCAGAGTTGCTCCATCCAACCGTTGCTTCATGGCCATCCGAAGCATGGGGAATCGATATCGTAGGGCCAATAAGCCCTTATTCGACAAAAGAACACCGGTTTATCCTAGCGATAACCGATTACTTTTTAAAGTGGGCAGAAGCTATACCACTAGTTGAAGTTAAAACTTCTAACATGGTTAATTTCATCAAACACCATGTCATCCATCTATTTGGTGTCTCTAGGCGGATCATCCATGATAATGGTCCCCAATTCGTGAGTCAGGTGTTCTACCGGTTTTGCGATAAGTACCGGATTCAGAACGTGGCATCAACTGCTTATAATCCTGCCGCTAATAGCTTGGCAGAAGCATTCAACAAGATAGTCATTAAGCTACTCAAAAATTCATTTCATCAAATAAGCGAGACTGGAATGAGAAGCTTAATGAATGTCTTTGGGCCTATCGAACTATGGTACGGACCCCCATAGGCAATACGCCTTTTTTCCTGGTGTACGGATGCGAAGCGGTCATACCATTAGAAATCCAGATGTCATCATTGCGAGTCACTTTAATGACTAAGATGACAACAAAGGACAATGATCGGTTGCGCCTTCAAGAGCTCGAAACCCTAAATCAGAAGCGGTTACAAGCTCAGCAATACATTTAGTTGTATCAAGCCCGAGTCTCAAAAGCCTTTAATAAGAAGGTCAAGCAAAGAATCTTCCAGAAAGGAGACTTAGTTTTAGCCGTCAGGCGACTGATGATCATGACGCACAAAACCAAAGGCAAATTTCAGCCCAAATGGAAAGGACCATTTGTAATAGAAACAGTCTATTCAAATGGGGCATATCGCCTTATGACTTTAGATGGTGATTTACTCATGATGCCGATTAATGGCAGGTTCTTAAAAAAATATTATCCTTGATAGGATCCTTTTCATGATCAAGTTAACATTACACATCTGATTAAGACCTTCAAATTCAAGATATGCAAAAGGAGTGCTCCTCTCTTTCTCTAAACGAGATCATACAACCATAAACTAGTATAGAGCTGATCGTACACTGATTGTTTCAAAGAAGAATCAAGGTTACAAATACAGTAACCAAATAATCCAACACCTCTAATGGTTAAGGATAAAGGAAAACGTTGGCCTTAAGCCCAACATAAGTCCTCGACAACTCATCATGCTGAGGGGAATAGCATGGCTAGCCCGACTCAAACGGTAGTTGGTTAAGGCATACCAAATTCGTTGACAGCTGAGAATTTGCTAAAAATCCTAAGGGACCTGTCCCCATTTGATTCCGCAGTTAAGGATAGAGGAAAATGTTGGCCTCTAAGCCTAACATAAATCCTCGACAACTCATCATGCTGAGGGAAATAGCATGGCTAGCCCGACTCAAACGGTAGTTGGTAAAGGCATACCAAATCCGTTGACAATGGAGGATTTGCTAAAAATCCTAAGGGACCTGTTCCCATTTGATTCCCTCTCTAAGATCACTTACGAATTCCCATCATGGAATGGTAAGACCACATATAAAGGTATTCATATCCCTGGCAAAATGATGAGTCTAACATATCATGTTAACTGATTGGTAGTGAAAAATGCATAATTATCATCATATTTACTATCACATTTTCACATTTATTCATATAATAATGCACATTTATTAATATTTTGTTATTTAATGTGTGCAGGCCTTGAGTTTTGAATTAAATAAAGAATTAAAGCTTAATGAAGCCCAAAAGCCCATATCCAAGCCAAAGTCCAAGCCCAGGTGTAAGAGTGCAATTACAAGAAGTCAAAAGTGCAAATACAAAGTGTAAAAATTGCAAATACTACAAAGAGGGAAAGGATAGAGTTCTATTCTACCCTAAATGCTTGGTGGATGAGGATAAATAAGAGTGCAAGGATGAGATTCATTTTTGAAGGGATTTGAATTTAGGGTAACTTGATTTCTAAGTTATCTCGAAAATCCAAAATGAAGAGCCAGGATCCAGCTTCCAGAAGCATATGCCCAGATGGACGGACCAGAGGAGGCCACGCGCGAAAGCGCGCGTCCAGAGATCAGACTGTGGCCGCGAAAACGCGGCCCAAGCCGCGTTTCCGCGACAATCCTGCCTTATCCATCTACCAGTTTTCGTGGAGGAGTTTATTCAGGACTCTATCGCCTTCTGCACCTATAAATACCCCTGCAGGCGCAGAAGAGAGGTCATCCAGAGAGAGAGATTAGGGTTTTCTTTAGCTATTTCTTTAAAATTTCTGCAAGTTTGTAATTTCGTTTTGAGTACATTGTGGAGGAGAAGGAGCTTGTATTTGGGAGACGTTTTTCGAATAAAGGTTACCTTTTTCCCATTTAATTCTCTGCTATTTAATTTTGCTTTTATTTTGTGATCTCTCTGGTTTAGTTTTTAATCTGCGATCTTCTGATTTATTTGTTTTCTTTCTTTCTCAATTCTTCTTATTAAACAACATAAAAAAAAATTTAAATAAATTGAAAAGATAAAAAAATGATGAACTAATTTCCTATTGTGGTTTGCTGAAATTCTTAAAGCAACCCTAGAGCAGTTAAGCATTGATCGGATTGATGACATTTTTTTAGAAACCCTAGGTTTAAGGTAGAATGCTTGAAGACTAAAAGATGATTAGTTTCATAATCTAAAGTCACACCTTTAAGTAATTTTTCACATTTCATGCTTAAGAACTTTGACAACGTAACTTCAAGGTAAATCTTCTCTTACGTTGTGCTTAGATGTTAGGATGAAAACGTGTTGGATCTTTAGGAGTGTCGCTAGTAAGATTCTAAAGTCTTTTTCTTTTGCTTGCATATCCTCTAGAAAACCTAGGATAGATTCCATGTATTCTAATATGATGATCAATATCCTTAACTTGCACTATGGGTTGTGGTAGAAGATCAGTAAAACCACATCTTTACATTCATATATATATATCTCAAATCTAATCCTTTCTCTGTTTTATTCAAAGCATACAGAGGAATCGGCCGAAAAGCTTGCATCGCATCCTTCCCTGAGGATCACGACCCGCTTTGGCCCTTGCTACAGCGGATAGCATTGAGACTAAGAACTCTACAACTCATTCTTATTATTTACAAAATTCTTAATTCTCAATCAAAATTTTGGCGCCGTTGCCGGGGAAGGAACGGCACGATTTTCTCAAACTAATTATTTTTTATTCTTTCTGTTTGCAGATACAGAAAATAGGAAAACAAAGCAGCAGCGAGGACACATAGCAACTCTGTGCCTCTGCCCTCGAAGGCAGAGCATCAGAGCCTACTTCAGAGCCGCGGGTCCACGGCAAAAGCCGCGTTTCCGCGGCCTGAGTAGTTGACTACTCATCTGATTTTCTGCCGGTTGCTCAGAATTGCAAACAAACTGCTTACTGTTGTGATATATTTTCTCTGTGATCACTCTGCAACTGCTAATTAATAACATTAACCCATTTGTTCATAATAAAAAAAATTTTAGACTCTTGCATTTAGGGCACGTGTCTATTTTAATTTTTTTAATTCTGTTGAAGAGTGCTGGCGACAAGGTACGTCTGCATTGTATATAGATTAGGAAACACTCTTGGCTGTTTACTGCTTTTTGAGTGATTACTTTTCTACTGCTTTACACGTACACAAAAATATCTTAAGGGCATAACCCATAAACAAGATAAGGTGGGGATTTCATCACCCTCCCTTGGCCCACAAATCATATCCGTCACACTCACAACCCTAACCTTAAGTAAAATTTGACTAGACGTTGGCCCTAGGTTAACTCGGGCTCAATAGGAGATTGACTGAAGGAGAAAAATTGTTCGAAATTAACTCTTGTCAAATCGGTGTCTAGGCAGGGGATTGAGAGCCGAAAGCCCGTTATTTAATTAAGGAACGTCTCTGACGGAAAACCTCCCACCGGTCTTGCCACCTACCTGGCCGATTAGCTTGTGGTTAACGTCGACAGTAGACCTCCTAAGGACAGTCTAAAGTTAGGAGTCGTCTAGGTCAAGGATAACCCTAGAATAGGATTTTTTTGTTTGTTTTTCTTTTTTTTTGGTTGATTGGGTGAACTTGTTTGCTAATTGTGCATGCCCGCTTGGTCGAGAGACCCACTTACATCTAGGCTAACTAGAACTAGTTCACCACCCGAGCAAAAGCCCGACTCACACATGGCACAACCACAGTCACTCCAAGATAGGTTCTATCCTATTAGAACCTCTCTTCCTTCTTGCATCAAGCTTACTATTGAAGGTGTTGACCCATTTGAACTCAAGCCATAATACATCAACACCCTTTCCAAATTTCATGGACTTGAATCCGAGGATGCATACTTCTTCATAAGGGAATTTGAAGAAGTATGTCTCATGATGAATATACCTAAGTTAGGAAAAGATGCCATCAAACTTAGGTTTATCCCCTTTGCTTTGAAGGATTTAGCAAAGAAATGGCTCTACAGTCTAGAGGCCGGTTCAATATCTTTTTGGGATAATTTCATTAAGGCCTTCTTAAAGAAATTTTATCCCGTTCACAAGACTGCACTGATTAGGAAGAACATCCTACAGTTTAAGCAAACAGCCAATGAACCTTTTTGGAAATACTTCGAACGTTTTAAGGACCTCCTTGCCCAATGCCTTCACCATGGGATAGAAAAATGGCGACTTTGCCAAGTTCTATATGATGGATTAGATTATCCTACTAAAACGCTGTTAGAATCCATGTGCCAAGGAGGATTTCTGCAAAAGAACGAAGATGAAGGATGGTTATTATATGAAGAATTAGCTGATAATACCATCCAATGGGAACCTACTCCGGAAAAATTTAGGACTAATGACCCTACTTCTTCTAAAGGAGGTATCCATTCCATTGAGGCCAACATAGCAACCGATGCTAAATTAGCTGCTGTTATGCGAAGACTAGAGGCTCTTGAAACTAAAGAGCCAGTCTCTGTGAACCAAGTCAGCCCAACATCTTTGGCGGGCTGTACTTATTGTCAAGATATGAACCATGTGTTCGAGGAATGTCCTGTTTTCATCGCGCATCAAAGCTTGCCCGAACATATGAGTGCGGCCTTCACAAGGCCCACCAACAATCCTTATTCACGCACCTACAATCCTAGTTGGAGAAATCATCCCAATTTTTCGTGGGGCCAAGCAACAATGATCAAACTAGGCCCAAATTCTCCAACAACTTCCAAAATCCGCCCTATCAACAAAATTTCCCTAGTCAAAATCCTCCACCGTCTTTCCAAAATTCACAAATGGAGACAAGACTTTCAAATTTGGAAAGAAAGATGGACACTCTAGTTAAAAGCCATGACACGCTGGCTCAAGTCTTAACTAAGATAGAGATCCAATTGAACCAACAAGAGAGACAGAGGGGTACCCTACCGAGTCAACCATTGCCAAATCCTAGGAATGATAGGCCAGCCAATGAGGCTCAAGACCCAAACCAGTGTCACATGGTTCATACACTCAGATCGGGGAAACAAGCTGATAATCAAGTATCCATGCCACAGGATCCATCTCAGTCATCCATTCCATCTAGCTCCACTCCTTCTCCACCCAGCTCCAATGAAACTGAAGTTGAAAAGTCAGCAGGACAGGTGCACCAGCCTATAGCTCCATTTCCAAATAGGCTTAGAAGTAACAACAATGCACATATGGAGAAATTATTAGAGGTGTTCAATCAAGTTAGGCTCAACATCCCACTTCTTGATGCAATCCAACAGGTCCCTAGTTATGCCAAATTCCTTAAGGACATGTGCACCAAGAAAAGAAAGACTAATGTGCCTAAGAAGGTTTTTCTAGCCACTAACATTAGTGAGTTATTGTCTAACCAGATCCCTATTAAGTATAAGGACCCTGGTTGCCCCACCATCTCTTGCACCATAGGTCGAGCCGAAATCAATCGAGCACTCCTCGATTTAGGAGCTAGCATCAATTTGCTCCCTTTCTCCGTATATCAACAACTTGGATTAGGTAAACTCAACCCGACCCAAGTTACTATTCAGTTGGCTGACCGCTCAATCAAAGTTCCTAAGGGAGAGATCAATGACATTCTCATACGGGTGGGAGAATTTATTTACCCAGTCGATTTCATTGTTTTAGAGACACAACCCGTGTCTAATCCTAGGTCCCAAACTCCCGTCATCTTAGGAAGACCGTTCCTAGCAACCACAAATGCAATCATAAATTGTAGAAACGGATCCATGAGACTGACTTTTGGGGATATGACCAAGGAAGTCAATGTTTTCAACCTAGGTAAGCATCCCTGCGATGTGACCGACCAACCCTTTGAGGTTAACTTCATTGAGAACATGACGAGTGAGCATAATGAGGAGATCACACTAGAGTCAGAGGAAGAGGAAGACTTAGAAGCAAGTGATCTCAGCCTTGATGAGATCGAATGGGAATCAAATCTGAGTTCTATAGAGATGAGAGATTCTAGCTTAACACCTTCACCCATCGAGCCACCTCCTTCTTTGGAGTTAAAAGCCTTGCCTAAACATCTTAAGTACGCCTACCTAGGTGAACAAGAGATGTTACTGGTCATAGTTGCATCTAATTTGACTAATAGGCAAGAGGAAGAGCTACTGGCAACCCTTAGGAGACATAGGGAAGCCATTGGTTGGACTATGGCAGATATCAAGGGACTGAGCCCTACGATAGTCTAGCATCGTATCCATCTAGAGGAAGGGGTTAGACCGAAGAGGGATCCACAGCGTAGGCTAAACCCACTCATGCAGGAGGCTGTACACGCCGAAATAGTGAAACTGTTAGATAATGGGATCATTAATCCCATTTCCGATAGCGAATGGGTTAGCCCAATGCATGTTGTCCCTAAGAAGTCTAGCTTTACTGTGGTAGAGAATGACAAGCATGAGTTAGTGCAAACACGATTGCCTACCAAGGTTAGAGTATGCATAGACTACCGCAAGTTGAACGCCGCCACTAGGAAAGATCATTTTCCTCTCCCATTTATCGACCAAATGCTGGAAAGATTAGCCGGTCATGAGTATTACTGTTTCTTGGACGGTTATTCAGGGTATAACCAAATCCCTATAGCCCCGGAGGACCAAGAAAAGACAACGTTCACGTGCCCATTTGGGACATTTGCCTACCGTCGAATGCCTTTCGGCCTATGTAATGCCCCAGCCATATTTCAACGTTGTATGTTAAGCCTGTTTTCTGATATGGTCGAGCGCTTTTTAGAGATTTTCATGGACGACTTCTCCGTCTATGGAAATTCATTTGACCATTGTCTCCATCACTTGGAGCTAGTACTGAGTAGATGCACCGAAAAGAATTTGACCCTCAATTGGGAAAAGTGCCACTTCATGGTGCAGCATGGGATTGTCCTAGGTCATGAGATATCTAGGGAAGGGATAAAAGTGGACAAGGCTAAGGTGGATATCATAGCCAAACTTCCAATTCCACGATGTGTGAAGGACATTCGGTCTTTCTTAGGACACGCTGGGTTTTATCGTAGGTTCATTAAGGATTTTAGCAAAATTGCTAGACCCCTTACAGACCTTCTAGCTAAAGACGTGCCCTTCATATTTGACGATAGGTGCAATAGTGCATGGGAAAAGTTGAAAGTGGAACTTATTTCTGCACCTATCATCTCACCTCCGGACTGGTCCAAGCCTTTTGAGATCATGTGCGATGCCTCAGATTTTCCGATAGGTGCTGTCTTAGGATAGCGTAAGGATAGCAAGCAGCATGTGATCTATTATTCGAGTAGGATGCTCAATGACGCCCAAATGAACTATACTACAACCGAGAAGGAATTCTTGGCAGAAGTGTTCGCTTTGGAGAAATTCTGCCCATACCTACTTGGGACCAAGACCACGATTTTCACCGACCATTCTGCACTTCGATACCTTATGCTAAAAAAGGATGCGAAGGCCCGACTCATTCGTTGGATCCTCCTCCTTCAAGAATTTGATCTCGAAATTCAAGATAAAAAAGGTGTTGAAAATGTTGTCGCAGACCATCTCTCTCGCGTGCCTAATGCACCCTCCGACGAACTGCCCATCAATGACAATTTTCTCGATGAACAACTTCTAGCCATCTCTAAGGAACCATGGTTTGCTGACATAGTAAATTACTTAGGGCATCTCCAACCACCCCCTCCATTTTGGAGTGTACTTTCACTCCAAAATGGAGGGTTCAACAAAAAACTCTCCAACCATCACTCCATTTTCCACTCCAAATGGAATATTCTCTACATATTTTATTATTATTATTATTTTATTGTATCAAATTTTAATTATCAACATATTATGTGATAATTTAAGTAAATTGCGTAATACTATTAAAATATTTTAAAATGTATTTAACTTTTTAATAATTTTATATAATATTTAATATTTAACTTTAATAATTAATTAATATTTTTATTTATGAAATTAAGAAATTATTTTTTAATTCTACTATATTCAATTATAAGAAATATGAAATTTTTAATAATATATTCAATTTTTAAATTAATAGATTTATTTTTCATTTAATTTATATAAAACAATATAAACACTAGATAATTGTACGACCGAGGTGAATCACAAATACAAAAGGAATTTATTTTACACTACGATTTTGTTAATGCACAACAAATTACAAATTTAAGTATAAAACAATTATTAACATTGAATAACTTAATAAAATATATTGAATTAAACAAAGTAAAATTATAAATTTAAAAACAAATAATTAAAAAATTAAAATATAAAAACTAAATAAAATACAAAATATAAAAACTAAAATTTAAATTAACAAAAATAATTTAAACATAACCTAAAAAATCTAAACTTAAAACAAAAAATTTAAACTTAAAACTAAAATAAAATAAAAAACATTTAAAAAAAAAAAAGCCACCCGGCAAAATGCCGGGTGCTACAGTGCCGCGCCATTTCTGGCGCGGCACTGTAGCACCCGGCATTTTGCCGGGTGCGAAATGGCGTGGGTTGGAGCCCACGCCATTTCTAGCAAAGCCAACCCACGCCATTTTTGGCGTGGGTTGGAGATGGCCTTAGTCACGAACCAAACACCACCTAATTGGTCAAAACAGGATAGATACCGGTTCTTGTCTCAAGTCCGGTATTACATGTGGGAAGATCCTTATCTTTTCAAATATTGTAGCGACCAAATTATTAGGAGATGTGTCCCCGACGAGGAAACTAAAAGCGTTCTAGCTTTTTGTCATGAGTTCGCTTGCGGTGGACATTTGGTCCCCGCAAAACTGCCGAAAAGATTCTGCAAAGTGGCTTTTATTGGCCAACTGTGTTCAAAGACGCATTCGAGTATTACAAAACTTGTACAAGATGTCAAATGATAGGAAGAATTTCCAAACGAAATATGATGCCCCTAAATCCAATTCTAGAAGTAGAACTTTTCGATGTCTGGGGCATTGATTTTATGGGACCCTTCCCTAATTCGTTTGGGCACCAATACATCTTGTTGGCCGTAGACTTCGTATCAAAATGGGTTGAAGCCGTTCCTTGCAAGACAAATGACAACAAAGTTGTTGTCAAATTCTTGAAAGAAAATATCATCTCGCGCTTTAGAACCCCTCATGCCATTATTAGTGACAATGGTACGCATTTTTACAATAGAACTTTTGAGGCTCTTATGCGAAAATATGCCATAACTCACAAGTTGTCTACGCCCTACCATCCTCAAACTAACGGATAGGTAGAAGTTTCTAATAGGCAAGTCAAGCTCATCTTGGAGAAAACTGTGAATCAGAATAGGAAGGACTGGTCCACCAAACTGGTGGATGCCCTATGGGCATATAGGACTGCCTTTAAGACGATTCTAGGAATGTCTCCCTACAGACTAGTCTTTGGAAAGGCTTGCCACCTTCCTGTTGAGCTAGAGCACCGGGCCCTATGGGCAATTAAGCAGCTAAATTTCGATTTAGATAAGGCCGGTGAGCTTTAAAAATTGCAAATTTCTGAACTAGAGGAATTAAGGAATGAAGCATACGACAATGCGAAGATTGCGAAGGATAGAGTTGAGGTTTTTCATGACAAGTTCATCACGAGAAAAACGTTTGTCCAAGGACAAAAAGTTTTACTCTATAACTCTAGACTTCATCTCTTTCCTGGCAAGTTGAAGTCAAGATGGATAGGGCCCTTCATTGTTAAGACTGTGTTTCCACACGGAGCCGTAGAGATCTACGACCCCAAAAATGGCAATGCATTCAAGGTAAATGGTCAACGTCTTAAAATCTTTTTGGAGTCAGTACCGAAAGTAAATGCAGCCATGGGTCTTTTTGACCCACTGTATCGGTAACTATATCTTTCTGCCAGTTCATGCATCCATGCATTTCATTCATACATTAGGGACAATGCATGAAACAAGTGTGGGGGAAGGGTATATAATATAGGTAATATAAAAAAAAGAAAAAAATAATAGAAATATTTTTCTTTTTCTCTTTATCTTTTGCATAAAAAAATTTATAAAAAGGATAATACTTTGACTTATTTCTTGAAAGAAATCTAAGTTAGTTTTAAGAATTAGGAAAGTCATGATTAGGATTTCGAAAAACTTGGTCAAAATAAATGAATTGTTTAATTTTTAGGTATAGGAGGAGAAATTGAATAAATAATTAGTCTTGATTTTTACCTTAATGAATGTGCATTCCTAGTGCATATATAGGATTCCAAAACAAAGACCCTTGTGCCTCATAAAAAAATAAAATAATAATAATATATATCACTAATTAAGCTGGATACATGTGCCTCAAGAAGCATAAGTGTTCACGCCTAAAGGTGAGATTCTGAATAAATAAAGCCATTAGTTTTGTGGCCTAGTTCACTCGAATTTGAGTCCGCGGGGTGTTTTCTCACCTGGTGCCCTAAAACCTACCGGTTTGGGAGCCACCGACTTTAAGTTCGCTACATGGGTGGATTAGAAAGCCTAAGAAAACTGAGAAATATTATACATGTATTAACACATCTATTAGTCAATTAGTTAGGTATGAGGGCCTCAAGAAGCCTTGATACTTACACGAAAGAAAATTAGATGAGTTATAATGCTAAAAAAAAATATTAACACATCTAATAGTCAATTAGTTAGGTATGAGGACCTCAAGAAGCCTTGATACTTACACGAAAGAAAATTAGATGAAGTTATAAAAATAATAAAGAGGCATGAGAGTCCAAGTTAAGGAATTCCTAGCAAAGTTACAAGGATGCATATGACTTAGGGTAACGAAAAAGACTATACAAACATTCAATTTTGATCCTTACCTAAAATAAATAACAATTCACTTTATTAAGACTAAGTTTAAGAATGAATAAAAATGATAATCCTAAAACTTATAGACTACTTAGTCTCTTCAAATATAATTCAAATAGTCTCCTTTTTATGGATTTTGTGGGTGTAAACCGCTGAAAACCCTCATGAGACAACACTCGTTCTCTAGGGTAACCTAGGGGTTTAACGGCTTATTGCACATGCTAAGTGCAACCGTGATTCCTACGAAAGTGAGTTAGCTAGATTAGATTTTCTTTTTCTTTGATTTTTACTCGAGGACGAGCAAAAAGATAAGTGTGGGGGTGTGATTGGTAGTGAAAAATGCATAATTATCATCATATTTACTATCACATTTTCACATTTATTCATATAATAATGCACATTTATTATAATAATGCACATTTATTAATATTTTGTTATTTAATGTGTGTAGGCCTTGAGTTTTGAATTAAATAAAGAATTAAAGCTTAATGAAGCCCAAAAGCCTATATCCAAGCCCAAGTCCAAGCCCAGGTGTAAGAGTGCAATTATAAGAAGTCAAAAGTGCAAATACAAAGTGTAAAAATTGCAAATACTACAAAGAGGGAAAGGATAGAGTTCTATTCTACCCTAAATGCTTGGTGGATGAGGATAAATAAGAGTGCAAGGATGAGATTCATTTTTGAAGGGATTTGGATTTAGGGTAACTTGATTTCTAAGTTATCTCGAAAATCCAAAATGAAGAGCCAGGATCCAGCTTCCAGAAGCATATGCCCAGATGGACGGACCAGAGGAGGCCACGCGCGAAAGCGCGCGGCCAGAGATCAGACTGTGGCCGTGGAAACACGGCCCAAGCCGCGTTTCCGCGGCAATCCTGCCTTATCCATCTACCAGTTTTTGTGGAGGAGTTTATCCGGGACTCTATCGCCTTCTGCACCTATAAATACCCCTGCAGGCGCAGCAGAGAGGGCATCCAGAGAGAGATTAGGGTTTTCTTTGGCTATTTCTTTAAAATTTCTGCAAGTTTGTAATTTCGTTTTGAGTACATTGTGGAGGAGAAGGAGCTTGTATTTGGGAGACGTTTTTCGAATAAAGGTTACCTTTTTCCCATTTAATTCTCTGCTATTTAATTTTGCTTTTATTTTGTGATCTCTCTGGTTTAGTTTTTAATCTGCGATCTTCTAATTTATTTGTTTTCTTTCTTTCTCAATTCTTCTTATTAAACAACATAAAAAAATTTAAATAAATTGAAAAGATAAAAAAATGATGAACTAATTTCCTATTGTGGTTTGCTGAAATTCTTAAAGCAACCCTAGAGCAGTTAAGCATTGATCGGATTGATGACATTTTTTTAGAAACCATAGGTTTAAGGTAGAATGCTTGAAGACTAAAAGATGATTAGTTTCATAATCTAAAGTCACACCTTTAAGTAATTTTTCACATTTCATGCTTAAGAACTTTGACAACGTAACTTCAAGATAAATCTTCTCTTACGTTGTGCTTAGATGTTAGGATGAAAACGTGTTGGATCTTTAGGAGTGTCGCTAGTAAGATTCTAAAGTCTTTTTCTCTTGCTTGCATATCCTCTAGAAAACCTAGGATAGAGTCCATGTATTCCAATATGATGATCAATATTCTTAACTTGCATTATGGGTTGTGGCAGAAGATCAGTAAAACCACATCTTTACATTCATATATATATCTCAAATCTAATCCTTTCTCTGTTTTACTCAAAGCATACAGAGGAATCGGCCGAAAAGCTTGCATCGCATCCTTCCCTGAGGATCACGACCCGCTTTGGCCCTTGCTACAGCGGATAGCATTGAGACTAAGAACTCTACAACTCATTCCTATTATTTACAAAATTCTTAATTCTCAATCATTAACACTAAACCTCTGGTAGCAAGACTATAATCTACTCCCCAACGGGTAAAGCCAATATCCCCAGTGAATAAACCCCGCTTGTCATTCTCTTCAACAGAATGACAGGTCCACTCAAATTACTGTTATGTTCAAGCACCTCTAACAGTAAATGAATCATTGTAAAGTTAACATCACATCTCTGACAAGTTGCTTTACAAGTCCCCACAAAGCTCTTTGATACATGATCATCTGTGGGACTCATTTCCTAACTCCCCAGTGGGTTTCTAATTATCAGTCCTCAGTAGACTTTCTGGTTGTCACGTTAACAATATACCTCTGATAATTTCTTTCAAATAACATCCGAAGGAGATATCAAAATCCTCATGGAGTTAATACTCAAGTCTGATTTTCCCTAGTGGAATTATTTCTTTGTCATCATGTCCAGTTCGTCACCTCTGAATGACAAAATTTTTAGCTTGGTAGCTTCTCAATCAGTTACGTTCCTGCGACCTCTGAACCGACAGATAGCCAAGTCTCATCTTTCAGTCCAGTAGAGACTATTTCTTTGTCATCATGTCCAGTTCGTCACCTCTGAATGACAAAATTTTGAGCTTGGTGGCTTCTCAATCGGTTACGTCCCTGCGACCTCTGAACCGACAGATAGTCAAGTCTCATCGTTCAGTCCAGTAGGAACTATTTCTTTGTCATCATGTCCAGTTTGTCACCTCTGAATGACAAAATTTTAAGCCTGGTGGCTTCTCAATCGGTTACATCCCTCGACCTCTGAACCGACGATAGCCAAGTCTCATCTTTCAGTCTAATATAGGACTATTCCTTTGTCATCATGTCCAGTTCGTCACCTTTGAATGATAAAAAATTTTGAGCTTGGTGGCTTCTCAATCGGTTACGTCCCTGCGACCTCTGAACCTATAGATAGCCAAGTCTCACCTTTCAGCTCAGTGGAGACTATTTCTTTGTCATCATGTCTAGTTTGTCACCTCTGAATGACAAAACTTTGAGCTTGGTGGCTTCTCAATCGGTTACATCCCTGCGACCTTAGATAGCCAAGTCTCATCTTTCAGTCCAGTAGGGACTATTTCTTCAACATCATGTCCAGTTCGTCACCTCTGAATGACAAAATTTTGAGCTTGGCAGCTTCTCAAGGTTACGTCCCTGCGACCTCTGAACCGATAGATAGCCAAGTCTCACGTTTCAGTCAAGTAGGGACTATTCCTTTGTCATCATGTCCAGTTCCTCACCTCTGAATGACAAAATTTTGAGCATGATGGCTTCTCAATCGGTTACGTCCCTGTGACCTCTGAACCGACAGATAGCCAAGTCTCATCTTTTAGTCCAGTAGGGACTATTTCTTTGTCATCATGTCCAGTTCGTCATCTCTAAATGACAAAATTTTGAGCTTGGTGGCTTCTTAATCAGTTACGTCCCTGCGACCTCTGAACCGACAGATAGCCAAGTCTTATCTTTCAGTCAAGTTGGGACTATTTTTTTGTCATCATGTCCAGTTCGTCACCTGTGAATGACAAAATTTTGAGCTTGGTGGCTTCTCAATCGGTTACGTCCCTGAGACCTCTGAACTGACAGATAGCCAAGTCTTATCTTTCAGTCCAGTATAGGACTATTTCTTTGTCATCATGTCTAGTTCGTCACCTCTGAATGACAAAATTTTGAGCTTGGTGGCTTCTCAATCGGTTACGTCCCTGCGACCTCTAAACCAACAGATAGCCAAGTCCCATCTTTCAGTCCAGTATAGGACTATCTCTTTGTCATCATGTTTAGTTCGTCACCTCTGAATGACAAAATTTCAAGCTTGGCGGCTTCTCAATCGGTTACGTCCCTGCGACCTCTGAACCGACAGATAGCCAAATCTCATCTTTTAGTCCAGTATAGGACTATTTCTTTGTCATCATGTCTAGTTCGTCACCTCTGAATGACAAAATTTCGAGCTTGGTGGCTTCTCAATCGGTTACGTCCCTGCAACCTCTGAACCGACAGATAGTCAAGTCTCATCTTTCAATCCAGTATAGGACTATTTCTTTGTCATCATGTCCAGTTCATCACCTCTGAATGACAAAATTTCGAGCTTGCTGACTTCTTAATCGGTTACGTCCTTGTTACCTCTGAGCCGATAGATAGCCAAGTCTCATCTTTCAGTCAAGTATAGGACTATTTCTTTGTCATCTTGTCCAGTTCGTCACCTCTGAATAACAAAATTTCGAGCTTGGTGGCTTCTCAATCAGTTACGTCCCTCTTACCTCTGAACCGATAGATAGCCAAGTCTCATCTATCAGTCCAGTATAGGACTATTTCTTTGTCATCATGTCCAGTTCGTCACCTCTGAATGACAAAATATCGAGCTTGGTGGCTTCTCAATCGGTTACGTCCTTGTTACCTCTGAACCGACAGATAGCCAAGTCTCATCTTTCAGTCCAGTATAGGACTATTTCTTTGACATCATGTCCAGTTCGTCACCTCTGAATGACAAAATTTCGAGCTTGGTGGCTTCTCAATCGGTTACATCCTTGTTACCTCTGGACCGACGATAGCTAAGTCTCATCTTTCAGTCTAGTATAGGACATTCCTTTGTCATCATGTCCAGTTCATCACCTCTGAATGACAAAATTTTGAGCTTGGTGGCTTCTCAATCGGTTACGTCCCTGCGACCTCTGAACCAACAGATAGCTAATTCTCATCTTTCAGTCTAGTAGGGACTATTTCTTTGTCATCATGTCCAGTTCGTCACCTGTGAATGACAAAATTTTGAGCTTGGTGGCTTCTCAATCGGTTACATCCCTGTGACCTCTGAACTAACAGATAGCCAAGTCTCACCTTTTAGTCCAGTAGGGACTATTTCTTTATCATCATGTCCAGTTCGTCACCTCTGAATGATAAAATTTTGAGCTTGGTGGCTTCTCAATCAGTTACGTCCCTGCGACCACTGAACCGACAGATAGCCAAGTCTCATCTTTTAGTCCAGTATAGGACTATTTTTTTGTTGTCATGTCCAGTTCGTCACCTCTGAATGACAAAATTTTAAGCTTGGTGGCTTCTAAATCGGTTACATCCCTACGACCTCTGAACCGACAGATAGCCAAGTCTCATCTTTCAGTCCAATATAGGACTATTTTTGTGTCATCATGTCCAGTTCGTCACCTCTGAATGATAAAATTTCAAGCTTGGTGGCTTCTCAATCGGTTACGTCCTTGTTACCTCTGAACCGATAGATAGCCAAGTCTCATCTTTCAGTCCAGTATAGGACAATTTCTTTGTCATAATGTCCAGTTCGCCATCTCTGAATGACAAAATTTCGAGCTTAGTGGCTTCTCAATCGGTTACGTCCTTGTTACTTCTGAACCAACAGATAGCCAAGTCTCATCTTTCAGTCCAGTATAGGACTATTCCTTTGTCATCATATCCAGTTCCTCACCTCTGACTGACAAAATTTTGAGCTTGGTGGCTTCTCAATCGGTTACGTCCCTGCGACCTCTGAACTGACAGATAGCCAAGTCTCATCTTTCAGTCCAGTAGGGACTATTTCTTTGTCCAGTTCGTCAACTCTGAATGATAAAATTTTGAGCTTTGTGGTTTCTCAATCGGTTACGTCCCTGCGACCTCTGAACCGATAGATAGCCAAGTCTCACCTTTCAGTCCAGTATAGGACTATTTCTTTGTCATCATGTCCAGTTCGTCACCTCTGAATGACAAAATTTTGAGCTTGGTGGCTTCTCAATCGGTTACGTCCCTGCAACCTCTGAATCGACAAATAGCCAAGTCTCATCTTTCAGTCTAGTGGGGACTATTTCTTTATCATCATGTCCAGTTCGTCACCTCTGAATGACAAAATTTCGAGCTTGGTGGCTTCTCAATTGGTTATGTCCTTGTTACCTCTGAACAGACAGATAGCCATGTCTTATCTTTCTGTCTAGTATAGGAATATTTCTTTATCATCATGTCCAGTTCGTCACCTCTGAATGACAAAATTTTGAGCTTGGTAGCTTCTCAATCGGTTACATCTTTGTTACCTCTGAACCGATAGATAGCCAAGTCTCATCTTTCAGTCCTGTATATGACTATTCCTTTGTCATCATGTCCAGTTCGTCACCTCTGAATGACAAAATTTTAAGCTTAGTGGCTTCTCAATCGGTTATGTCCCTGCGACCTCTGAACTGACAGATAGCCAAGTCTCATCTTTCAGTCTAGTAGGAACTATTTCTTTGTCATCATGTCCAGTTCGTCACCTCTGAATGACAAAATTTTGAGCTTGGTGGCTTCTCAATCGGTTACGTCCCTGCGACCTCTGGACCAACAGATAGCCAAGTCTCACCTTTCAGTCCAGTAGGGACTATTTCTTTGTCATCATGTCCAGTTTATCACCTCTGAGTGACAAAATTTTGAGCTTGGTGGCTTCTCAATCGATTACGTCCCTGCGACCTCTGAACCGACAGATAGCCAAGTCTCATCTTTCAGTCCAGTAGGACTATTTCTTTATCATCATGTCCAGTTCGTCACCTCTGAATGATAAAATTTTGAGCTTGGTGGCTTCTCAATCGGTTACGTCCCTGCGACCTCTTAACCGACAGATAGCCAAGTCTCACCTTTCAGTCCAGTAGAGATTATTTCTTTGTCATCATGTCCAGTTCGTCACCTCTGAATGACAAAATTTTGAACTTGGTTGCTTCTCAATCGATTACGTCCCTGCGACCTCTGAACCGACAGATAGCCAAGTCTCATCTTTCAGTCCAGTAGGGACTATTTCTTTGTCTTCATGTCATTTCATCACCTCTGAATGACAAAAATTTTGAGCTTGGTGGCTTGTCAATCTGTTACGTCCCTGCGACCTCTGAACCGACAAATAGCCAAGTCTCATCTTTCAGTCCAGTAGAGGACTATTTCTTTGTCATCATGTCCAGTTCATCACCTCTGAATAACAAAATTTCGAGTTTGGAGGCTTCTCAATCGGTTACGTCCCTGCGACCTTTAAACCGGCAGATAGCCAAGTCTCACCTTTTAGTCTAGTAAGGACTATTTATTTTAATGTGTGACTAACACTATTAGTTTATCGCCACTGATTAGATTAGTTATTCCATTATTCTGCTTCCTTTTGAGGATTGTTACAACAACTTGAAAATAAGTATTGAAAATTTAGAAAAATATAACAAGTTGGAAATGCAACAGAGGAATCAAGTAAAATTACTTTTTATTGATTTCAAAAGAGGGATACATGGATGCTCAGATTACAAGCTACGAGGGTGCTTCGTAGGATTTGATCCGTTTCTTCAAGAATGGCCAGCCTATTCTTCCTCTCCTCAGCAGCCCTAATAAGTGCTTGCGACCTCAACTCAGCCTCGTTAATGCTCACCGTTTGGGATAAGCGAGCCTCAATTTCAACCAAAGTTGCCCTCTGTGCTAGCTCCTGCTGCAGGACTTCGTCATCCTGAGCCTTAAGTTGCTCTAACCGAGCAATCTCTTCAAGGCACACCGGTTCAGCCTTGGACAAAAGAAGATTAGCCTTCCTGATCATTTCCTTGGTCTTTTCAATCTTATCCTCAGCGTCAAGAAAAGCGTTGTTAGAAGCATCTATGGCATCCCCAAGTTCTACTCTCCTCATCTCCAAGGATTTCAAGTCGGAGGAAATTGCCTTAGCTGCTTCTTGAGCGGCGAGATGGGCTTCATGCATTTGAGCAGCAAGGTGCGCAAGCTGTTCATTAACTGAAGACTCTAGATTTGAGTGGCTAAGATGGCGCCATTCGTCCACATCCCTCTCAAGCCTCTACCAGAAGCTCCAATGTGGCGGCCTGGTCATCCCCTCCAAAGTCTCAGATATTGTCAATGCTTCGGGAGAGGACCACCTTTAAAGCAGAGAATGAGGTAGTCGAGCTCTTCAAGACCAAAGCAACAGATCGCTTTAAGCCCTTATAAAAGCTGTCGACTAACTCAGCCACGAATTCATTCTCGCCCTCAATTACTCCCCGTGAACGAGCAGCCTCTGAAGACAAAACTTCCACCGGTTTTACTAACGTAACTGTGGAAGAAATAGTAGAAGCACTGGCTGGAGCAATATGAGGGATCGCCGGTGATCTCGGAGGAGTCCTCATTGAAACCAGTACACTAGCCACAACCGAAGTAGGGCTAGTGGCTATTTCTGGGAGAGCTGGCTCAACCACCAGTGTTGGAGAAGTAAGACTGGTAATCACCTTCAGCTCCGCGCTTGGCAAGATAGGCGGCACTGGCAAAACCAATGACATCTCACTTACCGATATAGTTAGAAGTGAGGTTGGTTCCGTGACTACTGTTCCCTCAATCCCCTTTCCTCTAGCCGGTTCGGGTAATAAGAGGGCAGGTCGTGATACAAAACATCCAACTCGACAGCATCCGCCACGATCGAAGTACTTGTTTCACCCCTGAGTCCCTCAGGGAGACTGGTTGGTTCCCTTGAAGTCGATGCACCCAAGAGCGGGGCACCTGTGGTTAAACATTGATTAAGCAAGGCGTAATGAATATCACGACAAAAATTACTCACGAAAGAGCAAAATGTTACCAAAAGATGGTATCGCCTTAACTGCCTGGGCTGCAGTCTCTTTCTGAAATCCCTCGGCAATGACTTCAGTCCTCTCAGGCTCCATGGGAAAATTTTTGGCAGAATCAACACGGACGACCGGCTCACCTTCACTCGCTGAACCCTCTGTGTTTCACCCAAAAGAGCTGAAAGCTGTGGGACTTCCTTTTGAGGTCCAGCACCTGAAGGACCTACATCGGCCGCGCCGCATCACCTCTAGATTCTTCTGAGACGACAAAATAGCTAGCCTCATCGCCTTCTCTATAAGTGAACAGGGGATCATAATGCTCCCCGTTCTCTTGCGACCTCGGCTCTCGGGTCTCTCACCACCTCGGTTCCTGAGTCATGAGGTAAACAATGAGTTGTATGGAATATATAAGAGAGTATTGCAAGAACGGAGTTGATCTTACTCGAGTCTGGAACAGCTTTACCAGCGGTCTGCCTAGGAGCCGATAGCTTAATGACTAATGGAGAAGGAGGAGGAGGCACTGTATTGCAATAACAGTGGGAGCGTAGCGACGAGGCTTCTTCACTACCCTCTTCCTGCGAGATCTGCCTTACCGCTTTCGTTTGAAGTGAACATCAGGATCTTATTCCTCTAACTCCTCCACCTTTACATCTTCCATGTGTGCCTACCCCACCAGAAGCAGCTGCTGGAGCCTCGACACTTGTATCCCCTTCAAAGCGGGGACTTCCTACGTCTGAGGCCTCCCTATCATCAACAGAAATGAATTCACCGAGGCTTGACACGCAGACCCTCTTACCCTCGCTTCTCTCAGTGACCTTCCGCTTCAACCGCTGAGAGATCAACTTCACACCAAAGGAATTAATAGAAAACCCAGTTGGTGTGGAGTTCGAAGTTCTATACCACTGACAAAATTCCAGGGTCGTCAGAAGGTTCGGAGTCCTCAGCGGCATGCACAGCCGCGCCTCAATACAGCCAGCAATATAAAACCGCCAGGCACGAGCTCCATTGATGAGGCTCCCCATGAAGGCCAGGCTGCTGTTCGAATTACCTACGTACAGTTAGTCATACCCAAACTGATGAGCAAACCGACTTAGAACATAGGGCTCCAGGTAACAGGTGTCTCTGCTTCTATACAACAAGTGAGATGGCCGGATGCTAACCAGCCATTCGAAGACTCCCCGATTCAACGACGTATGCCTTTCCCCTACATCATTGAATTCTTCACCATAGCCTGCATCACGAATGTAGGGAAACCACCAAAAAAGGCTATAGATGTCATGACGGCACGGCAGTTTGTGGACGTCAGCCACATAAGTCCGTGATCACGAACACCCCTCGAATCGATGGAGAAGCGCCATTCGAACACCTTCTGGGGGCTCCTCACCGGCTTGGATAATGGAAGGGCAGTGAAGGGCGAACCATGCCATCAAATAAGTATATGGCAAACCAATTCTGGGGTTTGGTCCGTCGCGAGGTAAGATAGTCCCCTTTTCTCGCTTCATTGTTGGTGGCCTACAGAAAGCCTCCGTCAATGCACGAAGGCCTCTTTGAATACAGCACACCATTGCTGGAAGAAGTTCAAGAGAATGACCATGGACTAGACGAACAGCCGGTAATAAGGCAGTTGGATGAATGACGTCGCTAGACGGAGATGGCACTATACATCTCTTTAGCCAAACCGTTAAAAAGCCAGCTAGAAGTGCCTTCTGGGACGTCGGTCGACAAGCTTGATGGTGGAAACTCTGAAGAATATCACCTTTCTCATAGGGTCCGTCATCTTCTTTCAAAATCAAATCCCCTTGCCCTTGATAGTGCTCTTGCATCCTGCGAAAGATGTCTTCATCTACAACTCCACAGTGAGCCGCTTCGCGAGTACCTTCCAGGTAAGGGAACAAATAATTTCCCCAGCTCTTCAAACTACATGAAGCTCCCTTATGGCTCCCATGCATGCTTGAGCAAATGTAAAGGTGGCACATCAACTCCCGGTAAGTCTTAAACAAGGCGGGCTCCTGCTTCTCCAGAAGTGTCAATTCCGTCTCGCACGGGAAATATTCTTCATATGGGAGATACCCCAAAGGTAGAGCATAGACTTCCCACATCTCGTGCAAAGCCATGCCCAATTCGCCAACAGGGGTGAAGAAGGTCCCTGTAGCTGGGCAGTACAACTCAAAGATGGCGTAGAAGTTCGCTACGCTTATCTGGATGCCGTAACAACTCGCCCTGACGGCCTCGTAGAGTCCCAGCCTCTCTAGATCCTCTTCAAAATGAGCAAGGACTTATAAAGTCAAGTCCCTCCACCATGCCTTGGGGGATGAATCCACCCAGGGGTCCTGAAATCAGTGGCTAGATAATTACCATGAGCCTTAAAGAACTGATTTCCAAAATTCTGAGCGACTATGGGATTTTCTTCCACTGGGATGTCTGAAAGTACGTTCCCAGGGTGGAGACCTAATATGCAGCGTGGAGGATCCACCCTTGAATAACCGGGGGACGGAGCTATCAACTTTCCCACGTGAACGGAATCGGTAGTCTGCGTCACTTGCAACTGAATCTTTTGAGCCCTCGTCACACATTGAAAGAAGGGCAAGGAAAAGTGGCGCTTGCTAGATGGGAGATAATACTTCTCGCCATCCAGTTTGAAAATCTACTGCCCCTCTCTGACTAGCAGCTGGTGATCGTTGTCTGGCGCTGCATCTCCAAACATGAAGCCGGGCTTCCGATAGACTTTTCGATCAGAATCTTCAAGAGGAGCAGTAGTTAAGATGCTCCTCATGGTGCGTTGATCCCCTGCATGAATAAGTGCATCCCGACTGGGAGCGTTCCGCTCACTGAATAGTGAAGCCTGCCCTTGGAACTGCAGGTTAACATTGCTGTCCAACCCTCTGGCCATTCCAAAAGACTGTTCAGAGGACCGGGAGTATAGTACACTGCAAACACAAGGCGAAACTAAATTAGTTCAGTTGGCGAGAGAGAGCCAAATCCAAAAAAATTATAAGGCATAGCTTCACCCCCCCAAGCGAGACAAGCCTAGCTTTAGCTTGCCCCAAAGCTCAACTTTGCAGCTGCAGCTTAACTCCGCACTCCACATGAAGGTAGGATGCAGAAAAATATCTAAGTATTAGCTTCGCTCTAGAAGCTTGACCGCGGATAACAGAACGCGACAAAGCCCCAGGGGCTAACTTCGTCAGAAAGGTACTGTTGCCTAAAAATTATTTTAAGGGCATTAAGGTCCTTTTCAGCTGCACTCTGAGGGTTAGCTTCACATCCTATCATTTAACAGGATGTGAACCGCCTAAGGGTTAGCTTCGTACAGAAGCTCGGAAAAGAAACCATTCGGCTCCTGAATTTCTAGTTGAGAAATTAAGGAGAATTAAATCCCCTAAAAATTCAGCAAAGAAAATTAAGGAAGTTGAACTCCTTGAGATCACTGGATCATAATGAATCGTTCTAGATTCATCATGGAATAGCCAGGAATTGGCTTTCGAAAAGAGATTAAAATCTCTAAGTAAGAGGGAAAGATCCCTACCCATGATAGGTCGTTCGATGACCGGAGGAGGAGAAGGTCCCTCCGTCGTAGAGGTTGCTACCTCTTTGCCTGCTCGTCTTTTGGGAGTCATCAGAGAACTGAAGAAGTTCTTGAATTTCCAAACGAAGAAGAAAGAAGAAGAAGAGATTCAAAGTTCTCTGAAAATTCAAAGAGAAGTGGTTCCTTCTCTTTCAGCCAAATCGGGCTTTTATAGGCTAATGATTGCCTAAATTTTGCCTCCTCGAGAGGAGCGCAGGCGGTCGTTTCAAATTAATTTGAAACGGCGCCTAAAGCGCCTTCCCGAGAAGCGTTATTTCAGTCCCGCTAAGGGCTAACTCCGTCATGAGTTCAGCGTTGACTTCGCGCGACGCTTATGTAACTTCGCTGAGAAACGTGCCTTAGCTCCGTTAAATGCACATTTCTAGCTTCGCGGAAATTCCGTGCTAGCTTCGCTAGAAACTTGCTCCTGACTTAGTTGAAAATCTATCTTCAGCTTCGCTGGAAGCTTAGCTCGGCTAAGAGTTTTCATTTCCTGCTAAGGAAAAGACCTACCTAAGTTAGTCCATTTCAGGTGTTCTCGAGTCAAAAAGGAGGAAAACAAAGTAGATAAGCAGAAAATAAACATTTTTATTGATTCAAAAGGGAAGATACATTGACACTACATCAAGGTGATCTTTCGCACAACCGAATCATTGCTCCAAAGGTATACAAGTTATCCTATCTACTTCTAAGGTGATAAGCCAAGCCAACTGGACAAGAAAGGCCTTCCTCCTGCACAAGGCCGTAATCCTTCGCCTAATGGTAGATTTTTGTCATCAAGAAGCTGGATCTTCTTTAATGAAAATTGGCAAAGAACTGGTTGCCACCAGAAAGCCGGATCTTCTTTGATCAAATTGACAAAGGAAGGATCCGAGACCTTACAGGTGACGTCCGCCTTCCCGAAGTGGATCATCTCGGATAATCGACTACCAGCCCCTTCCCGAAGTGGATCATCTCGGATAAGCGACTGCCAACCTCTTCTTGGAACACGCATCAGCTGCTCCAGTATGTTCCCCTGCTTAAAATTAAAGTTTCAACTTGAAGATCAAGTGGTAAGTTTCTGGTCTCTTTCATCAAGACAAAAGATAGGCGGGCACAGTTCACTGCAATGCAAACTGAAAACATGTTAGCATTAAATCAGAGAGAAAATTGCAGAGATGAAATGCTAAGTCAAATTCTTTGGGCGAAGTAATTCATATCCGATCCAGTGGTACTTCAGTTAAACAAAGGATAGCCTCGCTTGTACAATGATGATGGACTAGCTCAGCATAAGCCAAGTCTTAGCTCTGCCCAAGGCAATTAGGCTGAAGAAGCCTCAAAAAAAAAAAAAAAAAGAAAGACCAAGTCCTAACCTCGCTTATATGGCTAAGCCAGACTGGTCCATAGGGACGAAGTCTTAGCCCCACCTATATGGCAAGACTGGCTCAACCTCGAAGAGACTAAGTCCCAATTCTTACTTATGTGGCGGATTTAACACATACATTCAATAGATCAAGATAGGAACTCTGCATGAAAAAGTCTTTTCCTAATCAAAGAGAAAACAATAGCTTAGCTGAGAAGCTGGAAAATAGGGTCGAAACCCTTTTCTGAAAGTCAGCCAAATGCAAAGATCCAGGGAATTTAATCCCTAAGATAGCTGGTAAAGCTAAGGGAGATGAACCCCCTGAAAGTCATCGGATGACCGAGACTTACCAGCTCTTGGCCGGTTAGTGACCAGAGTGGGTGCCCCACTATTTCAGAGTCTCCTTTCCTGGGCAATTAAGGGATGTCATGGACACACTTTTCAAAAGAGAAAAGTATGTTTCTCTGAAGAGGACTTCAAGTGTCCTATTTATAAACCTCATGGCCTGACCACTCCGCTGCCGCTTCAAGCCTAGAAGCGCGGGTGAAGTTAAAGCATTTAAATGCTTAGCCTCGAGGAAAGGAACAATTTTCCTCGTTAAAAGCAAGAAAGCTTATTCTAACCTCGAAAAAGGGAGCAATCCCTCTCATAACTAGCCGAAAAGCAGTTAGCCTCTGGAAAGTGACGTCGTTCCAAACACCGAATTAATGCGAAGCTATCCAAACGCAAAGCTACCGAGAATCGCGGGCGAACTTATTCCAATCGGGAAGCAGGGTTGAAAGCGGAGCTGAACTCAACCACTATGGCGACGTTCGCATTTCGCATATCATCAATCAAAGCAGTTCAAAGTATTTCAGAGTCTGAACCATTCCATTGCAGACTCACGAAAACTTTGAACGGGGTCTTGTTGACACTCTAAAAAAGACAAGATTCCTGACTGGCCTGAATAATGTCTAACTTGTTGACATCTACAAAAGACAAGCGGTAGACAAGCTGACGATCGGTTCTTTACCCATCTCAAAGGGACATATCAAACAACTTGGACTCTACTGATCCAGTGAAGCAAACAGTAAGCAAAAAAAAAGCTCGTGAGAAGCCCAAGCAGGTCCAGAGATACTAAGTTAGCTCAACATTTAGTCCCCGCACGAGCCCACAAGATAAGTCTCGCATGAGAAGCTAAAATTGCTTAGCATGGCAGGAAGATCCTTCATAACTTCGCTGCGAGCTGACTTGCAGTTTCGCCTGCAAACACTCAGCTAACTACGTAGAAAGTTAGCTCAGCGCAGCCGCGCAAAAGGCTGATTGGCAACTTCGCCACAAAGTTTATCCAGCTCTGCTGAAGAGCTTTCTTCTAACTTCACCAGATGCTTCTCCCAACTCCGCTGTGAGCTCAACGCGGCAGCTCCGCTGCGGATCTTTTATGGTCATCTTTGACCAATCAACTTTCTAGATGAGATCAAATCTAATTAAGATCGAATCTAATTGAGGTCAAATTTGACAGTTGCTTGCCATAATCTTTTGACTCTCCCAATCAGGTGAGAAGATTGGGGAGATCTCTCAATCAGTTAAAGGGATATCTTTCATAAAAGGATATCTTCTAATTAATTGAAGAGATAAAGGGAATATTCCTCATTTAGCGTCCTGCGCTACTTAGCAAAAGCGGTTTCTAGCCTCGCGGCAAGGCTACTTTCCAGATACATAACAGATTGACTCAATCTGTTTCCAAATTTTAGGGCAATTATACCTCTATTCCCCCTATAAATAGCCCAACATAGACAAAGGGGAGAAGGAGGACAGACGGACCGAGACCCCCCCGAAGAGAGGACCACCAGCGGACAAGAAAGCGGAAGCCAACAAGAGATCTATTCTCTTATTTCCAAGAATTCAGAGAACTACTTCTCTAATCAGGGTGTTAATACCCTAAGATTTTCCTCCCTCCCAAGGATTCTCCGGAACCAGGCGAGAAGGAATTCCCAAGCGGAGGCAGCTCGAGAAGTAACAAGAGGGCTCTACCGACCTTCTGTTCTCCGATTCCCCAAACCAGACAAGAAGGGAATCCCATCATGCAGTAGTCCGATTGTCTGATTGATCGCATCGTCAAAGGGATAAAGTGATCGCGCACTGATCAGATTTCTACCGGCACAATTCTCTAGAAATCTCAGAGGAGATCTACCTGTAATCTTCTTCCTATAAAGAATTACTTGTAATTTCGCTCCTCGACCCCTTTTTTGTATGTTTTCCCCTTTGCAAAAATCAATGGAAAACACTCCCCAGATTCAAAATGCAACTGCAAAAGAATTGCCTTCTCTCTCAAAAGCTTGAAGCTGCATGGAGGTTTGTTTTATCCAGTTAACTACTATATGGCTAATTACAGATCATGAAGGAAAAATAAAAAAACTAGGCCTAAACACATATCACATTAGGATCTATGCATGTAAAATCCAACAAAGCATAAAGATAGCAGCTTAATGCACAAGTTAGTAAATTTAATGAATTCAATAGCAGCTACATTTGGGTTTTATACACTGCATCCTCGAAACGACTTGTTCCCAAAAAAATAGAAGAAAATTTTGTGTCCGGATGTAAAATTTCATCAAATTCGGATCAAAAAATTACTATCCCATGGCGACGCATCGCCACACATGTGTGGCGAGCATCACTGTTAGAAGTCAATTTTGATAAGTTTTTTAAAAAAACTTTTTAAACAATAATTAGAGAAATAAGCCTCCCCATAAAAGAATTACCAAAACTGACATCTGACATGCTACGTCAGCGCCATGCCGAATTTCCCCGCCAACGTGACACTGGCAATTGTGATAGGATGAAAATTACGTTTGGGTTTCTGACACTCAAACGCAAAAAAGAAGTTATTCTGCGTCTAGGTTTGAAAAATCCGAATACAAAAAAGAAGTAAATTTTGGTTCGGGTTTGGGAAACCTGAATGCAAAAAAATAAGTCAATTTTTCGTTTGAGTTTCCCAAACCGAACCAGAGAACACTCAGTTCACTCATACACATCAACTTTCTACTGATGCACATATTGCATTCGGGTTTCCCAAATCGAACTAGAGAATACATCAACATACTTAGAATAACACAAATTCAATATCACAAAAATATTAAAAAAAACCAAATTCATCACAACATATCAGAATATCACAAAAATAGCATATCACAAGTTTATTTTGCGATCAAAATATCCCAATAAATCATAATATCACAAAAATACCAATATCCACTAGAGTTGATATATAACAAGTTCTTCATAAGTTCTATCATAAGTTCTATCAGAATAAACACAACAATGCATGCCTCCTCGGCCAGGCCCACATCTTCTTCCTTAATCACATGGAGGAAGAGTTTGAGAATCTAGTTGTGTCTGCTGCTGAGATGGTTCCACTTCATCATCATTTCGAGTCGTGTATGCCATGTAGGAGCTGGTTGGGAAGGTCTCGCCATATCCTCGTGTTCTGTATGAGGTATCCGCTGCTGGTGTCGTGTATAAGTCACCGTGGGATTTGGCTCACTTTCTGATGGACATGCAAATCAAGTATCTCTTAGAAGATTCTTGATGTAGTTTCTAATCTTCTGCATTGCGAGCGCAACTGAGATTCATCAACGAATGCCTCATACGCCATATCTTCTATTTCAACCAATCCATCAATCTATAATGAAAAATAGACATAAGAAGAATATATCATATATCACATAATATAAGGCATAATGTGAATTATTTAAGATATTATCAATTGTCGCTCATAAAGAGCACTGGGCGTATAAGCGTTTGGAGCCTCAACACGTTGAATAATCTAACACCGAGTGATCTCCCAATACCAATGCATATACTCCTCTAAAAATTCGTAACAGTGGCGTTGGCTTTCAATTTGGTTCACTCGATCTTCTCATTGGAGTATATATGTGTTTGTCTCCACACTCCAGTCACCGAGCTGACATTTATTGTGGTCTACATGTAGCAATCTCGGGATTGGATCGGGCATATGCTGATTCAACCCAAATTGTCGAAGTACTCGATATGAAACATACATCTTAACAATTTCCATATAAATAATCAGCGTACGAGCACGCCATATATGAGCTCCTACTGTGCATAGTGAAGGTAAACTTTGTAGAACAGTATCTGTATATGGCTCATGTCATCACAGGTTCTTGCATCACACCCAACTCACTTCTGTAAAATTGGAGGTCTCTCTGCGGTGTTACATCATATGTCCTTTCAACATTCCACCTGTAACACACTATTTTGTTGGAATGGAAAAATTAATTTATATTAAAATTAATTTATATTGCATAAGACAATGCCAATTACTTGCATGCAAGAGGGTGTTAGTTGCATACTTTGTCTGAATGTGGGTCGGCCCATAGACAATCTCTCATAGGATCATAATTGTTAACAGAATGTGGGCTCAACTATTAGTCAATTTAAAATATCCAATTAAATTATGCATATAAGTACCAAAAAAGTGAGTTTAAGTCTTCATCTGAAGGAGTGTCAAACAACCATGAAGTTGTGTTGTCTCCATGCTGCTGGTTTTATACAACACCATGTAGAGATATGCAAGAACTGCACTACTCTATGACATAACTCCGAATACATTCAAATTCTCTAAGAAAGATAACCACCTGAGATGTACCTTATTTGTGGTAGAATCTGAAAATAAACGAATATCAAATATATGTAATATATACGCACGTGCAAACTGCTCCATCTCCATATCCTCTAAGTATGTTAGGATCATTGTGAACTCACAAAGTCATTACAACTTCACTGCTCCACCCCTAATAGCCAACTGTAGGGGTTGTCTGCCTAATAATATCTCACACTTTCTAGACCAATCTCTATCATCTCTTCCTGTGACTACTGGACCATATATCAGAAGGCCCAGGAGCACCGCCACATCGTGTAGAATAATAGTCATCTCCCCCACTTAAAGATAAAGTAGATGTCCCTGGCCACCATTTGTCTATCAATGCTAGTGGATGATCGAGTTGGACGCACCTCAACTGAGAATGAACCAAGAATCTCGCTCATCAAACGCAATCTATGACACGCGGATTCAACAAAATCTACCTTTGATAGGCCCAGGAATGATCTACACCATCAATGACCTAGAGATCCTGCAATTGTAAAGAAAATATTGATTAATAAAGCAAGTACACTATTATAAAATTGTTATTGTTAACTTTAAACACACAGAAAATTCCTCGGCTTGCATCGATTTTAGAGGATCGATGCTCATCCTGCAAGTATAGACACCACAACTGACCGGCCCAGATCCATGGGAGCTTTGCATGTACATCAATCAATTGTTAGTAAAAAGAGAGCAAAAATCAAACAACATTCATTATATGGTTATATAAATCATGCTCAAAATTTATACAGACTAATCGATGCAAATATTTACACAATGGAAAAGACGGTAACTGTTAGGTTTCAACATCGAGCTTTATTGCTTACAATTACTACATATATTATGTCTATGACCTTCACGACCTTCATCCATAGTCCATTTATGCGAATAGAAGGTGGCAATCTGTCGACCTCTTATACTCAGGAGGTAAGATAAGAGGCCTATTACACTGGTCCCAATGTCATTTATCTAAAATGGGATTAAACAATAGAGAATAAGTCTTAGCATAGTAATCTACATAATACCATTATGAACAAAAATTGTAAGTATTTATATTGGTGCCCCCACTATGCTCTTTATAACATGCCGCAATAACATGTATGCAAGGAAGATTCTGGAGTTGAGGTAATTTACAAGAATAAATGCACCCATCTTGGGCAATGTTAACGATGCATTATATATCCTTCCCTACCAAACACCTCCCACTCAGTCAAACTATATCTTTGTATCGAGCGCCATCGACCAACATTGAATCGAAATCTCAAGATGTCCTCATTTGTTGGTGTCAAGGGTGATTTTCATATTTTTACCTTTTCTCTACAAGTATGAAAGAAAGTAACAAGCCAGAAAAAATATTCTTGCAATAAGTGCTTGTATTGGTAATGCTCGAGCTCTTTTCAACATACTGTTGAAACTTTCTGAGCAATTTGTTGTCATGATCGGGAACCGTCTGCCTCCATCTTTTGATAATGCCCATTGACGTCCTTGATTATGCGAATTATTGTTAATCTAATTATGTGCATGTTCAAAGATTTTCTTAATTTCTTTTCTTTATAGACTAGTAGATCTGATGCATAACTTGCTTCGTACAAGAAATGATGCAATTAAAGATCTTTAAATTCTTTTGAAAATTGACTCAAATATGTCAAAGACAATAGCGATGATGAGACAACGATGGCCAGGCATTTGCAAGTGCCATTGATAATTCTTTCATCCGATCGGAGATAAATGTAATTGTCCGGTTATTATGCACACTTGGTATAAGATTAAAAATACACTGTAAGAACCACCGCTAGGAGTTTTCTGATTCACTTTCTACAACAATAAAGGCCAATAGATAAAGTCCATCACAAGCATCTACTCCGGTGGTAATGAGTAAACAACCTCTGTACTTTTCATATAAATGTGTACTATCAATACTGAAAAGTGAGCCACCTAAAGAGAAGCCCTTAATTGATGGTCCAAAAGCCCAAAATACGCAGTCAAATCAAACAATATTGGGCACAATCGAACCATATTTCAATGCATAAGGTTCAACTTTCAAACAAGTTACGGTGCCTGGGTTGCTTTTTTTTTTATTACCTCAAGATATTGGGGTAGAGTCCCATATGATAATTCTCGATCTTCAAATATCTTTGACAATGCCTTGGTTCTAGCATGCCATGCCTTACTATATGTTATTGTAATGTGAAATTTATTGTTGATTTATGCAATTATGTTACTGCGAGTCGAATCAAGATTGCTCCTCACCATAGACATAATGACATTGCATATAAAGGATATTGTTGCCTGATGATGATTGGATTGCAATACTAGTATGTGACATGTATGTTCTCACATAAACTTTTTTATCTTGAAGTACCCACTTGATTCTTTTTGGTCTGAGGCATGAACTCTCCACAGTCACGTGTTTCCACCATCTACATCATCGGCATTACAAACTGCTATATAGCATTTTTTATTCATTTTAATTGACTCAAATGAAACTGATTGAACGATGGACCATTCACAAAGTGCTCGTAGCAATTTTACTTTTGATTCAAATATATCACCAATTTTCAAATCATCGGTAACATAGGCTGGGGCACATCAGGTGTGTTCAACACTAATATTCTCCATAACAGTCATATCATTCCAGTTCTCACCTTCACACTCATCAAGATACATATCTTAGAGCTCAACATATTCATTATTGACATATGCATTGTCAACCACTCTGTGCCATTTCATCACCTTCTGTTGCAATGTGCATGCTGTTTTCTTGCAAAGCAAGTTCTGTATCAGTCATTGTCATCACTTTCATTGTGCATCGATGTTGAAGGTATCATGGATGGTCCAACATCAGAGGCACCAACATTAGAGGGACCAATATCTTCAATATCATATGAGTGCTTCTATTTATAGAATATTCTTATTATTAAAACTGAAGCATGAGAAATTTCTGAGTATAAAAATTATTGAATTAGTTACATGATTTATCAATTTGCATTTGGGTGCTCCAAAGCGCCTGAAGACATGAATAATTTATTGTGCTTGGATATGATTGGAAGTGAGCATCATAAATCAAAATTCATATCAACAATTAGCATATTGCAAAACATATCCCCTCCTTCCATCAAATTGTTAGAACTGACAAAAAAATATAATTTTGTCAACTAAAAACTGAAATATAACTAATGCATATAAACTAGTCCTTATGTATTATATGTCGGAACGTCTACGTGTGAAATGTGTGGAATGGGTGACATGAAGCCTATCGACTCATTATCCAAATAGAGTATATGAGAGAATTCTCCTTGAACATTAGAGAACTGATGGCTTATAGAAACTTTCTCTACATAAACTTCTATGGCATCTATAGACAGGTGTAAATCAAGCATAACACGTGTGTCTTCATCGTTAACTGATTGTGGCAAAACATGTGTACAAAAAAATAGAGCTTAGAAATGATAGATTAAGATTGTGCTCTGGTTTCTCAATACAACTGCTATAGCAAGTGGCTAAGCGACTCGTGATCCATAAGGAGGAATGCGATACAAGTTTTCAGTATTCTATTTAAGTTACTAAAAATTGGTTAAAATATTTTTTCCCTTTGTTTTGAAAAAACAAAAGAAAACTATGTTAAGTTCGAAGAAAGAGGAGTAGAAAGAGATAAAGTAATGGAAGGGAGAAATGTAGATATTTTTAGTTGTTCTAAAAGGAAATTGAAAGAAAAAAATCCATGGCTTAACAACTACTAAGTATTTCTAATAGTGAGCTTACCTCTTTGAATGATTGTCGTACTTGGATCGTTGGCGATGGTTTACCTTGAGTTGGAGGCAATCAGTGCATAGCCCATAAGAGTTGGTTCGAGTCCCATCCACATTACATCATCAAGACAAAGTAAGCATGAAATGACACAGATTAAAACAAAGAACCTATCATCATGAGCTATCAGTGGCACTCCAAAGGCAAGACTATTCTGATGCTATTTGACTCACTTGGATTGCAATATAAACAAGAAGATGAATACAAAAAAGTTAATAGAAGATAAGCCATGAAGAAGAAGAACATAAAACAAAGTAAAGTTGATTTAAAAGAGAAACAATAAAATAAAGAGAAAGATTACATTGGCGTCATTCTCAATACAATTCTCTCTTTTTTCTATGAATCTCTCTATAATCTTAGCTATGCCAAAAATAGAAAATTACATAAAAAGAAAAAAAGAAAATTAAAATCTAAACTAAACTAAGAATAAGATCCTAGCCTAAACTTTCTGCCATTTGCCTTTTGCTTTGTGCTGTATTTATAGAAGAAATGGAGTGGGAAAACGCATTAAAAGATAATCACAAAATGCTGGCCCAACAGACTCCACCTGGACATGGGCCAGATCCTGAGCGCGTGGATTCTCCTTGTTCTGTTGCACTTTGATCTTCAGTTAGATTCTTCGTTTGGCTTTGAAATCTTCAGAATATTTGCACTAATTCTTATTTATAAGTTAAATCCATTAAATCCGAATTTAATGGGATTTTGGGCTCATATCTTCTCCTTCTCCATTAACATAGACATGCACATCATTAAATAAAAAGAATGTTTAAATAGTAGAGTTCACTAAAAGTAAGTGTGAAAATGTAATAATAAATATGTAAAATACATGTACAATCACAATACAACACCTATATTTTTCTCGTCCTCGAGCAAAATAAGAAAACTAAATATAAAAGTCTATTAGACCACTTTCGCCGGTCACGTGACTGTATTGAGCATGTGCAACAAGCTTTTTAGACCTCTAAGATTTTTCCTAGAGGAGGAGTTATAATCTCTTGAGGGTTTTTAATGAATTACACCTACAAAATCTACAAAGAAAGAAAATAAAGTGTCAGTATTTTCAAAAATATATTTTGAAAGAGAGATAAATCTTGAAGTATTCTTACAAAAATTAAGTAATTGTAAGGCATAGGGTTACCATACTATTCATTCTTAAACTTAGTCAACATGTAAGAACTTGTTATCTATTAACGTAAGGATCAAAACTGTATTATTCACCTAGTCTTTTAGTTTGCCCTAAATCATATGCACCTTTGTGAGCGTGAATGTTTTGACTAAGGATTTTTTTAACTAAATTCTTATGCCTTATTTTATTTTTATGGCTGTAATATTCTTTAGTTCTATTAGGCTTTCTAATTCACCCATCTAACGAGCCTTAGGTTGTGGTGACTCTCAAACTGACGGTCTTAGGGTATCAGGTGAGAAAACATCCCAAGGACTTAAAGACTCGAGCAAACAAAGCCACGAAACTAAGAATTTTATTTGGGATACGAACCACTTTTAGGCGTGATATTTATACTTTATAAGGCACAAATACCCAGCTTAATCAGAGAATTTTTTGATATATATATATAATTTTTTCTTTTTTTTATAAGGCAAAAGAGTCTTTGTTTGAATCCTAAATGTGTAAGTGCATGTATAAAATGCATATTTCATCAGGTAAAAATCAAGACAAATTGTTTTCTAAATTTTCTTCCTAAATCTAAAAATCAAACAAATAATCTTATTTCGACCAAGTATTAAGAAATTCTAATTATGATTCCCCTATTCCTTAAAGTCATTTTTATTTCTATAAAATAAATTAAAATATTATTTCCCACTTCAAAAGGTTTTTAAAAAAATATTTTTTTAAGTTATACAAACAAGGAAAACCTATGTTAGTAAAACATTTCCCCAAACTTATCTAATGTATTGTCCTCAACGTATGAATGAAATGCATATATGCATGAAGAAACGACAGGGAAGAAAAAATGTTACCTCAAGGTGATAGTTCTGGTGGTGGTCTGATTGGTGCAAGCGTTGCTGTCCAATCCAATGAACTTAGAGTTTGAAGGAACTCACCTTTGACCTCTAACCTGTTGAAATTTTTACCAATCCTAAATTGAATAGGATCATGCAAGATCATATCATGACAATCATCCCGGTTAAATGACCAAGATTGGTAAACCATCTAGAGTTATATGTTCCATACCTGATCCAACAAGAATGTGATTTGGTAAAATGATTGATTTGCGTTCAAGAGTAAAAGGCACGAGAACATATACAGACTCAGGGAGTTGATCTAAATCAATTTTAGGTTCAAGAGTTAGGTTAGATTCAAGAGTCAGGTTTGGTTCAAATCAAAAAGATTCACATTCATTTCCATTAAGTGATTTTCAAAATTGGTGGTACATGTTCAAGATTTATAGGTACTGGAATCAATGTTGGCTTTGGATTATGGTCCAAATCTGGCAAGGATACATGAGTCAACATTGAATCAAAAAATCAAAGCTGAATCACAAAGTTGGGGTCAGGGTCACATTCATATTTAAGTTCAATCTCATTGATATGATAACTTGCCAATTTGTGAAAGGTTGAGTATCGGTCAAGTTAAGATTGTGTGATAAAATTAATCTTGGTTTTCAAAACAACGTAACACTTTGGCTAGATCAATATGGTTAGAGATATCAGGATTGATCAAGAATTGGTAAGAGAGAGTTTCTCTTTCTTATAAATATTGATCAGTTGACTCATTTGTGCGTCTAACCTATCGATAGACTGAATAAAATCATTTTGAGACTGAATCATGCCTTCCATACTCTTTTGGTTTTGAAAATTTGTTGAAATTATGAATCTATCAGATTTTAAATTTGTCACTCAAACTCATGCAAGTCTTCTAGGTTCTTTTCTTACTCAGATTTTTCTTCAATCAGTTATTCTAGAAAAGGAGTATAAGAAGCTAAATATTGAAAAGGTGGTTGCAGTATAACTCGAGGGAGTGTATCCCCACTAACTCGATGGTGAGTGGAGATGATCGTTCCAATCTTGTTCATAAACTGAGATTGGAGAGTATGTTGAGTCAAATTAAACCAATCCGGCATATTTGATTAGTTGAATTGAGTTGATGTCGGGTTGGTGATATCCGAATCAAAAAAGATCAAGGTGGAATATAGATTATTATTAAAGTAGGAATAATTGTGGTTTTATAATCTATTTCATATAAAATGATAAGAACAAAACAAAGAAAAATAAACAAATAATCAAACAAAAGAAAGAAAAATTTATCCTATGTTAGGATAGACCTTAGACCTAGACGATTCCTAATTGGTTGACTGTCCAGGAGAGGTATATTGTAGTAGACTGACAACAGATTAATCGGCCAGGTGGGGGTAAAACTCAGTGGAAGGTTTCTGTGTAGAGAAACGACCTTAATTACGCCAAATTATTAGTTTTCGAGGATCTTTCCTCTTAATCCCTAACCTTAAACACGGATTTGATCAGAGTCAAACTCTAATAACTTTCTCCCGAGGTCAATCTCCTATTGAGTCTAAGATGTCCCCAGGACCAGTGTCTACTCAGATTTATTATGCTAGGTTAGTGAGTGAGAAGATGATTTTGGGCTTAAAGAAGGGTTCTGACTCCCCACCTTATCTTGTTTATCAGTTCAGCCCTTAAATTGTTTTAGTGCAAGTGTACAAATATTCAGCAGAAAGTTACATTTAAGCAATATATCATACAAGAATTACCTTTACTCCAGAACTCTTCAATAATAATGTAGAGATAACGAAATTAGACAAATGCCCTAGATGCAAAATCAAGAACATTTTTTAAGATTTACAAATAACTGTTATTATTGAATTAAAAAAATGTGTAGAGTTAAATAAAAGGGAAAACTAAGAGCTGCAGAAGCTGTATTTTACAGTGTTGTTGAAACACATGCAAAGTGAACAATCAGTAGTCCTCCTCTATTACCATGCAAACGCGGTTATTGTCGCATATCCGCGACAAGGCAGAGGGCTCTGGTGCTTTGCCTTCTTGGTAGAGTCACAGAGTAGCAATATATCCACTGCAGCTTTTAGATTCCTGAAATTTATACCTATGATGGACAAACATTATTGCATATTTATTATTACATTCTTACATCTATTTTGTAATAATTCCTGCAACTAACTTGTCTTAAACGTCTAATTTATACAGGATATGATTAATGGTGGGGGAGAAGATAATCACAAATCTAGGCCAACTAATCAGAATTTTTGGGAAGATTAAATCACTGAAGATTAGAGGTATCAGAGAGGATGACCCTAATTTAGATCAGTTAAATCAAATTTTTTGAAGATTCAGTGGTTAGTTGAAGAATCAACGAAGATAGAATCAAATCTAGTTCCCAAACTAAAAAAAACCAACGAGATAAAAGTGAATCGGAAATCAATGGACCAGCACCCCCGGATCTAGCCATGGGCCAGATACTGGTCGCGAAAACATGGCCATATGGAAGTTATTGGGGGAGCAGTTGCTCCCCTTATCTCCTACACTCTTTCCCTGGTCATTTCTTCTATAAATACCTGTATTTGTGAAAGTAAACGGGCATCGGGAAGGCTGAGAAGGCTATGTTAAAGGGTTGTGTCTGTTGTTTAGATCAGAGAGATTAATGAAGAGAGATGTGTGTGTGTGTGTGAAAGCTCAAGTTCTTCTGTAATGTGTCTTCTGTAACTCGAAACCAAAAGATTAATGAATAGAGAAGTTTCCTCTTCTAATTT
>JAVJIF010007910.1:0-154513 GCA_038442645.1 Agave tequilana | reverse complement strand
GAGAGAGAGTACCCATGGCGGGCAGCTCACACATGGGGGGAGGTTGCATGGTCATGGGCTTGCGCATGGTAGCAAGGAGGTACGACCAGAGGGAGGAGGAAACTCCAGCAGCGCACGCGGATCTTGACGGAAAGAGATTGGAGAACCTTGCTCCAACGAAGATGATTGTCGACGGAGCCTAGGAGGGCACGGTTGAGTTTCGGCGATGAAGCGAGAGATTGCGGGGTTGATCAACGTACTGTGGGGACTCAGGCTCTGGTGGTGTGGAGATGTGGCCAGCTATGGGATGCTGATGGAGGCGTGATGGAGAGTGACACGGAGGGGAGGAGATGCAGAAAAGGCAGAGTTGATCGCTCGTGCTCCCCGCCTGGGGGGTCGGCTTGATGGAGAAGAAGCTCGAAGAGGCTGCGGGCGTGTGGGGGAATGGTGGAGGTGGTGATGATGGAGAGGAGAAGGTGGCATGGTGCTTGGGCCGATGATGTGTGGTGGGGAGATTATGGTGTTAGCTGGCTTGGAGGAGATTAGTTTGGGATTTTGATTTGGTGGTTAGGATTAGGAAATTATTGTTGGGATAAGAAATGGATTTTGGTTTGTTGCTTGGGCTTGGGAAAAATGAAAATAGAAATAGAATGGAATGGGCTACTTCTTGGGCCAAAGAAAATAATTGAGAAGAAAAGAATATGAATTGTAAAAATTGAAAAGGAAAATAAGATAGTGGCTGGGCCTTGATGGATTTCTCAAGCTGGGCATTGTGAAAAAAAAGAGAAATAGAGAGGAGAAATGTAAAGGAGATGTGGTGAAATGTTAGGCTTAGGGTTGTGCCTAACAAAATAATAATGAAAATAATAATAATATTAATAACATTAACTAATAATAATATCAAGTAATAATACTATTGTAATCATGAAAAATCTTTAATTTCATAATACCATATATGAATAGATATAAACAATAATAAATAATAGTTATTAACAATAATGATTATAAATCATACTTGCACTGAAAATAAAAACGATGGTTTAATCAATTTAATTAATGATAACATGTAAATTCAGATAAATATTAAAAAAAAATTTTATTCAGTATTATTAGTAGAGGATGTTACAGTACTTAATAAGATAACAATGCTCGCGAGATTAATACTCTACTTATCACTTTTTACTTGTTAACAATTGGTACACTTGCCAAATAGCACACACCGAACAATCTTCTCAACTTTCTAGTTTGACTAGCTAGGATTTCTCAGATTCAAACCCAAATTCACATCATATTTTGATCTAAACCGACTTCTTTAGACTTGACTCGGATTTTAGTCCCTTTACAGACCCAGTCTTTCTTCATTCCTTAATCATGACTTCTTTTTTTTCTTTTTCTTTTTATCTTGAACAGAGGTCGTAGACTGATCTTGAACTTGGGACCTCCCATTTTTCAACCTAACCTCTTTACCACTGAGTCAGGTCTCAGCGACAACTTTCTTCTTCTTTGTTCGACACTCCTAGCTTACGACACGCCTCTCTTTTGCCAAAATTTCTTTTTTACTGAGTTTGGGGGTCTCCTAAAACCTCCTTTTATACTGAGTTTGGGGATATTAAAGCTCTTCTTCCACTAAGTTTAAGAATTATGAAGCATCTTTCATCGTTCTCGTCCACTTTTAAAGATGATGTTTACTCAGGATTCCCTCTCTGCATCTACCTTGGTTGCAAGTTCTTTTTCTTGGATGTTCTTTCTCCAACTCTATTTTTATCATAATATCACAATCTCTTTTTTCATCAATGGAATTTGTATTATTTCAACGTCCGCCTAGTTTCAGCAAAAGAGACACCATAGATTTTGAGCCTGTCTTGCCTTGTGTATTCTAAAGAGACTTGAAGACTCAAATTATGTCTTGGCACGCGAAAAAAACCTAACTTTCAAAAGTGCTCAGTCATCGATTGGAATCCATCTCTCCTTCTCCTTATTCAGAAAAAAAAAAGATGCTCTCAATCATATAATATCTTCTCCTCCTCGTCTACTCTTATCCAAACTCTCATCCATCGTGAGATTATGAAGAGGTGTTCAGAATGCAAGTTCTGCTCATTCGTCTTCGAAGAGTGCCATACGGATCGACATCAATTTTTAGAGTTTATTTTGCTGATATTTTGAGATTTTCTTTTCCTTTCTTCAACTCAATTTTTTTTATTCACCATGAGTTTGCGAGGGGTGTTAAGGAATAGTATTTGGGTTAGGAATATGATGCTAATTGTAAAGTTTCTTATTACGTAATTATAGTGGCTATTTATTCGAGAATTGCCCTCAGCAACGCAACTTACACAATTCAGTTTCTCTTTGATTGATTTAACAAAATTAAATTATTAATTCCAATAACTTTGATCTCAACTCGAATTGTGCCAACGAGTCATACATAGTATTTGAACTGTTAGGAATCAATCCGGTGCCACGTGTCAGTTTAAGAAATTTCTCCGGGTTCATTTCTTAATTATTCTTTATAAATATTCACTGCAGAATCTAGCCATCCCACAATTAATTCTACTCGATCTCGATTTCGAGCTTGAATTTCAAGAAACACTGATCCCAAATCTTTCCTTTATCACCTTGTTAACTTCTTCATCTTCTCAATTCTCTTTCTTTCTTCCTCCCTTCCCTCAACTTTGACCAATCCGCCATGGCGGCGGCCTCCTCATCTTTAATCCATCATCGCAGCAGCGAAGAAGACCCCTCTCTCTCGTCTACCTCAACGTTTACGAAGTCCCATGCAATCGCTGGTTTGTTTTGGGCTCTACCCTCTCCTGCGTCCAAGGTTCGTAAATTAACTACAACGACTATTAGTGTTTTCTTGTTCTTGATCTCATTAATTAAATGCATATATAATCAACGAAAATATAGATTAATAATTGAGGGTTGTAATTAGTACTAATTAGGATCATGCATGTCTTAATGAATATGCGTTGCTTTTCTTGATTGCATGCAGTCCTGGGGCACGAGTACATGTTTGTGGCGCAGGGCGGCGTTATGGACGCACGCTGGATGAATGCACGACGGACGCATGCCCCTCTCATGGGCGGCCTGCGCCAGTCGATCCTCATCGGCCGCACCCAACTGGACCGGGCTCGAGTTTATGAGACAGTTCAGCAACTGAGGAACAGTGCTGAGTACGCTGCAGACTCCTACAACCTCTTCACCAACACTGCCACCATTTCTCCGACCGTCCTCTGCCGACGACTGACGGGGGCAATCCGATCCCTTGGTGGCTCAGATACATTGGCATCTTTGGTACGTTTTTTTTATTGGAAGATAAATAATCTTTTCATGTCTTAGTTCTTGGGACTGATTAATTAATTTCTTGATATATATTAATTGTGATCCAGGGATTTTCTGTAATTGTTTGCTGCGGAGGATGATGGTCATGAGCCGAACTCCACTGATCATCAGGAAGGATTAATGCTGATGATGATCATGGTGATGATCATGTAGAACATCATGATGATGGTGATCACAATACTGATGATGACGACGACGACGATGAACCGCCATATGGGGAGTTTCTAAGGCGAAAGATGCGGGCGATGAGCAGGTCTACGTCCACAAAACAACAAGAAAATCAAGAAGCTGCAGCCAGTGGTGCCCCTGCTGCTGATGGTGCTGTTCCAAGCAATGGCAGCAGTGAGCCGTTGGAAGCATTGTTCGACCGAGCGGCTCCTTCAATTTTCTTCAGTGGAGGTTCAGAAGACGAGCAGCCGATGATTCAACGTTCCTTCTCTATATAATCTTGCAGAGATTTTAAAGATTACAATTGATATATGCGTGTAGCTGCTGGTCATCACTGATGCATAAGAACTGCAAAATGTATTGAAATCATTCTCTCTTTTTTTTTTCTTTTTCCATTCTTTGGAGATTGCGGAGACGCTTCTCTCAATTTCAGTTTCATTGATTTGACGATCTTGAAACTGTTGGACTGTCAAGTAGTGCATTTTGAATCATAAATGATTGATTTAGAGTTTTACATCTGATTCCATGTTCTTTGGATTCAAATCTTCTAAGTGTAGTAACGAAAATTCAGTACATGAGTCCTCATTGTTGAATATGCGAAATGCATATGCATGATTAAATGATTTGTTGAATATTTCATTGGGTTTCTTGAATTCAATGGCTGATTTGGCTCAACTGCATCTGTTTGATAAAACAGAACACGATTTCTCTTCCACCCCCCCCACCCCCCAAATCTTTGATTAAGCGGTCAAGCTTTTCTTGTTTGTTCTTAATTTTTTTCAACTTCTCGTCAATATTTTATGTCAATTTCCAAGAAGAGGGTCTTGATGCAATTTCAGATGCTTGTATTTATTTCACCTCAGCTTTGGGTTCTGTTGGAATTTCAGATGCTTGTATTAATTTCATCAGTTTTAGACAGAATTGGGGTTTTTTTTTTTGAGAGTAACATAATTGTTTTTTTTAAAATCCTGTACCCAAAAAAAAAAAAAAAAAAAAAAAAAAAACATTTTTCCGCAACAATTAAAGAATATCTCTTACTACCAAATGATTGCAGATTATTAATGTATTTGTCCCCATGGTGACTTTCAAATATTAATTGGCAATAAATACCATCTTGGATTTTTGAAGGTCGAGTTAACTAGTACACAATCTCAGGTGTTCAATGATTTGTGAAGATGGGATTGTTACTCAAGTGAAATAAAAGCCAGCATATATGATCACTTAGGCTCCCTGTCCCTATCAAATATACAAACCTTCGTGCAATACACGGGTTGCAAGTCTATTTCACCCTTGCATTGCACATGAGGCTGTGTAATATACATATTGTATGCACGTGCATTGTGCACACGACTGTGTATTAGATTGGCCTCTGTAACATTCTTTATTTGAACCCTCTCTTGTACAACAAATTATCTGAATAGCAAAAGTTTGCGTGTCCCCCGCGAGTATCCCCTTGGTAAGCCTGTTGGTTAGAGCTCCAAGCTCCTGGTGCCAAGTTTGAACCATGCCACGTGCGGACATTTTATTCCCCGATATCAGTCATGGTAATATTTGGAGTGACTCATATTTATTGGAAAAGAATCAAGGATCAGTTGGAGGTGTTTGATAGGGGCATCACACAAACTCCTCTACGTACATCTTAGCGTCGTCACCGTCATGTCACATCAGCACCACTTTGGCCCTGTTTTGAGCCCGGTTTTAAGATTTATTGTTTATGAGTCAGTTGTTATTATTGAAGGATCGTATAATCCATATTTTATTGTAACCCCCTGATCCCTGATGTACGTATCGCGATATCAGTACTCAATACAATGTACAAAATTGATTTGACCCTTCTGATAGTCTTTGAGTCGGTTTCAGTTTCAGATATCATTTTTCAATATTTTAGATTTTTCAGAATTTTCTGAAATTTTTCTAGATTATTTTGAAAAATCTCTGAAATCGGTGTCGACCGATATCGGTAATCAGATCTACCATTTTTAATTCACAAACAGAGTAAAATTTTTGGAATCTGCTTTCATCTTGTGTCCTAAAATTGTATTATTTACATTATAATATTTTTGGAGATTTTTCTGAATTTATAAAAAATTGGGTCAAATCGGTGTCGCCCAGTATCAGCGATACGTTCAAGGATTTTTAACTTACAAACCAGATAAAATTTCTAGAATCTAATTTCACATTAGTTCTCAACATAATTTTCTCTATTTTATAGAATTTTTTAGAATCGTTCGGAGCTAATCAAATTTTGACCTAATAAATAATATTTTCCGTTTTCTTTTTCTTTTTCTCTTTTCCTTTTCTATTTCTTTTATCCTCTTCTGGTTCTTCTTCATTCTACCGACTTACCCATCCCCACCGCCATAAACTCCACCGCCTTTCTCTTCTCATTCTCTCTATTTATCTATTTCTCTCTCCCTCTATCTCATTATAATTCTCCCCCTCTCTAATTAAGTTTCTCATTATCTCTCTCTAATTCCCTCTCTCTCTCTCTCTCTCACACACACACACACCCATTCTCCCTCTTTCCCTCTCTTTTTACGCTCTCTATAGACAACCATCGGCGGTGGCCCATGATGACCGCCGCCTTCCCCTATCGCCGGCGACAACGCCGGTAGGTCGCGCCACCGCGCCCCCCAAGCTGGGCGCCATCCCCTCCTCCTTCACTTCTTCTTCTCCCTTCTTCTCCTTCTTCTTCTCCTCCTCCTTCTTCTTCTTCCTGTTTCTCTTTTCTCTCTCCCTCTCTCTTTCTGTCTCTCTCTCTCTCACTGACTGTCACTGGCGGCTAAACCCGCCACCGGCGGGTCTACCTCGCAGCCCCAGCTCAGCTGGCCGGCCTGCTTCCCATAGTAGCAGCAGCAGTTGCTACTGCTGCTAATGCTGTTTCAGGTTCATACCCAAATGGGTGTGAACCCGTTAACCTTGTTGGGTTGGATTGATACCCGTTAACCCAATAACCCATCACTTATGATAATGAGTATGGTTATGGATTAAACCCGAACCGCGAGCTACCCAAACCCGCTTCTAAACCCAATAAATTTAACTTTACATATAAATCCATTACAATTTCTAATAATTGCACATTATACCTTTTTATTACATAATTAACTTTTATATATGATTCTAGTGTTTGGGCGGTATCTGGAGCATTCGGAGTCCGATTGGACGATCCTGAAACCGTTGCGATCGTGGGAAAGAGAGCTACCTTTCCATAGCCAATTTGTAAGTGTTTTTATTTTATAAATTATATTTATTCATTTTTAATTAGTTGAGTGATTGCTTTAGTTAATAAATTATGGATATAGATAAATCACTATAAATGTTAATTAATAACTTAATTAAAGAGAGTCATGTCTTGTAATAAGAAGAGGCATGTGATAGATGATTAATTAAAAGAATTCCATTTTGATAAATATTGTAATAATTATTATCTATTCCACATGTTTTAGTTACATCTATCACATCACTGAACCTTATCACTTCATGTACATCTATTATGGTTACGCAATACTGCTACATGTATACTGATACACGCATACTCCATTATACAAGACATTGTCACTATTACACTGTCACCATTACCGACTCACCGATACACTGGACACAGTATATCTGTTACACTACACAGGACACTATTATTTCCTGTTCATGACCACTATATATGGATACTCGACACTGTCATTTCACGTGCCAATATCACCGTCCCACGGACATTCTAATATACTGAACATAATATGTTATGTCAATACCCGTTACATTAGATACCAATACTTCATGTTAATCCATGTCCATGTCTCACTATTACATAGATACTAATACACCGACACTGCTATTGCATGTTATTGAATCACTGGTACACGGATATGTTAATACATTGGATACCATTATAAGGATACCATGTACGCTATTATTCCATGTTTTATACCACTTTACATAGATTCACTGGTATATGTATTGATTTTCTCTGTATTCCTGTGGCATGGATCACTGTCCTGTATTCCCGTTACATGATTGTTTCTCGTTACTGGACATGTGAGCTGTTGATATGCAATGTGTGGAACTAGGTGCCATGTGGGTCCATGCCACGGGGCCATCTCTGGAATCCCACATCTCTTGTTTTTCGTTTCCCGTTATCTTGTTTCATGCTATCAACAGATCTCATGTCCTGTCATCTTGTTACTGTACCATGCACTGTACTTGCTATTGATACACTGTGTAATTCAATAAATATAATTTGGGAATGGGGGGAGACTTGACGTTGACTAGGTCTTGTCGGGTGGATGTCAGATCCATTGTTAGCCCCACTACAGGGGACAAGGTAGTGCTGGCTACCTCCCCGTTTCCCATTTTTCGTTACTTGTTTCACCCTAGCAGGTTGGCCCTGGTCTCAGTAGCCAGGGAATCTTGGTAAGGCCGTGTTCTGGGTATGCACGGAATACACCCACCCAATTAGAGCTACTTGACCATTGGGTTTCCAAGTAACATAATAAAAGGGTATAAACGATAGTGACGTCAGGAATACTTGTTATTTGGTTACTCTCTCGTTTAGGTAATGGTACCTGTATGCCATGTCCAGATGACTTCGACTGGAGTGCGGGTATGGGACACTAGAAGAGATTGATTAAAATACCAGGTGGTGCTGATTCTTATTATTGTATAAATAACATGACTTGCCTGATACATGTTTAATATTGTTTAGTTGTACTTGTTACTATTCTTGATAATTTATCCACTATCATGTTACCTGCATGCCTTGTTACACTTCCTGATACACTTTCTGTGGTGGCATACTACTCATGTACAAGTATACTTTACATTACATATATTCTATTTTCACATCATTACTGTATATGCACGACACAATAGTATGGTTATGTTGCATAGACACATCTGCATGTTCATTTCTATCACATCACCACTATACAACAGAATTATTATATAAAACTAGATACTACTATAGACATGACGATATGATAATATACTAGGTAGTGATGGTATTAGAATATGACATTGTTATATTTCTATTGATTATTAATTTCCTATTAGATGGTACCACTGATACATAACAGGTAGTCTATATTATTATAGTACATATTACTGCCTCCTTCATTTTACCACTCACTAGGTCGCTTTTTGACGACCCTGGGTTTGTATTCCTAGGTTGGAGATCCCAGATATCGTATTATCAAAGATTTCATTGGATCCACATAGGAGACTCATCATCGAGACCATTCATAGGTATCTTTGTGATTTGTTTATGTTATCTTATTTAGCCCTATTTTCATATCTATTATGATCACTAATATCTTTTTGCGGGTATTCTTGTACTTATTTAATGCTGGAACTCTTGTATATATATAGGCTATTTCCTGTACTGAGGCTCAACATACGTACATGAGGGTATCTCCGCCCTGCGTATGTACGTCGCTATAAAGTCCCCGTACCTACGGGATCTGGGTGTTACAGAGTAGTATCAGAGCTAGTGTCACACCTGGTGTGGGTAACCATCTGGATCAATGCTCTGCCTCTTACTAACAGTACAATAAGATTTAGATTAAAACTCATCTGTATCTGAATTTGGGATTCCAACGACGAGTACAAGAATTCCATGTCATTGACAATTCATTCCTTGACTCTATTCTATTCCTTCATTATAGTTGTCAACCAGTATACCTGATTTCCATTTCGCTTTCTTTTCATTTTATTTCTTCCAATCCGTTAGCATTAGTCCACTACACTAATTCTCTACCCAGTTCATTATAGATATCAGAGTGTGAAGCGGAAGCATCTTGTGCCTATAACATTTAGGCTTTGTGCTGTAAATATTTTTATCACATCTGAATTGAAATTTTAAGGACGAAATTTTTTGTAAGGCGGGGAGAAATGTAACCCCCTGATCCCTATGTACGTATCATAATATCAGTACTCGATATGATGTACAAAATTGATTTGACCCTTATGGTAGTTAGTTAGAGCTGGTTTTAGTTTCAGATATCATTTTCTAGTATTTCAGATTTTTCAGAATTTTCTGAAATTTTTCTGAATTATTTTGGAAAATTTCTGAAATTGGTGTCGACCGATATCTGTAATCGGCTCTACCATTTTTAATTCAAAAATGGAGTAGAATTTTGGGAATCTGTTTTTACCTTGTGTCCTAAAATCTTATTATCTACATTATGATATTTTTGGAATTTTTCTAAATTTATCAAAAATCGGGTCAAACCGGTGTCACCCAGTATCGACAATACGTTCCAGGATTTTTAACTTGGAAACCGGATAAAATTTCTAAAATCTGATTTCATATTAGTTCTCAACATAATTTTCTCTATTTTATAAAATTTTTGAGAATCGTTCGGAGCTAATAAAATTTTGACCTAATAAATATATATTCCTTTCTCTTTTTCTTTTTCTCTTTCTCTTTTCCTTTTCTTTTTCTTTCTCTTCTGGGTTCTTCTTCATTCCACCGACTTACCCATCCCCACCACCATAAACTCCCCACCGCCTTTCTCTTATCACTCTCTATTTATCTATTTCTCTCTCCCTCTACTCACTAAAACTCTCCCTCTCTCTAATTAAGTTTCTCATTATTTTCTCTCTAACTCCCTCTCTCTCACACCCATTCTCTCTCTCTCCTTTCTTTTTAATTCTCTGTAAACAACCACCGGCAATGGCCATGATGACCGCCGCAGTCCCCCATTGCTGGCGACAACGCCCGTAGGTCGGAGCGCCACCGCGCCCCCCAAGCTGGGCGCCATCCCCTCCTCCTTCTCTTCTTCTCCTTTCTTCTACTTCTTCTTCTCCTCCTTCTTCCTCTCTCTCTTTTCTCTCTCTCTCTCTCTCTCTCTTTATCTCTCTCATTGACTGCCGTCGGCGGCTAAACCCCCGTCGGCTGGTCTACCTCGCCACCGGCCAGCTTCCCGTAGTAGCAACAACAGTTGTTACTGCTACTATTGCTGTTTCGAGTTCATACCCAAATGGTGTGAACCCGTTAAACTTGTTAGGTTGGATTGATACCCGTTAACCCAATAACCCATCACTTGTGATAATGGGTATGGGTTGTGGATCTAAACCCGACCCGCAAACTACCCAAACTCGCTTCTAAACCTACCTTTTTATTACGTAGTAAACCTTTTATATGATTTTAGTGTTCGGGCGGTATCTGGAGCATTTGGATTCCGATTTGGACGATCCTAAAACAGTTGTGATCGTGAAAAAGAGAGCTACCTTCCCATAGCCAGTTTATGAGTGTTTTTTATAAATTATATTTATTCATGTTTAATTAGTTGAGTGATTGCTTTAGTTAATAAATCATGGATATGGGTAAATCACTATAAATAACTTAATTAAAGAGAAGTCATGTCTTGTAATAAGAAGAGGCATGTGATAGATGATTAATTAAAGGAATTCCATTTTGATAAATATTGTAAGAATTATTATCTATTCCACATGTTTTAGTTACATTTATCACATCACTGGACCTTATCACTTCATGTACATCTATTATGGTTACGCAATACTGCTACATGTACACTAATACACGCGTACTCCATTATACCAGACATTGTCACTATTACACTGTCACCATTACCGACTCACCGATACACTGGACACAGTATATCTGTTGCACAACACAGGACACTATTATTTCCTGTTCATGACCACTAATACATGGATACTCGACACAGTCATTTCACGTGCCAGTATCATCATCCCACGGGCATTCTAATATACTGAACATAATATGATATGTCAATACTGTTGGCCCAAAAGGTTACACTCTCCAATTGTTTAAGAGTTTTGATGATAACAAAACAAATAAGAGCTATTTGGTACTAATAAGTTTGTTTAAGATAAGTTTCAGGTTTATACCATGTTTGGAAGTCAATGCTTAGCTTTTGCAAGAAATTCTAGGTTCATGGAGCAAATAAGGCATATGGCACAACAAGGAAGGAACATAGAAGAGAAGGCTCTAGCAAGGCATTGCATAGCTCAAGACTTTAAGAGACTTCATTAGATTTGTTTCTAGTTTTATAGTTTTGTTAAAGCATAGTGAATAGGTTTGAAGCTCTATATTCCAACACACACGTTTTTACGCACATCTCATTTCTAAAAATATTCCCTATAATTATATACAAAATATTTTGATGTAAAGCCTTTTTGATTATAAACTCAATTTTGTGTATTATACATAGTTCAAATTAGTACTATTTTGTTAAACTTCAAAATCTCCTCAAAATTCTGTTTCAATTTTGATTTTTGGCCTGAGCTGGTCGACCGACCGGTCGACCGACACTAAGTCAGGTCAACCGACACTAAGTCAGGTCATGTCGGTCGACCGATCCAGTCGACCGGGATTCTGGCAGTTGGGTGCGTGCATGTGTGCATGTTTACCGGTCGACCGGGCGGTTGACCGGCGGTCGATCGGAGCCCTTCGGTCGACCGGGCGGCTGGCTGACTGAAGTGCAGTTGCTCTCTGTTTTTGTCCGGTCGACCGAGAGCCTGCAACGGCTCTTTTATTTGAACCCCGGTCGACCGGCCGGTCGACCGAGAGAGTCGTTTCTGCCATAACGGCTAATTTCTAAACAAGTTTTAAATTTGTCTTTTTCCTTTCTAAATAAGTTTAAATGATATTTTCTGAACCTAATACTTCCTAATTATCATTAGGTGGGTTTACTCTTTAATCCCTAGCCCTCTCCTATAAATATTGGTGATTAGGGTGAGGTTTGATTACAACAAAAATTTGCAAAAGTTTCAAAGTTTAAGGCATTCAAAAGAGTTCTAGTTCTTGGTTTTTGTGCTGAAAATCTCTCTCATTTTCTGAAGTGTTTTTCAAAACTCTCTGATTTTCATTTTCTTTTTCCACTTACATACAAGAGCTTCAATCCTACTCATTCTATAAGGATTTTGTAAGGGAAGAGAACTTTTCAAAAGAGAGTTTGTGGTCTTTTGATCACCAAGAGAGAACCTGTACTTGAGATTGTGGAGTTGGGTACTCCGGTGTGATTGTAATTCTTTGTGAAGACATAGTGGTTAGAAATCCTTCTGGGTGAACGGGGGGACGTAGAGCTGGGTGCTCGAACCTCGAAAAAATTCTCAGTGTTTGCGTTTGGTTTACTTGCTCTTGCTTCTTGCTCTACTTTCATTGCTCTTATTACTTGCTCTCTACATTCATTGTTATATTCACCTGTGTCATTTTCATATTGTCAATCTTATACTCATACAACAAGATTGCATTGTGCACCTCAAACTCATATCTAGAGGAATCACGAGGAAGGAGTTCAGAGCCCTTCACGGGGTATTCGGCTTCTAGTCTTGTTTGGGTGATTGTTGCATCATAAGTTTTTAATTGTGCATTGATTAGCATTATCACCTATTCACCCCCTCTAGGTGATTTCAATTGGTATCAGAGCTTGGACTCTAGGTTTTGGCTTAACATCCTTAGAGAGATCCTAAATATTTGCTAATCAACATTTGCATTCTTTCATTCATTCACTAGTAAACATGGCCGACAACATCAAAACCCCTCCTAAATTTGATGGACTAAATTTCTCTATTTGGAAGGTTAGGATGACTATTTTCTTACAATCTTTAGGTAGCTTAGTTGCAAAATCCTTGACCAAATCCTATGTTATACCCGATAGTGAGGAAAGCACTTGGTCCGACTTTACCTTTAGAGAATATGAGGCTAACTCTAAGGCTCAAAATTCCCTCCTAACCGCCTTGAATGAGGATGACCTTACACGGGTAATACATTGCCAATCCGCCTATGAGATTTGGCAACATTTGTTGGTCACACACGAGGGGACATCACAAGTAAAGAGAGCTAAGATAGATCTCTTGAGGCCCAATATGAAAGCTTTAAAATGATTGATGATGAGTCTATTGATTCCATGATTACAAGGTTTACTAACATTACTAATGCTCTTTGTTCTTTAGGTGATGATATAGCAATGACCAAAAGGTGCAAAAAGTGATTCGAGCTCTTCCTTCATCATGGGAGGTAAAGGCTACCACCTTGAAAGAGTTGAATGATAAGGATGAAATGGATCTCATAAGTCTTATTGGAGACCTAAAGACTCATGAGATGGAAAAGAAGGCAAGAGAAGAAGTGGGTCCTCAAAAGAAGAAATCCATAGCCTTCAAGTCTTCCTCCACTCTTGATGACGATGAAGAAGATGAAGAAGAAGATGAGGAGCTATCCCTCCTTGTGTGAAATGTGAAGAGGATGTACCGCAAGAACAAGCTCAACTTTAGAAGGAAATTTGAAGGAAAAGAGGAGAGAAGAATCATTTGCTACAATCGCCAAAAGTCCGGACATATCATGGACGATTGCCCGGAATTCAAGAAAAAGGTGACTTCCTCCTTTAAGCAAAAGAAGCCGGTTGAAAAGAAAGCTTACAAAGCATCTTGGGATTCAGAAAGCGAGTCCGAAGATGAGGTGGATACGGCGAACATTTGTTTCATGGCAAACACACCCAAGGTAACCTCTCAACCTCTTGATGAAGAAGATGAATTAAGTAAAGAAAAGCTTGTACATGCCTTTGTTGAACTTTCGGAAAGCTATGATGATAAAAAGATAGAATGTTCAAATTGGAAAAAGAAATTGCTTTTTTTAAAAATCAACATAGTAAGACCAAGCACATTGAGATTAGATATCACTTTCTTAGAGATCATTTTGAGAAAGGTGATATAGATATTGATTATGTTTCCACGGATTTACAATTTGCCGATATTTTCACAAACCACTTGATTTTGCTAGATTCTCCTTTATTTGTGGTGAACTTAATATTTGTGTTATTGAATAAAACTATTTTTCTTATCTCTTTTTGATGTATGACAAAAAGGGGGAGAATGAGTTTACTATGGAAATATGAGTTCATATGGTTTTGGTTCCATATGAGTTTACATATGTTTTTGATTTTGATTCTTGCAAAGTGAAGTGTTTTTATGATTTCTTGTATTTGAGTTGAAGTGTTTTGCAAATGGCTTTTAGTCTCATGTTTTTTTTAATATAATTATTTGCAATTTAATTGTTTTCCTTTGTTTAATATAGCATAATTTGAGCGGGAGCTTTCACCTCTTTTGTATTTTGTTAACATAGCCTATTTGTTTTGTCATCATCAAAAAGGGGAGATTGTTGGCCCAAAAGGTTACACTCTCCAATTGTTTAAGAGTTTTGATGATAACAAAACAAATAAGAGCTATTTGGTACTAATAAGTTTGTTCAAGATAAGTTTCAGGTTTGTACCATGTTTGGAAGCCAATGCTTAGCTTTTACAAGAAATTCTAGGTTCATGGAGCAAATAAGGCATATGGCACAACAAGGAAGGAACATAGAAGAGAAGGCTCTAGCAAGGCATTGCATGGCTCAAGACTTCAAGAGACTTCATTAGATTTGTTTCTAGTTTTATAGTTTTGTTAAAGAATAGTGAATAGGTTTGAAGCTCTATATTCCAACACACACACTTTTTGCGCACATCTCACTTCTAAAAATATTCCCTATAATTATATACAAAATATTTTGATGTAAAGCCTTTTGATTATAAACTCAATTTTGTGTATTATACATAGTTCAAATTAGCACTATTTTGTTAAACTTCAAAATCTCCTCAAAATTCTGTTTCAATTTTGATTTTTGGCCTGAGTCGGTCGACCGATCGACCGACCGGTCGACCGACCAGTCGACCGACACTAAGTCAGATCATGTCGGTCGACCGATCCGGTCGACTGGGATTCTGGCAGTTGGGTGCGTGCATGTGTGCACGTTTACCGGTCGACCGGGCGGTCGACTGGAGCCCTTCGGTCGACCGGGCGGCTGGCCGACTGAAGTGCAGTTGCTCTCTGTTTTTGTCCGGTCGACCGAGAGCCTGCAACGGCTCTTTTATTTGAACCCCGGTCGACCGGCCGGTCGACCGAGAGAGTCGTTTCTGCCATAACGGCTAGTTTCTAAACAAGTTTTAAATTTGTCTTTTTCCTCTCTAAACAAGTTTAAATGATATTTTCTGAACCTAATACTTCCTAATTATCATTAAGTGGGTTTACTCTTTAATCCCTAGCCCTCTCCTATAAATAGGGGTGGTTAGGGTGAGGTTTGATTTCAACAAAAATTTGCAAAAGTTTCAAAAGTTTAAGGCATTCAAAAGAGTTTTAGTTCTTGGTTTTTGTGCTGAAAATCTCTCTCATTTTCTGAAGTATTTTTCAAACTCTCTGATTTTCATTTCTTTTTCCACTTACATACAAGAGCTTCAATCCTACTCATTGTTCTACAAGGATTTTGTAAGGGAAGAGAACTTTTCAAAAGAGACTTGCTAGTCTTTTGATCACCAAGAGAGAACTTGTACTTGAGATTGTGGAGTTGGGTACTCCGGTGTGATTGTAATTCTTTGTGAAGATATAGTGGTTAGAAATCCTTTTGGGTGAAGGTGGGGACATAGAGCTGGGTGCTCGAACCTCAGAAAAATTTTCGGTGTTTGCGTTTGGTTTACTTGCTCTTGCTTCTTGATCTACTTTCATTGCTCTTATTACTTGCTCTCTACATTCATTGCTATATTCACCTGTGTCATTTTCATATTGTCAATCTTATACTCATACAATAAAATTGCATTGTGCACCTCAAACTCATATCTAGAGGAATTACGAGGAAGGAGTTCAGAGCCCTTCACGGGTATTCGGCTTCTAGTCTTGTTTTGGGTGATTGTTGCATCATAAGTTTTTTATTGTGCATTTATTAGCATTATCACCTATTCACCCCCCCTCTAGGTGATTTCAAATACCCATTACATTAGATACCATTACTTCATGTTAATCTATATCCATGTCTCACTATTACACAGATACTTATACATCAACACTGCTATTGCATGTTATTGAATCACCGGTACACGGATATGTTAATACATTGGATACCATTACACAGATACCATGTAATCTATTATTCCATGTTTTATACCACTGTTACATAGATTCACTAGTATATGCATTGATTATCTCTGTATTCCTGTGGCATGGATCACTGTCCTGTATTCCCGTTATATGATTGTTTCCCGTTACTGGACATGTGAGCTGTTGATATGCGATATGTGAAACTAAGTGCCATGTGAGTCTATGCCACGGGGGCCACCTCTAGAATCTCACATCTCTTGTTTTTCGTTTCCCGTTTTCTTATTTCATGCTATCAACAGAGCTCATGTCCTGTCATCTTGTTACATGTACCATGTACTGTACTTGCTCTTAATACACTGTGTACTTTAATAAATATAACTTGAGAATGAGAAAAACTTGACGGTTTACTAGCTCTTATCGAGTAGATGTCTGGATCCATTATTAGTCCCATTGTAGGGGACATGGTTGTGCTGGCTACCTCCCCGTTTCCCGTTTTCCGTTACTTGTTTCACCCTAGAGGGTTGGTTCTGGTCGCAACAGCCGCTAGAGAGTCTTGGTAAGGTCGTGATCTGGGTATGCACGGGATACACCCACCTGAGTAGAGCTCCTTGACCATTGGGTTTCCAAGTAACATAATAAAACGGTATAAACGATAGTGACGTCGGGAACACTTGTTATTTGGTCACTCTCTCGTTTGGATAATGGTACCCATATGCCATGTCCGGATGGGTTCGACTGGAGTGCGGGCTCCAGTATGAACTACTAGTGGTATGGGACACTGAAAGAGATTGATTAAAATACCAGGTGGTGCTGATTCATATTATTTTATAAATAATATGACTTACCCAATACGTGTTTAATATTGTTTAGTTGTACTTATTACTATTCCTGATAATATATCCACTACGTGTTACCTGCATGCCTTGTTACACTTCCTGATACATGTTACACTTTCTGTGGTAGCATACTACTCATGTACATGTATACTTCGCATTACATATATTTTTGTTTTCACATCATTACTGTATATGCATGACACAGTAGTATGGTTATGTTGCATAGGCACATCTGAATGTTCATTTCCATCACGTCACCACTATACAACAGGATTTATTATATAAATCTAGATACTACTATAGACATGACCTGATGATAACATGCTAGGTAGTGATGGCATTAGAATATGACATTGTTATATTTCTATTGATTATTAAATTCCTATTAGATGGTACCACTGATGCATAAACAGGTAGTTTATATTATTATCGTGCTTGTATTATTATAGTATATATTACTGCCTCCTTCATTTTACCACTCACTAGGTCGCTTTCTGACGACCCAGAGTTTGCGTGCCCAGGTTGGAGATCCCAGATATCATATTATCAGAGATTTCATTAGATTCACATTGGAGACTCATCATCGAGACCATTCATACGTATCTTTGTGATTTGTTTCTGTTATCTTATTTAGCCCTATTTTCATATCTGTTATGATCGCTAACCTCTTTCTACAGGTATTTTTGTACTTATTTAATGTTGGAACTCTTGTATATATGGAGGTTATTTCCTGTACTAAGGCTTATCGTACGTACGTGAGGGTATCTCCGCCCTGCGTATGTACGTCAACGTCCCCGTACCTGCGGGATCTGGGCGTTACATTTATTCTATTCATTGTTTGATTCTAATAGGACTTCATTTGAGTCGTTTTGAGGAGTACTTATTAGGTCTAATTTATCGAGTCTTTTTTATTTCGTATTACTTTATTGAGTCCAGTGTTTAGTATCACATTGGTTATGTGGTGAAAATTTTCTTTGTAAGAGTCTATTTAAGAGACTCAATTTGATGAATAAAGATAATAAATATTTGGATAAAAAACTTTGCTTATGTTTTTAATTCAGTCTATTTTTTATTGATTCAAATGGTGGCGAAGTCTAAATTCAGGTTGCGACCTGTGATCATATCTAAAACTCTAAATTCTCTTATTTGGTATTTGATTCCATATCAATTTTGATATCAAAGTCAAAGTTCATATCCTCGCCACAAATTTTCTAAAAATCTCTTCAAAAAAATATTGATCCAAATTCGACTGAAATTTCAGTCAAAATTCAAAAAAAATGCTATTGTTCATCATCCCTCTCCTCAAACTGTCGCCACCAACACCCTGCTGATTGCCCTCTGATGTCGCCGTCATCGCCTGAGACTCGTGGAGTTCCACCAATCGTCTGCGACAATCCCGCCTCAAGATCTCACCTCTGCCGCCTTCGCATCTTCATCTTCAACTCCCCCTTCTCCATCCTCTGCATCTCGTAGTCGCTGGCCACGTCATCAGCTATCAATGACCCACAAACCTCATCTCCGATGACTTCTTCCACTGTTATCTCTTCCAAGTGAGAAGATCTCAATGACGCCAGTCACCTCCTCCAGTCTATGGCTGAGATCTCCATGCCTTGATGCTCCTCAAATGAACCACATCGTCGATCCTCCATCAGCACCACTTCCTTTACCCCAAGGTTCCTTCTTTTCGCCGGAGCACTGCCACCACTCCTCTACAACTCCTCAGCACTAACAAGACTTCATCCACGACCTCTGCCGCAAGTTCTCACCTACAATCGAACGATCTTGAGGCTCGACGGTGCCATCCCGTGCTTCCACCTCCACCACCGACTCCACCATCGCTTCCCCTTCTTTACCAAAAATCCTCTCCCTCATCGCCAGTGTCGCTCTGCCATCCTTCTGCCACCACTACGAAGCTCGCTAGAGTTCGTGGGAGATTTTGCCGCCACCATTACCCTAGATCAGCTCCACCTGTTGTGCTTCACTGCCATCGAGTGTCGTGTGCCCAATTGGGGAGGGAGGAGATCGGGAGAGAAAAGGGGAAGTGGGGGATCAGGTTGATTTCTTCTCAACCTGTTCCCCTTTAAAGCCCAACCCATCATGAGTTGAACCAAGCGGGTTTTCCAAACACTGATCTGACCCGCTTTAACTAACTGAGTCAGTCAGTCCAATTGTAGTACCCCGTTCTCGAGATACGTACCCAGATACGTGTCCTAATTATTTTTGACCATATTATTTAAATTTTTTTCTAGTATTATTTTTGGATGGTGATTACTTATATTATTTTGTATCGGATCTGAATTCTCAGTCTTAGAATCAACCCTGACCTGGACCAGGAACCCGGTACCAGCAAGCTGTCTGATTTGACCTTTCTGGTAGTCTGATTTGACTGATTTTAGTTTCAAATACTGTTTTCTAATATTTATAGATTTTAATGATTTTCTAAAAATTTTCAGAATTATTTTGTAAAATCTCCAAAACTGGCATCGATTGACATCGCTGATCGAATCCTGGATTTTTTGGTTTTCAAATGGAGTTGAATTTTAAAAATAATTTTCACATTACTTCTTAAAATCTCATTTTCTATCTAAATACTTTTTTTAGGATTTTTCTAAATTTATCAAAATTTGACCGGTTTTGGTGTCGACCAGTGTAATTAGAAAATTTCAGGATTTTTAATTTGAAAACTATATTGAATCTTTTGAATCCGATTTCACCAGGCATCTTAAAATAATATTTTCTATTTTTGAGGATTTTTTAGAACATTTCTGAAACAATCAAATTTTACCCTATTTAAATAATAATATTATTTCCCCTTCTTTTCTTTTCTTGCTTTTTCCTTCTCCACTCCTCTACTTTATACTCTCAAAATATCCTATTAATTTAATTATTAATAATATATTTATTTATTTTTTTTTATTTCTTTCCTTTTCTTTATTTTTCTCCTTTCCTTTCTTTCTCTTTCTTTTTCTTCTTTTTTCTTTTCTTCTCCCTTACTTCTCCCATGCCCTGCTTCCCATACCCCTGCCGACCCATCCCCTGCAGCACAGCTGCTGCAAACAGCAGTCCCCCCTCACATCTCCCCTATTCCTCTCCCATACTCTCCCACTCTCTTTTTCTATTTATTTTTCATTTCTCTCTTCCCTCTTTCCCATTTATTCCTTCTTCTTCTTCATTTCTTCCACCAACACCCAACCCCCTCCTTGAACTGCCACCTCCACTACCAGGGCCACCATCGCCACTTCCCCAAGCCGCCGGCGCCGCCCTCCCAACTCCTCTCCTGGTTGGATCTCGAGACTCCTCTTGCTGTTCGTGAGCACCTCTAAGCTTTTGATTATGTCTATCCTTTTGTATATCGTACTTTTGTATTTTCTGGTGATGTAATATTCCTTTAATATTGTACCACTCTCTGTGATAACCATGTACCTATACTTTTCTATTGGAATGTATATTACCACTGTGCTTCTGTACTCTGATTCTTACTTGTACTAATGCTTAGCGTATATACGTGAGGATATTTCTGACCTACGTATATACGTCACAGTGACATCTCCGTACCCGCGGGATCGAGGCGTCACAGGATGGTATCAAAGCTTAGGCTCTCACATCCTCAGTATAACCAGTTGATAGATTATTGATCTATTAATTTGCAGCTGGAGAGCATGAGCCTTGAATATACATTCAATCACAAGTGTGGTGTTATCTGTTCCTTCCTTACAATCTTTTCCTTGGATTCTGAGACCCTTCTATCTTTTTCCTTTCAGCTTCTTCCCGTCATCCCTTCAACCAACTCAGATATGTATCCCGAGTTGGTAATATTCCTTACCCTTCATACTTTATCATATTATCATCATTGACCCTAATCTCTTCCATGATCATCTCCATCCTTATAGAAACTTCGAGGATGAAATTTTTGTTGGTGGCTAGATTGTAGCACCCATTCCTGGGATACGTACCCAAATATGTGTCCTATTTTTTTTACCATACTATTTCAATTTTCTTTTAGTATTTGTTTTTGGATTGTGATTACTTATATTATTTTGTATCGAATCTGGATTCTCAATTTTAGAGTCAGCCCTGACCTAGACCCAGAACTTGGTACCAGCATGCTGCCTGATTAACCTTTCTGGCAATCTGATTTGACCGATTTAAGTTTTATACACTGTTTTCGAATATTTTAAATTTTTCATGATTTTATGAAATTTTTCAGAATCATTTTGCAAAATCTCCAAAACACGGTGTCGATCGGCATCGCTAACGATTCCTGCATTTTTTTAGTTTTTAAATGGAGTTAATTTTTTAGAAACAGCTTACACATTATGTCTTAGAATCTTATTTTCTATCTAAATATATTTTTTGAGATTTTTCTAAATTTATCAAAATTTGACCGGTTTTGGTGTCGAGGGTATTGCCAGAAGATTTCAGGATTTTTAATTTGAAAACAACATTAAATTTCTTGAATCTAATTTCACTAGACATCTTAAAATAATATTTTCTATTTCTAAAAATTTTTCAGAATATTTATGAAACAGTCAAATTTTACCCTATTTAAATAATAATATTATTTTCCCTTCTTTTCTTTTCTTACTTTTTCCTTCTCCACTCCTTTACTTGATATTCTCAGGATATCCTATTAATTTAATTATTTAATATTATATTTATTTATTATTTTTTTCTTATTCCTTTTCGTGTTCTTTATTTTTTTTCCTTTTCCTTTCTTTTTCTTTCTTTTCTTCTTTTCTTTTTCTTCTCCCTTGCTTCTCCCATGCCCTACTCCCCATACCCCTGCCGACCCATCCCCTGCAGCACAGTTGCTGCAAACAGTAGCCCCCTCACATCTCCCCATTATTCTCCCATACTCTCCCACTTCCTCTCTTTCATTTATTTTTCATTTCTCTCTTTCCCTCCTTCCCATTTATTCCTTCTTCTTCTTCATTTCTTCCACCAACACCCAACTCTCTTCTTGAACTGCCGCCTCCACCACCAGGGCCACCACTATCACTGCCCTAGCCGCCAGCGCCGCCCCCAACTCCCCACTTCCCTTCCCTACTTCCATCATCTCCAAGTTCCATCCTCTTTCCTCTAATTTTAACAAAACCCATCACTCCACCTATTTCTTCTCCAAAATTCACCACTAAAACCCTTAATTCCTCTGCTCCAACCACCCCTTCACCATCTCCTTCTCCTCCTCCTCCAACTTGATTAGTCACATATATTGCATACATATTATCACATTACCCTGCTTATTATCTAAATAAATCATATTAATAAATCCTATTTTTTTCTTATAAATGCAGACCCATTACTAAATGATAAGAAAGAGAAACGAGCCCAAAAGCCCATCAAATTCTGATTTAATTCAGAATAAATTTGAAATTAGGGAATCAGGATAGATCTTGGCAAATCAGAGAGATTGAAAACTGTTGAAATGGATCTTCCGAAATCAAGTGGTTAAAGCAATAATCAAAGTTAGTTTCATCAAATCCAGGAGCTGAAACAGTGAATCCAGTAGGACAAAAGGGAGTCAAAGCCCGTGCCAACTACTCCACCAGGATGTCACCACTTGGCCACATCCTGGTCACAGATCTGCGACTTGTTGGTAGAGATAAGGGGAGCGTTTGCTCCCCTTATCTCCTCACTCCTTTACCTCTGGGTTTTGCCTATAAAAGACAGGGTTTTCTACAGAAAAAGGGACCAGAACTTAGATTTAGTTTTTCTCTTTATTTTTAAGGTTTAGGTTCTTTGTTAGATAGTATAGAAGTTGTAACTCTGTCTTATAATTTGTAATTCAGACCAAATACCAGTGGGAGAGAGGAATTGAGTGATTGTAATCCGAAGATTGAAGTAACATCATAAAAGGATCAAGCTTTCTCTTCTACCATTCCAATTCACGGTATGTCTTGCTTTATTTACATGTATTATTTTCTATCTTTCATGAGTAGCTAATTTCATTTTCTGGGCTCACTATTGCTCCTCTCTCCGATCCCCCTTCTTTTTGAATGGTTTTGATGAAAAGACCAATGAATCATTTGCTTGCCTAAACTAAGCCTTTCTTGTTGAAAGTTTCTTGAAGGCACATGAGGATGGGCTTGAATTTTAAATTTCTACTTCTTTAAAAAATGTCTCTTGAACTTGTTTTTATCTCATACTTTACTACTTAATGATTTAACATTCAATTCAAGACGATTTCTTAAAGAAAAGAGTTAACTTTTTCAACTATCTTATGTGCTTTGCTTAAAACTTTCTAAATCAATCTTAAGTTTTTACCTATGATCAAGTTGAGGCACTAAGGATTTCAATAAAAGAACACATCGTTGAGTAGTGAGATAGTGAGCCCAGATCTTCTTCTTATGTTAAAAACAATAAATCACTCTTCAAGCCTTTTAAATTACCTTTTCCAAGCCTTCTCTAAATTTACAATTTTTCTTTTAATCATTTCCCTTCTCTCCATTCTCTTTTTCAACTTAAAAAAAAGACGCCAACTTTATTCTTTGCTTCTTAATAAAAATAAAACCGAAAAGTTTCCATCGCATTTCTCCTCGTTGACACAACCCGTTAGCCCAAAGTTACACGGTAATTCTCTCTTTTCACTTTGATTTTGCAACCAATTTTTAGCGCTATTGCCGGGAGGGAATGGTGTATTTGTTTTTTAACAAGTTTGGTGTCTTGTTTCAGGGACATCAAGATTTAATTTAGCACTCAAGCTTTGTAGGAGAAGACTTGGAACTCTGTGCCCCTACTCTCGAAAGTAGGAAACAGAATTTCAATCAATTGCAGCGCAAGTTTGAAATTTTTGTTGGACTACTAAAACTCTTTTTTGCAGGACATATTGCTTGCAAAAATTAAGTTTTTGTGTGTTATTATTCTTACTATATCATTTATTCACAATCCATGTTTTAATCCAACAGTATTTCAGTGATTGTTAATTGTTTAAAAACGTTTAGGCTTGCATTCTAGGTATTTGTCTAATTACGTTTATTTACAATTATTGTTGAAGATAGCTAGAGACAAGGTACTTATGTATAGCATATAGTTTAGGAGACATTCTTGGGTGATTTTGCTTTTGAATGCTACTTTTCTATCTTGTACACTTTGCACAATCAATTCTAAGGGCAAAACTCAAATTAAAATAAGGTGGGAAAGTCATTACCCTTTCTTAGCCCATAAACCATCTCCAAAACGTACAGCCTAAGTCTAAGTAAAATCTGATAGACGTTGGTCTTAGGGACATCTCGAACTCACTAGGAGATTATCCTAAGGGGGAGGGTGTTAGAATTTGACTCATGCCAAATCAGTGTCTAGAAAAGAGATTTAGGGGCGAAAACCCGAAGGCTAGTGGTTTGGCTTAATTAGGCTCGTCGCTTGTGTGCGGATACCTCCCACCAATCTAGCCCTAACCTGGCTGATTAGCTTGTGTTCAAAGTCTGCATTATACCTCCTGTGGATAATCAACCAGTTAGAAGTTGTCTAGGTAAAGGGTACCTTAAACTGGGCTTGGTTGATTACTCTTGTTGACTATTGATGAACTTGTTTGTGATTGTGTTTGTGTATACAAGTGTGGTCAAGAGACCCTAATTCATCTAGGTTGACTAGAAACATATCATCACCAAAGTTTGAACTAAGACCAGATCCGGTTATGGCTCAACCGACATCTTTGCAGGATAGCTTCTATCCCATTAGAACCTCATTTCCATCTTGCATCCAACTTCCATCAGTTGGTGAATACAATTTTAAGCTCAAGCCTCAATTCATCAACACACTCCCTAAGTTTCATGGCTTAGAGTCTAAAGATGCCTATTTCTTCATAAGAGAATTTGAGGAAGTATGTCTAATGATGAAAATCTTACACCTTATAGATGATGCTATTAGATTGAGATTTGTCCCTTTCGCTCTTAGGACTCAGCCAAGAAATGGCTTTACAGCTTAGCGGTCGGCTCTATCACATCTTGGGATGGTTTCATCAAGGTCTTCTTGAAGAAATTCTATCCAATTCATAAGACCGCTCTCATTAGAAAGAACATCATGTAATTCAAGTAAGAATCTAGTGAACCGTTTTGGAGGTACTTTGAACGCTTTAAAGACCTCCTTGTCTAATGTCCTCATCATGGAATAGAGAAATGGCGACAATACCAAATTCTTTATGATGGTTTAGACTATTTGACCAAGGCCCTCTTAGAAAGTATGTGCCAAGGGGGATTCTTGCAGAAGGATTATAATGAAGGATGGGATTTATATGAGAATCTAGCTGAAAAGACCATCCAATGGGAACCTACTAGTGAAACCTCAAGGAACTCAAACTCCATCTCTTCAAAAGGAGGTCTCCATTCTATTGAATCATCCATAGGTAATGAGGCTAAGTTAGCTAACATAGCGAGAAGACTGAAAACTTTAGAAACTAAGGAACCAAGTTCAGTCAATCAAGTCAGCCCAAAGTAATTTTCAACTCTAGGCTGTAGCTACTATCAAGCCATGAATCATGTGTTTGAGGAGTGTCCTGTGTTTCAGGCTCAAGAACAATACCCTAAACTAATGAATGCGGCCTTTTCAAGGCCAAACAATAATCTTTACGTACCAATGTATAATCCTGGCTGAGAAATCACCCGAATTTCTCATGGAGCAAAATAACAATGACCACTCACGGTTAAATCATACAAGTCACTTCCATCATGCCAACAATTCTTCCAATCATCAACCCAACTTTTCTAATTTTCACAATAATTCTCCCAGTCATCCACCTAACTATTCAAACTATCAACAAAATATTCCCAATCAAGTTCCACAATCTTCCTTCCAAAATCCTCAACTAGAAAGGTGAATGCCTGACTTTGAGAGAAAAATGGAAAGATACATGAAAAACTAAGATTCTCTCATGTAAACTATACAGAGCTAGAGGTTCAAATGAGCCAATTAGCCACTCCACAGAATGAGAGACAAAAAGGATAACTTGCCTAGTCAGCTAATAATGAATCCTAGGAATTCTCAACAAGCTCATTTGGTTGAGGATCAATCAATGAATCAACGTATTGCTGTTCATACATTGAGGTCGGGAAAGAAAGTTGATAATCAAGTGTCAATACCATCTAATCCCATTCAGCACAACTACAATCAAGCATCCACCTCATCTAATCCCAATCCTTCCAAATCTGACTAATCTGAAAAAAAAAGTCAACCAGTCAGGTACACCAGCTTATAGTACTATTTCCTAATAGGTAGAAAAAAACAAACCAACATCCACACATGGATAAGATAATTGAGATCTTCAATCAAGTGAATATAAATGTGCTACTTCTTGATGCCATCCAACAAGTCCCATCCTATGCTAAGTTTCTTAAGGGCATGTGCACTAAGAAGAGAAAGACTAATGTACCTAAAAGGGTCTTCTTAGCCACTAATATTAGTGAGCTACTGTCGGGTCTGATCCCTATCAAGTACAAGGATTCAGTTTGTCCCATCATTACCTGCACCATAGGACAAGCCGAGATTAGTCGTGCACTTCTTGATTTGGGGCAAGTATTAACTTGCTTCCATTCTCAGTTTATCAACAAGTCGGGTTGGGCGATCTTAGTCCAACTCGAGTCATTATCCAACTGGCTGACCGTTCAGCGAAAGTTATAAAAGGGGAGATTAATGATGTCCTTATCCGGGTCGGAGAGTTTATTTATCCTGTTGATTTCATAGTTCTAGAGACACAACCTGTGCCCAATCTTAGGGCTCAAACTCCTGTTATCCTAGGGCGACCATTCTTTGCTACTGCCAATGCCATCATCAATTGTAGAAATAGGTCCATGAGGTTAACCTTTGGGGACATGACTAGAGAAGTTCAATGTCTTCAACCTAGGAAAACAACCCCGTGATATTGAAGACCAAACATTTGAAGTCAACCTCATTGAGAACTTAACAAGTGAACATAGGGAAGAATTGGAACTAGAAACTGAGTGTGACTTTGGTTTAGAGTCTGACGACTTTAATCTTGATCAGGTTGTTGAGTTAGCTGTGAATTGGGCGTTGAACCCTATTTCACCAAATATAGAGCCAATAAATTTGAATAATCGTTCTAGTGAGTCTTTCTCTTCTTTAGAATTGAAAACCTTACCTGCGCATCTCAAGTACGTCTATCTAGGCGAACAAGAGACCTTTCATGTCATCATTGCCTCTCATTTAAATGACGGAGAAGAAGAAGATCTTAAAGCAATTCTAAGAAAACATAAAGAAGCCATTGGTTAGACTATGACTGATATAAAGGGATTGAGTCCAACCATAGTTCAGCATCGCATTCATCTCAATGAAGATGCAACACCTAAAAGAGAACCGCAACGTAGGTTAAACCCTATAATGCAAGAGGTTGTTCATGCTGAAATTATGAAACTCTTAGACAATGGGATAATCTATCCCATTTCTGATAGCCAATGGATCAGTCCTATCCACACGGTTCTAAAGAAATCCGGTTTCACTGTAGTGGAAAACAGAACAAAGAGTTGGTCTAAACTCGACTTCCGACGAAGATCCGAGTTTGCATTGACTATAGGAAGCTTAATGCTGCAACTCGTAATGACCATTTACCACTTTCCTTCATTGATCAAACGCTTGAACGTTTGGCAGGCCATGAGTATTACTATTTCTTGGACGGTTACTCGGGGTATAATCAGATTCTTGTTGCTCCTGAGGACCAAGAAAAGACTACATTCATATGTCCATTTAAGACATTTGCTTATCGTCGAATGCCTTTCGGCTTATGCAATGCCCCAGCAACGTTTCGACGTTACATGTTGAGTCTTTTTTCTGATATGGTAGAACGATTCTTAGAAATCATCATAGATGATTTCTCCATCTACGGAGATTCGTTCACTCAATGTCTCCACCATTTAGAACTTGTCCTCCAACATTGTGCTAAGAAAAATCTGATACTGAACTGGGAGAAATGCTACTTCATGGTGAAACATGAAATTGTATTGGGTCATGAAATCTCCAAGAAAGGAATTAAAGTGGATAGAGCCAAAATTGAGGTTATTGCAAAGCTTCCCATGCCCAAATGCGTGAAGGATATTAGATCCTTTTTAGGACACGCCGATTTTTACCGAAGATTTATCAAGGATTTTAGCAAGATTGCTAGGCCTTGACTAATCTGTTAGCTAAGGACGTGCCCTTCATTTTTGTTGCTGACTATATGAATTCTTGGGAGAAGTTTAAGAGAGAGTTTATTTCTGCACCAATCATATCTGCACCGGATTGGTCTAAGCCGTTTGCGATGCTTCTGATTTTGTCATAGGCGCTGTCCTAGGATAACGCATTGATAATAAGTAGCACGTGATTTACTACTCTAGTAAGACTCTTAACGATGCTCAATTGAACTACACTACTACTGAGAAGGAATTCTTGACAGTAGTGTTTGCCTTAGAGAAATTTTATCCCTACCTACTAGGGTCCAAAACCACCATTTTTACCGATCATTCTGCGCTTAGGTACCTCATGATGAAGAAGGATGCCAAGGCCCGACTCATTCATTAGATCCTCCTTCTTTAAGAATTCGATCTCGAGATTCGAGGTAAGAAAGGCGTAGAAAATTCGTTGATGACCATCTCTCACGAATCCCTAATTCTTCATGTAACAAATTACCCATAAATGAGGATTTTCCTGATGAAAATCTCTTAGCTATCTTTAGGGAACCTTGGTATGCCGATGTAACGCCCCGATCCCAAGGATACGGAGATGTTATGGCGACGTATATACGCAGGGCGGAGATACCCTCACGTACGTACGCTAAGCCTTAGTACAGGAAATAACCTCCATATATACACGAGTTCCAGCATGAAATAAGTACAAGAATACCTGCAGAAAAGATCAGTGAGCATGATAAATAAAGAAACATGGACAAATAAGGAAATAAGACAAAAGAATCAAGATACCTATGAATCGTATGGGTGACAAGTCCTCTATGTGAAACCAATGACATATCTGACAGTATGATATCTCGAATCTCCAACCTGGGCACGCAAACCCAGGGTCGTCAGAAAGCGACCTAGTGAGTGGTAAAATGAAGGAGGCAGTAATATGTACTATAATAAAACAAGCACGATAATAATATATAATACATGTTTCTGTATCAGTGATACCATAATAGGAATTTAATAATCAGTAGGAACATAAAATGTTATCTTTTAATACTATTACCACCTACCCTGTTATCATCGGGTCATGTCTACAGTAGTCTCTCGTTTTATATAATATAGAATGTTGTATAGCGGTGACGTGATAGAAGTGAACATGCAGATGGGCATATGCAATATAACTATAATACGGTGTTGTGTATCTACAATAATGATGTCTGCAAGGTATACAGAAAATAGAAGATATGCAATGTAGAGTATACATGTACATGAGTAGTATGCCACCACAGAAAGTGTAACATGTACCAGGTAAAGTAACAAAGTATACATGTAGCATGATAGCGGATAAATGATCAGGAATAGTAACAAGTACAACTAAACAAGAGTATACATGTATCAGGTAAGTCATGATATTTATACAATAGTAGCAATCAGTACCACCTGGTATTTTAATCAATCTCTTCTAGTGTCCCATACCACTGTCAGTTAATACTGGAGCCCGCACTCTAGTCGAACCCATCCAGATATGGCATACGTGTACCATTATTCAAACGAGAGAGTGACCAAATAACAAGTGTTCCCGACGTCACTATTGTGTATACTGTTTTATTATGTCAATTGGAAACCCATGGTCGAGGAGCTCTTATCGGGTAGGTGTATCCCGTGCATACCCGGGATCACGGCCTTAAACAGACCCCTGGCTGCTGAGACCAGGGCCAGCCCGCTAAGGCTGTAACATGTCACGGGAACTCAATGAGCTAAAACAATAACGGGAAACGGGAGCTCATGAGCTATAACAGACGGTAGCCAGCACTACCCTGTCCCCTGCAGTGGGACAAACAATGGATCCAGACATCCACCCGATAAGATCTAATCAACCGTCAAGTGTCCCCCATCCCCAAGTTATCTTTATTATATTTCATTTACAGTAACAGTACAAAACGGAACAAGAACAAGTACAGTGCATGGTACATGTAACATGATAACAGGACAAGAGTTCAGTTGATAGAAACGGGAACAATAGATGTGGGATTTCACACATCGCATATCAACTGCTCATGTATCCAGTAACCGGAATATCAATACCAGTAACGGGAAAGAATCATATGATAGGAATACAGGGATAACATGGAACAATAAGACATGTAATGTGTATGGTGATTCATATGACAAGAAGATAGAAACAATATATGCATGTACACTCGTGCGGTGAGCATATGTAACAGTGATGTGTGAACGTGAGCATATGTAACAATAATATGAATGTGGTACTCCGTGAATTGGTATATCCGTGTACCAGTGGAACATATATGTGTAGCAATAATCCATATACCATAGCTGTGTATCACTAGTACATATAATAACAGTGGTCAGTGTATAATGTAATACCATGTCCAGTGAACTATAGTATCTGTGTAAGGATGATACCAGTACATGAAATAACGGTGTCTAGCATGCATGTCTAGTGACAGTGTAGAGTTATAGCTTATATGTGGATCAGTATACATGTAACGATCGTTATCTAACTGTGATACATTACATGAAATAATAGTGATAGTTATCTTAAATCAGAAAGCGACTTACACTATTATAGTTTATTCCTATTACAATGAGTTTCCAATAATTACAAGTTAATAATTAATAGTTATAGTATTTTATCCATAATCAAGATTTATCACTGAAAGCAATCAATCAATTTAGGATCTCTAAATAAATATACTTTTTAAAAGAAAAACACTCACAAACTAGCCATGGGAAGGTATCTCTCTTTCCCACGATCGCAACAGATCCAGAATCGTCCAAATTGGAGTCCGGGTGCTCCAGATATCGCCCGAATACAAAAAGGAATAGAAATGGGTTAAATATGTAGTAAAAATATCTCAAATGTAATAATCAAAATTAGCAGGGGGTTTTCTAAAATATTACCTTTATTGGGTTTTGGATGCGGGCTTGGGCTCGTAATGGGTCGGGTTTGGATCCTACCCAAACCCATCACTTAACTTAAATGGGTAAGGGTTATCGGGTCGGGTTTGTTTCCAAACCCACCCAATTCTGTTATTGGGTTCGGGTTACACCCTGAACCCAATAAGACAACAGCAGCAGCAGCAACAACCTGCTGCTGCCGCGCTCCTTATGCGGGCCGGCCGCATCTCTCGCCGGCGGCGGCTCTCCCCTGCCGGCAGGAAGAGGAGAGAGAGAAACGAAGAGATGGAGAGAGAGAAACAGAGAGATGGAGAGAGAGAAGAAGAGAAAAGAAAAGAAAAGAAAAGAAGAAGAAGAAGAAGAAAGAGGAAGAAGGAGAGGGGAAGGGTGGCGCGGTGGCGCGCAGCAGCGACCGCGGCACGCGGTGGCGACCGCGGTGACCCCCCGGCCGGTCGCTGCGCTGGCTTGGCCGGCGACCTGCACACACGGTATAGAGAGAGAGTGATGGAGAGAGAGAGACGTGAGAGAAGAGAAAGAGAGGAAGAGAGAGAGAGAGAGAGAGAGAGAGAGAGAGAGAATGAGAAATTGAGAGAGAGAGTGCGGGAGAGATTTAAGTAGGGAAGAGAGAGAGAAGGCGGTTGTGTATGTCGCTGGGGTGGCTTCCAGAGGAATGGAGAAGAGGAAAAAGAAAGGAAAAAGAAAAAGATTGTGATATTATTTGATTAATATTATTTTATTCAATAAACTTTGACTCATTCCGTATGGTTCCCAAAATTACCAAAAATAGAGAATATTACATAAAGGAGGAATGTGAAATCGGATTCATTAAATAAAGTCAGGCTTGCAAGTTAAAAATCCTGGAGTATATCACCGATACTGGGTGACACCGGTTTCGCCCGATTTTTAATAAATTCAGAAAATCCCCAAAAATAACCTAACATAGATCATATTATTCTAAGATACAAGGTGAAAGCGGATTCTCAACATTCTACTCCGTTTGTGAATTAAAAATCGTAGAGCCGATTCTCTGTATCGGTCGACACCGACTACGGAGATTTGCCAAAATAATCCAGAAAAATTCCAGAAAATTCTGAAAAATCTAAAATATTGGAAAAGAATATTTAAAACTAAAATCAACAAAATCAGATGACCAGGAAGGTCAGATGAACTTTATACATCGTATCGAGCTCTGATACTGTGATACGTATATCAGGGAGCAGGGGGTTATAGCCGATATAGTGAATTACTTAGTCATAATCCAAACTCAGTCTCATTGGTCCAAAAACAATATATACAGATTTTTATCCCAAGTCTGGTATTTCTTTGGGAGGAACCATATCTTTTTAAGTACTGTTTTGACCAAATTATTAGGAGATGCATTCTCGATGAGGAGGTTAAGAGTGTTTTATCCTTTTGTCATGAACTTGCATGCGATGGCCACTTTGGTCCCCACAAGACTGCTGAAAAAGTGCTACAAAGTGGGTTCTATTGGCCCACTTTGTTCAAATATGCTTATGAATTTTGTAAGATGTGCCCTAGATGCCAGATGGTAAGAAGGATCTCAAAACGAGATATGATGCCCCTCAACCCAATTCTGAAAATAGAACTTTTTGATGTTTGGGGCATCGACTTTATGGGTCTATTTCCTAATTCATTTAGAAATCAATACATATTAGTTGTTATGGACTATGTGTCCAAGTAGGTAGAAGCCATTCCTAGTAAACTAATGATAACAAAGTTGTCATAAAGTTTTTGAAAGAAAGCATTTTCTCATGCTTCAGAACCCCTCGTGCTATCATCAGTGATAATGTCACTCACTTTTGCAATAGATCCTTTAAAGCTCTTCTGCAAAAGTATGCCATAACTCACAAGTTGTCCACACCTTATCATCCTCAAACCAGTGGGCAAGTTGAGGTTTTCAATAGACAAGTCAACCTTATCTTGGTGAAGACTGTGAACCAAAACTGAAAAAATCGGTCCATCAAACTTGTAGATGCCCTATGGGCTTATAGGACCGCTTTCAAGATGATTCTACGGATGTCTCCTTATAGGTTAATCTATGGTAATGCTTGTCACTTACCCGTTGAGTTAGAGCACCGGGCCTTATGGGCAATCAAGCAGTTGAATTTTGACTTGACTAAGGCCGGTGACCTTCGAAAATTACAAATTTCTGAATTAGAGGAGTTAAGAAATTAAGCCAATGAAAATGCTAAGATCACTAAAGATAGAGTCAAGATTTTTCATGATAAACACGTCATAAGAAAAACCTTTGTCCCTAAATAAAAAGTCTTACTCTATAATTCTAAGCTTTATCTTTTTCCAGGAAAATTATAATCAAGATGGACTAGGCCATTCGTTATAAAAATCGTGTTTTCACATGGCGCTTTAGAGATCAGTGACACCAAGAATGGAAATGACTTTAAGGTAAATGGTCAACGCTTTAAACCCTTCTTAGAATCGGTACCGGTAAATGAAACGGCTATGGGTCTTTTTGACCCAGTGTATCAGTAACTTTCCTCTTTTCCATTTTATTTCATTCATCTATACATTTCTTTCATACATTAGGGACAATGCATGAGATAAGTGTGGGGAGGGCTCTAACATGATTAATATAATTAAAAAAACAAAGAAAAAAATTATATATATATAAAAAAACTTTTTGAAAGTTAAGAACGATATTTTGATATATTTTTGTAAGGAATTAAGTCAATTTTAAGGAATAGAAAAATCATAATTAGGATTTCTTAGACTTGATCAAAATAAGATAACTTGTTTGGTTTTCAGGGTTAAGAAGAAAATTGATAAAAATAATTTAGTCTTGATCTTCACATTGAATAAATATGCACACTTTATACACTTACATACTTAGGGTTCAAAGACAAAAATTCTTATGTCTTATAAAAAAAGAAAATATATATATATATACACAAATTTAATTATTAATTAGCTATGTGCTTTGGCCTAAGCAAGCCTTGGTATTTATGCAAAAGATAATTAGATAAGTTTGAAATACATACATACATACATATATACATACATACATACATACATATATATATATATATATATATATATATATATATATATATATATATATATATATATATATATATATCCTCTGATTAAGCTGGGTATTTGTGCCTCATGAAGCATAAGTAAAAAGGGGTACATTATATAAATAAAACCATTGGTTTCGTGGCCTTGTCTGCTCGAGTATTTAAGTCCTTAGGGGTGTTTTCTCACCTGGTGCCCTAAAACTGTCCGGTTTGGGTGTCACCGACTAAAGGTTCATTATACGGGCAGATTAGAAAGCCTAATAGAATTAAGGAATAAATATCACCAAAAATAAATATAAATAAGGCATAGGAGTTCATGTTAAAGAACCCTTAGTCAAACTTCACGGTCAATATGGTGCATATGACTCAGGGTAAAATAATATATTAGATGAGAAACACAATTTGACTCCTTATTTTGATTGATGACATGTTTTTGAATAGAGACTAAGTCTAGGAATGAAAAGTTTGATATTCTTGTAACTTATAGATTACTTGAACTCTTACAAATATACTTCAAATACTTTCTCTTTTCAAAATGTTTTTCGAAAATACTACCATTTTTTCTCTTTCTTTATGGAGTTTGTGGGTGCAATCCACTAAAAACCCTCACGAGACAAAACTCATCCTCTAGGGGTAACCTAAAGGTTTAACAGCTTGTTGCACATACTCAGTGCAATCAAGTAACCTGAGAAAGTGGTCAAATAATTGATGAGGATTAGTTTTGATATTTTGCTCGAGGGCGAGCAAAAAATAAGTGTGGGGTATGATCGGTCATATATAGTGCATACATATTGTCACATTATCATTCTTATTATCTAAATAAATCATATATTGCATATTTATGATTGTCACTTTGACGGGGATCTTGACATGATTATTATACTGCTACCAGGCATCTGGTACTCTTGAACTCTTATACTTCTGAACTCATGTATCCCTTGTACTCATATCCCTGACACTGTTACTCTTGTTAATAGCACAGTTATACCGGCATCTCGCAGTGCATGCCTGGTGTCGGGATGACAAAAATGTATCCCACAATACTGTTAGCGTCCGACGGATCCTGAATGGAACTAAGTGCCACAAGGAGCAAAGTGTTACGCCACACACGTGGTGAGGGCCACCTCTTGAATTTATGGGGGTCACCTCTAGAATCCATTCCACACACAGAGCAAAGTGCCACATGGAGCAAAGTGCCACACCACACACGTGGTGGGGGCTACCTCCTGAATCGACCCTCAAAGGAAAGTGCCACATAGAGTAAAGTGCCACACCACACACGTGGTGGGGGCTACCTCTTGAATCTGTGGAGGGTACCTCTTGAATCTGTGGGCCTACTTCCTTCCTCCTGCCTGTGCCGCCTGGTGTTAGCGTGATAAGCATTCTCAGTGCCTATTAACACACTCACACACATACATGTATAATGATAACGCTAGGAGCATATGTTATTTGGTCTCTCCTTTATTCGAATAATGGTATCCACATATCGAAGTTCTGATGAGCTCTACTGGAAGTGCGGCCTCCAGTGTGAACTGTCGGTGTTGTGGGATGCCGGTGGGAAAGGGACAAGAATAACAAATGATATTGATAATTATTATTGGATAACTTAAATACAACACCTTTATATTCTCTAGTTATAGTCAAGTGTTATGCTCTAAGTTGACACCTTGCTTTATGACATATGATTTTTGTGATTTCTGATTACTCCAGACACACTCTAATTCTATTACTCTGAAGTCAATTCAAGTTGTACGAACTCAGACGATGGCGATATGGGATATGTGGTATATAGATAAGGGTTTCCTTGTTTGAATTATCCCCTTAATGTATCAATCTCGTGAATCCATAATCTGAGCTTGTACAACTAGTTTTGTCCATACTTGTATTTATCACATGTTTAATGTATTAATCGCATATTTATGTGTACCTATGCATGTTTTTCGATTCAGACTTATCGATATACATGTATTTACTTGATTTTATATTTACTATTGTTCCTTTAATTTCTTTTATGTTACTTGTCATTGCCTGTACATGTATACCTGAACCACGTCACTTGACCATGTACATGTGTGCCTGATATGCAAGCCACTTGGCTTTATAATATGTACTCGTGGTTGCATCTGACAACAATGGATTCTCATGTCCAGATCCAGAAGCATGGACTGCGCTGACCTTACTGTAGCTGATTAGAGGGTGCAATAGAGTTGTGGATTAGTGGATGCCACTGTAGCCCTTCCCTCCCAACTCCTCTCCTAGTTGGCTCTCGAGACTCCTCTTGTTGTTCGTGAGCACCTCTCAGCTTTTGATTATGTCTATCCTTTTGTATATCATACTTTTATATTTTCTGGTGATGTAATATTCCTGTAATATTGTATCACTCTCTGTATTAACTATGTACTTTTACTTTTCTGTTTGAATGTATATTACCAGTACTCTGATTCTTGCCTGTACTGATGCTTAACGTATATACTGAGGGTATTTCTGACCTGTGTATATACGTCGCAGTGACGTCTCCGTACCACGGGATCGGGGTGTCACACCGATCCTACTGAGTCAACAGCAAATCAACTTACTGTCGCAGCAACGGGTCTTTACTGAGTTAAATCAGTGAACAGCAGCAGCACAGTCACATTCTGGAAGCCGTTTCATATGTTTCACGTTGTTCCCGAGATAGCGGGTTCGCAGCTCATAGCATTATTGTTCAGAGTTATGGTGGATGAATTATTTCTCCTTGGTGCAGGTAATTTTGAGGTAATTCCTAACTCATTCAGTTCTACTACTTTTTTAGTAGTGTTAGCTACCCAGTTGCACCAGCTTGATCCATTTTTTGTGCTATTGACTTGTCATTGTCCACTATATAAATTGTAGCGAGTAAATCTGTTGACTTCATTTACTACATCTGAATATTATAATAGAACTTTTCTGATTCTTGGCACGAAATAATTTATTCTGACTTTAAAACGATCAACATTAAGTAGAATTTTTAGTACCTAATCGCTTCAATTATATTTTTTTTGCCTAGATGAAAATAAGTAATGGGATACGTATGATTGAGGCAAAACCTGCACATAAAAATAAAGAATTTCAGATTTAGAAAGAAGATGTGCAAGTGCTCAATTCTTACCGCTATAGCAAGTGGCTATGCGGGTCGTGATCCACAAGGAGGGTTTTGCGATAGAAGCGTTTACGTTTCTTTATTGAAATCGTTATGAAGAAAAGCGAAGATTCTTCTTTGTTTAAAGAAATGAAAAATGAAAACAAGTTATGTTAAAGTTATGAAGAAAATGGTAGAAGGAGAAAGTGGAAAAGAATAAAGAAAGCGACTATGTACAAATGATTATTTACAAAGAAGTGAAAAGGAGCGATGAAGGAAGTGGGTGATGGTGTTTTAATTTACAGAAATAAAAGAAAAGAAATAAAAACAATTACTCACCTTCTTTTCACCAAAAGCTTACCTTGAGTCTTCAGCTATGATGTTACCTTGAAGTGGAGACAATCAACGCATAGCCCATAAGATTTGAGTATTGGTCTCTTCCACATTACATCATCAAGACAACTTCAAGAATGAAATGATACAGAGAGAGACTCCATTCCATTGTCATGAGCTATCGGTGGCACTCGCAAAAAGCAAGGCTCTTTCGATGCTTTTAGACTCACTTGGAAGACAATTGTACCAAAAAGAAAAGTGAAGTAGAAAAGAAGAAGAAGAAAACTAAAAAGAAGTACATACACAGAAAGAACATCGATTCGATTTCATAACGATCAAAGAAAAGCAATAAATCTTACACCGGTGTCACTCACAGCTCAAGCTTCATTCTTGTTCTTCGATGAAAGTCTGATCTCCTCTGAATTACATAAGTTAAAAATAAAATTACATGAAAAAGAAAAACAAAAACCTAAACTAGAAATGGAAAAATAGTCTCAGTCCTATCTCTGCATGGTCGTCCATTTTCAGCACAAAGAATGGCCTTTTATAGGCAAAAAACCCAGTGTGCAGGATCCCGGGGAGATCGGGGGAGCAAACGCTCCCCCTAACTCCCCAACCATGCTGCGAAAACGCAGCTTTGGCCACGTTTTCGCGGCCAGGGTGTGGCTAGGTGGCCACACCCTGTTGGTGGGTTGCTCTGGTTTTGCCTTCTGACTTTATCTGGAGTTGGTTGTTCAGTTGGAGTCCGGGATTCTGACGAAATGGCCTTAGATTCTTGGCTTTAACTGATCAATTCTGAGAGGATTCTTCTCAACCGGTTTTCAACCTCTTGATTTTGCCCTGATTCAGTGAGTGCGAATTAATTCTGATTTAATTCAGAATTTTGGTAGGCTTTGGGCTCATTTCTCTTCATCTCCTTAAAGAATGGGCCTGCAAATAAATTAAACAATTAATTAGGACAATGCACATTTTATTCTATAATAAGTATGGAAATATGACACTTAAATATGCAACATTAGCGACCAATCAACGTACCATATACCAAAACTGAATTACTTACTGATTATCATTATTGATCATTCTGCATTAGGTTTCATATTAGTTGATATTTCTTTGATCATTTTTTGGTTTCATTTTTGCATTGTCTTACATCTTGCATCTAGACATTGTATTGCATGACCACCCATAGTGAAACCCAGTACCACCCCTACAATCCAACTCCTGAAATAGAATCTGCATTAGACAATCTCACCAAACTCAATGAAAGCTTAACCACTCAGATTGACAACGTGGGGGCAAGATTTGATAAATACTAGAGAACAAGAGACTACCGACAATGTTAGTGATAATGAACCTCATGTTGGACCTCATCACCCTAGGAATAACGACCAAAATGACTTTGTGGGAGCGAACTTTAAGAACATAAAACTTGAGGCACTCACTTCCGATACTCAGTTGGATCCCCAAATTTTTCTTGATTGGATTTCTGACATAGACCACTACTTTAATTGGTATGATATGTGACGAGAGAAGGTTCGGTTTGCCAAAATGAAATTGGTGGGTCAGGCTAGACAATAGTGGATGAATGTTGAGAAACTAATAAGACTCAGACATTAGAAAGCCATTCAAACTTGGGAAGATATGAAATTAAAACTCCAAGAAAAGTACATGCATGTGTCATACAAACAACGTCTACTTGACCAGTGGCAACATTTGACTCAAGACAATCGGCCAGTATCGGAGTACATCAAGAAGTTTGATCAATTTTTTAGTGACATGTTGTGAGATGAATCTGATGCCATAGGCTTATTTAGATTCTGTTTATGACTTAAGGATGAGCTTAGACGTGAGCTAATTATTAGAGATATCTCTACTCTAGATCAAGCTATTCAAGTTGTTTAGGAGTTGGATCAATTTCAGGCTTCCTCATTCCCTAGACTCACCGATTATAAGGACAATGAAATCACCTAGAGGGGGGGGGTTGAATAGGTGATGGCTATATAAAATGACAATAATGAGGAGTTTAAAAACTATTTAAATGAAGAACACAATTAAACTACTTGCAAGTAATTAAACAATATAAAGAGCAAGTAAAAGAGAGATAGAGTTTAGAGAAATTTAGACAATCGCAAACACAAGGAATTTTTCCGAGGTTCGAGCCATGCTCTACGTCCCCGCCTTCACACTTGAAGGATTTCCACTATTGGTGATCCCACTGGATCCTCAATACAAGGACACACTTATCCTATCTCTCGGTGTTGCAACAACACTTTGAAGCACACCCGCTCGCTTGAGGCCGATGCCTCTACAACTTCTCAAATGAAGAAAAGGTTGATCACACTTGATCAAAAAGGCTCACTTTGCACAATCCTATAACCAATATGAAAGAGATGATACTTGAGATTGTGTAGTGCAAAAAGACTAGAGAGAAGTAGAGGATTGCTTCAAGAAAGTGTTGGTAATTTTTGGCTTAAAGAAAGAAATCTTTTTCTAAAAGGAAAACTAAAGTTTTTAGCTTGGAAATCTTTTGTTGCTTAAAAATCTTGTTATTAAACTTGTTGAAGTGACCCACTATTTATAGTGGAAGAAAAACAAGGTATACAGCTCAAAAGAGTTGTTGGGGGTGAATCCCAACAAAAATCTGTCCAGAAAAATAGAGCTGTTGGAGTCTGTCAGAACTTCTGACAGCTACCGATAGACTGGGCCGATCGACCGCCAACGGTCATAAATCCGACCGTTGGGGAAGGACGGTGGACCGCCTCGGTCGACCGCAGCTCAGCTTGAGAGTGGAACTCTCTAACGGTCAGCCGATCCGGTCGACCGAAATAAACAGAGAGCACTGACATTGATCCCGGTCGACCGGGCGGTCGGCCGACGTGCACACATGCACAGCCGTGCACGTCGGTCGACTGGGTCGGTCGACCGGACTCTGTCAGGTCTATTTTCCAGAGTCTGCTAAAGGGAAAAGGAAATTTTGGTAAAAAATATTTTGGCTAAGGATTCCTAAACAAGGTTATAAAACTTAGAGTGTGATCATAGATCATCACTCAAACATGTTAGAACATTATTTGGTAAAAAACTTTTTGATAAAATGAAAAATAGTTTTTCTAAAAACTGATTTTTCCAAACATGGTTTTTCTAAGAAACTAAGTTAGGAATTTTGATATAAAAATTGTTTTGAAGTTATGAAGCAATACTAAGTGTGTGTGAGTGACAATCCCAAATATTCTACCTCTAACATCTAGGTTTTGACAAAATCATCTAAAAATAAAAACTAAAAGAAAATTACAAATCTTGTGTCTTTGTTTTGTTTGATCCTTGAGCGTTTCTACTGTGCTAGGCTCGGGGATCCAAATCCTTTGCGGCGTCCAAAAGCGTGAGTCTTGAGTTGGAGCCGTCAAATCAACAAATATATTTTCCTGAAACTTATGTAAACAAGGTTGTTAAAAACATAACTAAATATGGTTTGTTATTATCAAAATGTCCGGGCTAATGGCCTTTGGGCCAACAATCTCCCCCTTTTTGATGATGACAAAATATATATAGTTATCACAAATATTTTGGGTGAAGACTTCAAGTGAAGCTCCCCCTCCACACATGCATATATCAAAGAGATACTCAGGCATAAATAAATAGCACAAATAGTATATGGAAATGAAACACATGTCAATCAACCATACACATATGCAATGGATATCACAAAAATGGATGCCATAAAAAAGTAACTCATGCCATAAATAACTCATGTCCATACAAAACATAGAAACATAAACACATGTCCACACAATACAAAATACTACAACCCAAAATACAAAAATACACAATAAAGTTCTACAGCCCAAAGAGTCTCTCATAAATATCTCTCCCCCTTTTTGACATCATCAATAAAGAGGAAATCACTCCTCATCAGAATCGTCCTCCTCAGACGAGTCGTCCTCATCTCCTGCAGCCACCTCCTCATCACCACCATCATCATCATCATCCTCATCATCCTCCTCCTCCTCAGGATCAATCGCAGCTACAGCAGGCTGTGATGCTCGAGGAGCAGTAGGAGGCCTGGCCGAAAATGGAGGGCCGGAGGAAGAAAGCGGTCGGGCATACGCCGTAGGATCTAGAGCTCGCATATTGTACTTCACATAGAGTGCGCCAAATTGTGAATCCATGTAGCGCATGGAATCAACAAAGTAGCACATGTCGTTGCGAAGTCCTTGGTAGCGAGTGTCCATCTCCTCACGATGTGCCGCTAACTCCGCAGAAATCTGGGTGTGGTGCTGCTGGATCTCAGCAGAAATCAAAGTATGATGCTCCTGAAACTGAGCTCGTAACTCAGAGGAAATGAAAGACTGGAGGTCAGAGGGAATAAATGACCCCGGAGCAGAAGAAGAAGACCCTGGAACATGAGAAGAAGTAGGAGGAATGGCAGGCTGCTGGGGAGCAGGATGACGCATCCCAGCTTGCATCCTCTTCAGGAGAGTGCTGTTCAAGTTCACAGAGGGTTCTGTGGGTCTCAGAGAGGATAGGTCAAAATCAAGTTGCCTCAGAAGATAAGAGATAATCATCCCATAAGGCAAGTGCCTAACGGGGATATGAACATGATCTGAGGTAATGTGAGAAATGATGAACCTGGGAATGTTAATCTTGATGCCTCGTAGAAGGCAATAGGCAATCAATGGGACAGATCCCCTGGCGTGACTGAATTCTCCTGATTTAGGCAGGAGGTTGTAAAAGACAAACTTAGCGAGAACTTGAGCAGTGAGAGTGTAGTATCTTACTTCTTTATTTCTTACTAGACCGGGGTTGTCATCCCCGTGGAGCAAAGTTGACGCGGTGAGCGCAGACTCACCGGCCGGATATTCAAAGTCCTGAAGGTCAAAGGAATAGACATCAACTTCTTCACAGGAGAGATGCAGAAGATCAGCAAACTCTTAGAGAGAGATGTCAATTCTCTCCCAAGTACTCTAGACCTAACCCTGTTACCCTCATAAGACAAGTTTGTATAAAAGTATGGAATAAGGGAGGTGTAAACAGGTTCCCTAATGGACATGAATTGATCTAGTGAATTGTTCCTCAAAATGTGGGGTATATTTAGGTGTTCAAAATCTTGGAGAACCACACATCTACCAGAAATAATAGTTTTCTCCGAAAGGAGAATATATCGATGGTCTGCTTGAGAGGATACAAACAGAGGTTTGGATTTGGTAGAGGAAGAAGGGGCTATGGATTTTCCCTTCTCAGATCTAGATCTCTTAGGCATTTTTAGGTTAAAATTAGATCTAGGTCAAAATCCACAAAATAGACAAGGTAAAGGCTTGATCTAAACTATATGAAAGGAAAGATCTAGCAAGAATAAGATGGATAACAAGAATTTATGCAAGATCTAAGAAAAATATAATTTTTTTACCTTGAAAGAGTGAAGAACAAGGTGACAAATCCGAAATTTCTTGAAAATATACGTAGATCTGGGCCTGAGACTGAAGATCCAGGAAATTTTTAGAAGATTTAGGGTTGGATTAGGGTTGGAATAAGATGGGAGAGGGTTTTTAGGTTTTGAGAGAGAGGAAAAGTGAAAGGTCGGCGGAGGTGAGAGAGTGAAAAAGAGATTTAGGGCTTTAAATAGTGATGGGTAAAAAGCAGTTTCCCGTCGCCCGGTCGACCGGTCCGGTCGACCGAAAATACCCGAGAGCACTGACAGATTAGTCGGTCGACCGCTCCGGTCGGCCGGCCACAGAGGAAAAATTCCTCCAGGCAAGGTCGGTCGACCGCTCCGGTCGGCCGGCCTTGCCCAAAAACTGACAACAGCAAAGCCAGTTTAAAAAAATTATCTAATATTTTGAAATAACAATAAAAGAGTATAATCTCATCAAAAAAATGTTTAAACATATTTTAAATCATATTGGTTATAAAAATCAACAAGAATTATACTTATTTTCATTTTTTTTGTTATTATTTATAAATAAAGCAAGGATTCAGAGATGTTGAAGCCGAATATCCGGTGAAGGAATCTGTACTTCTCCTCGAGATTCCTCTAAATATGAGTTGAGGCGCGCAATTGCCATCTCTATGTATTTGCTTTAAAATGTTTTAAATATTTATTTAGTTAGTTTTGACAAACAAAAAAATATACAATCAATCTAGACATTTGGACATACAAGATTATATGTTAATATAAAACAAAAACATACATATACGCATGATGGAAGTGCAAGTTTACTCTAACATTTATCAATACAACAACATGGTAAACTAGCAATCCTATGCATATATATATAAACAAATAAAACTTTTAAATGGAGAAATTACCAAATCGAGGGCATTCTCCAAAATAGGTGCCTCCATGACAGCGATGCAAGCGACGATATGTTCATTGAGTATTGATGCATCCACCACCCGGGCACCGTCTCCCCCTAAGTCTTGGAGGAAGAAGACCTACCTGTAACAACTAAATTTGGTGTGTCTTTTGGTACCCATATCTTTTTGGGTCCTTTAGGGTTAGTACTTGGGCGAACCCAAACATGTTTATTTGTCATGTTAAGTTTAGCAAAACAAAATTTTTCTAAATGGCCTTTGCGGCCACAATGAGTGCAAACATAAATTTTACCACTACCATACATGTGTGCATGCTTATGTGTGTGTGCATGTTTCCGTGCATGTTGATGGTGAGTGTGTTTCCCTTTGGTTATTCCTTTGGGAAACCTAGAAGCAAACTTGTTTAAATCAAATGCACATTTTTTAAGAGTTGAGTCCAAAACATCTACCCGTTTTTGGATCTCAATAAATTCATTTTTATTACATGATGAAATGGGGGTTTTCCCTTTGCAAGCTATTTTATATTTTTTAAAATCAATTTTTATTTTCTCAAAAGCATTAGATAAATCATTTTCTCTTTTACAACAATATCATATTTATTTTTCAATAAATCGTTTTCTTTTTTCAATTTTTTATTTTGAGATTGTGAAATCTCATACCTATATTGTAATTCTTCAAAAAATTGTGCTAATTCATCCATAGTCAATTCATCATCTTCTATGGAGTTTTCGAGAAATAGCTTGGTTGCATCCTCCCCATGTGCCATGAAGCACATGTGTGCGGCGTCGTTCTCCTCTTCGGATTCCGACTCCGTATCGTCCCAAGTGGCCACCATTGTCTTCTTCTTCTGTGGCCCATTCTTGGAGGTTGTGGCTTGGAGAGCGGGGCAATCGGCGATGAGATGTCCGATCTTCTTGCAATGGAAGCAAGGACCCGACTCCTCTCTTTTTCTTTCAAATCTTCCTTGAAGTTTCCCTCTTCGGAAGTTGCTTTGCCTCCCCTTTTTGTAAAACATTTTGCCCACATTCCGGATGAGCATGGCAAAATCCTCATCGTAGTCTTCCGATGAGTCCTCCTCGTCATGGTTGGTTGGAGTGGCTTTGAAAGCGAGGGCTTTCTTCTTCGGCGCCTCCCTTTCTTCTCTAACCTTCATCTCCATCTCATGGGTTTTGAGATTTTCGATGAACCCGGAGAAGTCTATCTCCTCCAGATCGTTGAGCTCCTTGAGGGTAGTTGCCTTGACTTTCCAAGCTTTGGGAAGAGCTCTAATGACCTTCCGAATCTTTTGGTCATTGTCGATCGTATCACCTAGAGAAGATAATGCATTAGTTATCTTGGTGATGTAAGATCACCTAGAGGGGGGGGGGTGAATAGGTGATGGCTAATCTAATGGTCACTTATGAACAAATAATGCGGAATTAAAACTAAGATGACCAAATTAAACTTCTTTTAATTAAACACTTATGTATAACACAAGAGTGTTGCCGAATTCCCCTTGCGAGGCTCTGGACAAACTCCTCTAGATTCCCCTTGAATGGGTTGAGGTGCCGCGTTGGCTCTCTTGGTTGAATACTAGTGTTAACAAGCAATCCCACGCAAGTATATAACAATATAAGCACAAGGGTATATCAAGCATGTATAAGATGAACACAATAAATTGAATGCAAGATATAAAATAGAGACAAAAAGAGAAAGAGAGCAAGAGTGAGCAATCGCAAACACAAAGGGTTTGTTTCGAGGTTCGAGCACACTTGCTCTACATCCCCGCCTTCGACACACGAAGGATTTCCACTATGCAAGATCCCCAACGGATCTCTCCTTGGTGCCGCAACACCTACAAGCTCTCGGACTCCCTTGTCCGTACACCACAAGCCCACCGGCTCAATGAGGGCGCACCTCAAACCACCGAGTTCACACAAGAACTCTACCACACGAGCACACTTGCCCGTCTCCTCAAAATACAATGGAAATCTCTTTGGTGATCTAACACTTGATCACCAATTACAAAAGCTCACTACAACACTTTCCTATAGGATAGATATGTCTATGGATGCTCAAGTGAAGTGTGAAAAATCAAGGAAAGAAAGCTATGGTGAAAAACACAAGAAATCACTTTTACACTCTCTTGATAAAATCCCTTTTAGATGGGAAGTATTTGCACTCTATTTTGTGGAGAAAACTTCTGAAAATGTCTAGGAAAAACTGGCTTAGAAATCTCCAAAATCTTCTTCCAAAAACAGTTGACAAGACCCCCTTTTATAGGCTGACAGAAAATAGAGCCGTTGGGGTTCTGTCAGAGCTACCGGTCGACCGGTCCGGTCGACCGGCAACGGTCAAAAATCCGACCGTTGCAGCCTCCGGTCGACCGGCCCGGTCGACCGAGCAACTGGAGAAGAGAGTAAACTCTCTGTCGATCGACCGGCCCGGTCGACCGATAATTCCCGAGAGCAAAGCTCTCTGAAGCGGTCGACCGGCCCGGTCGACCGTTCTCCAGTGCACACTGGCGTGCACGTCGTGCACGTCCGGTCGACCGACCCGGTCGACCGGCCTCTGTCAGTTCTGAAAAATCAGAACTGGCAGAACCAGAAAATAGGGATTAAGGATTGGTCTTGTGGCTTAATAAAATCCCAGAAATTCACAGTAAATCCAGAAAAATAGTTTCAATCAAAATAAAAACTGTTTTTCTAAAAATATGTTTTTCTAACACTTGTTTTTCCATAACTTCACAAAATACAAAAACAAGATATTTTGAACTTATAAAGCAAAGTGTGTATGGATATGATCCACCACACAATCAAGATGAAATATCTAGTTTTTGACATAAAGCACTAAACTTGTTTTGGTTTAAAGGATATGTATATAAGAAATTACCAAAACCCAAAGTAGATATTTTGTCATAAGGAAAATCTCATCAAATACAAAAACAAGATATACTTTTAAAGCATAGTGTGTATGGATATGATCCACTACACAAATAAGATGAATATCTAGTTTTTGACATAAGGCTCTAAACATGGTTTTGGATATAAGATATGTAAACTATGAAATACCAAAAACCAAATTGTATTTTATCACAAATAAAAATCTTTTCTTAACTAGGAAAATCTTTTATGAAAATCATTCTATCAAGAGTGTGTGTGTGATATAGACTTGAGCAATCCACCAACTATTCTATCCTTTACATTTTATCTAAAACAAACAAAAATCTTATACCTAGACACAAGTCTTCATCTTCTTGAAGTCTTCCCTTGAAGTCTTCTCATCTTCTTGACTTGGTCCACATGCAATCCACCGAGCTCATCTCTAGATGTGGTCTTGATGCATAGGCTCGTGAATCGACCGGTGCTAGCTTCCAACTTGACTTTAAATCCTTTGTTGAAGCTCCACACCTACTAAGATCTTGATAAGGAATCTGTCACTAATTAAACACAAGATCATTAGTAATCATAACTTCATGAGTTGATCATCATCAAAACTAGGGTGATAGGCCTTTGGGCCAACAATCTCCCCCTTTTTGATGATGACAAAACTCATGACGTTATATATGCATGGATTAAAGTAAAGCTTCAAAGAAGCTCCCCCTTAACTCATGCATACAAAATAAATAATAAATATGATCATGAAGCACATGAATATGGATGCAAATATGGAGATGCAACAAGCATAAATCAAAATCTTTTTACTCCTATTTGCATAAATCAAAACACATATGCATAAATACAAATCTTAATTCCCCTTACGTAAGAAGGACAAATACTTCTCCCCCTTAAGCAAGGAAATCATGCATATATATCAAAACAAAAACACAAATACTTCTCCCCCTTTTTGTCAATCATCAACAAAGGGTTCAAAGTAAAATCAAATCAACAAATTTTCTCCCCCTTTATGTCAAAAATAAAGAAGTCAAGGAGGGGCAATACAAATAAAAAATTTTGAATTTTTCTCATCAAAACAAAATCATTAATTCTATTTTATCAAAATAAATTTTGAATTTTCTCTTTGATATCAAATAAAAATATTGATACCATTTTAAAATCTAATGCATAAGCTTGAAAAATAAGATTTGAATTAAGCTTAGCATTAACAACACATGAAGAATTCGAACTAGTTACATGAGAGTGTTTATCAACTAGTACGAAATCCTTCTATCAAGGAATAAATCTAAGGATTTTCATGAAATAGCAATGAAACACAAAACACTCAAACACTCTAATCTATAAAGTCCAAATAGTTTCAAAAGAAGTGAGTGTACTAATGTTATGTGAAACATGGCATCATGAAAATGGCAATAAGGTACAATATTCCTTAGAAAATCATAAACATCAAAATCATCTCACATTTTTTTTTTATTAAATCATTGAAAACAAAATCTATATGTCAAGATATATGTATGTTTTGACAATACATGAAATATACATACATATCTCTTAAACTCAAGTGAGTCTATATGAATGGATTTGCATTGAAGGCAAAAGACTCAAGAGTTATACATGTATATTTTAAGGTTTGACAAAATACACATATACATGAAATAAAAGGCACATGATCATAAATCAAATCCAAAAGGTGAACATAAGTTTAAATATGTATGAATCATCAACACTAAGCAATACAAGTACATTTCAAGGGTTCAAATAAGCATTTAAGCACACTTACTAATAGATCTTTTGAGGCCCATGATATGTTCAAGTATAAATCCTAGTGTTGACAAAAACTAACATATAAACTAATATTCAAATCATGAAGCATTAAATTTTAAGAAAAATAGAATCATGTGACAATCTCAAAAACTATTTGAAGAATACATAACTAGTATAAATTATTTTTGAAAACTAGTTAAAGATCCTTCAAATATGTCAAATCATATGTTTTTCATGAATGAGACTAAGTACATAAAAATTCAAGCACTCATAGTCCATAAAGCTCATAAATATATTTTTGAATAAAAGATGAGTGTTCAAAGGTTATGTAAATAGTATTTTCATGAAAGTTGTCATTGAAGTTCAAATCACATAGAAATCATTGTTATCAAATCAACACAAAATCATTTTTATTAAAAACTACAATCTTCATGGTATATGTATGAATTATACAAATCTAACAATACACATACATATCCCAAAATTGTAAAAGAGTCTATCAAATATTTGCATGAAAGCTAGAGACTCACGGGTATACATGTATATTTATTAGATTTGAATTAAACACACATATACATGAAGTAAGATCAAAGATAGGCATAACAAGTATAAATGACCGAATCATCAAAACTAGCCTATACACATGCATATAGTGGACACAAATGAGCATGAAGTTCAAATATATATGAGTCAATTGTAGTTCACTATTTGTACATGTATAATACAAGTTTTGATAGAAACTACACTTAAACTAGTATATACCACATGAAACACCAAAAATATCTTAAAATATGAACATGCTATGAATATTATGAATGAACAAGCATGTACATAAATGAAATAGGAGTTTAGAAATTGTTACCAACTCCAAAGCTCCTAGCATGGTGGTTGATCCACCAAAGCTCCTTGATAGCGATGCAACCCAAAAGTATGTCCATCATGTCCAAGTGCATCCACTACCAAGGTACCATCCCTCTCACGTTTTGAGAGAGCCCTCACCTACATCACAAGCAAAAGGTGGGAGTTTTGGTACCCATATTTTCTTGGGTCCTATGGGGTTAGTCTTGTAAGGAACCCAAGAATTTTTATTTTTATCAAAAATAAGAACATTTAACCTTTCATAACAAAATTTTCTTAGATGGCCTTTGCGGCCACAATGTGTACATGTGTACACCTTAGCATACTTATGAGTGGGAATGTGAGCATGATGTGCATCATAAGCATGGTCATGATGATGATGTGCATGAGTATGAGGAACTTGTTTCTTTGAAACAAGAATTCCAATCTAGTATGATTGAATGCACAAGAGTTCAAAGTTGAACTCAAATTCTCCATTTTATTTTTCAAATTCTTAATCTCATTAGTTGTGGCATGAAAAGCATGATGAGATAAAGAATCATTTTTCTTTTTCTTTTGAGAAACAAAATCCTTTTCTTTTTCAATAAATTTTCTTTTCAAAGATTTATTTTCTTGAAAAACTTCTTCCTTTTGTTTTTCCACCAAATCAATCTTATTTTTCAAAATAGTGTTCCCTTCACATAAATCATTCAATTTAGTAATCAAGGAAACATTCTCATTTTTCAAATCTTTATTTTCCTTTTCTAAGCATGCAACCTTAGATTTAAAAGAATCATTTTCTTTAAGCATGCAATCAAAATCCTTTTTCAAATTATTATTTTCTAATTCTAAGCATGCAATGTTATCTCTAAATGAGTCATGTTCTTCATGCATGCAAGCAATGTCCTTTTTCAAATTTTTAATTTCTTTCTTTTTCATGTCATATTTCTCAAGCAATAATTGGCAAAATGAATTGAGCTCATCATATGACATAATATCATCTTCCTCGGATTCGGAAGTTACCTCAAGGGGTTTATCCCCTTGGACCATATAGCATACGTTGGAGATGTCGCTTCCAACGTCCGAATCGCTCCCCGCATAGTATAGATCTTTCTCGCCAAGGGAGATGAGGGTGTTCCATACTACAAAAGCCGATTCAATGTTAGAAACCCTAGATAAATAGTCATCATTTAGGGTACATTTAAGAGCATGAAGGGCTTTAGCATTAGCCTCAATATTCTTACCATCTATACAATATGCATTATTAGTAGTGGCAAGATAGACATGAATTCCTAAGGCCTTGAGGTACAATGACATCTTAACCTTCCAAGTTTGGATGTTAAGAGTGTCAAAGGTGGGTGGAGACATGAAGTCCATTGTGTGTGTACAAATCTTGTGATTAGCCTAAAAGAGGATCTTTAACTCTAGGTTGTTAGACCTAATATCAAGAGCACTTGGCTCTGATACCAATTGTAAGATCACCTAGAGGGGGGTGAATAGGTGATGGCTAATCTAATGGTCACTTATGAACAAATAATGCGGAATTAAAACTAAGATGACCAAATTAAACTTCTTTTAATTAAACACTTATGTATAACACAAGAGTGTTGCCGAATTCCCCTTGCGAGGCTCTGGACAAACTCCTCTAGATTCCCCTTGAATGGGTTGAGGTGCCGCGTTGGCTCTCTTGGTTGAATACTAGTGTTAACAAGCAATCCCACGCAAGTATATAACAATATAAGCACAAGGGTATATCAAGCATGTATAAGATGAACACAATAAATTAAATGTAAGATATAAAATAGAGACAAAAAGAGAAAGAGAGCAAGAGTGAGCAATCGCAAACACAAAGGGTTTGTTTCGAGGTTCGAGCACACTTGCTCTACATCCCCGCCTTCGACACACGAAGGATTTCCACTATGCAAGATCCCCAACGGATCTCTCCTTGGTGCCGCAACACCTACAAGCTCTCGGACTCCCTTGTCCGTACACCACAAGCCCACCGGCTCAATGAGGGCGCACCTCAAACCACCGAGTTCACACAAGAACTCTACCACACGAGCACACTTGCCCGTCTCCTCAAAATACAATGGAAATCTCTTTGGTGATCTAACACTTGATCACCAATTACAAAAGCTCACTACAACACTTTCCTATAGGATAGATATGTCTATGGATGCTCAAGTGAAGTGTGAGAAATCAAGGAAAGAAAGCTATGGTGAAAAACACAAGAAATCACTTTTACACTCTCTTGATAAAATCCCTTTTAGATGGTAAGTATTTGCACTCTATTTTGTGGAGAAAACTTCTGAAAATGTCTAGGAAAAACTGGCTTAGAAATCTCCAAATCTTCTTCCAAAAACAGTTGACAAGACCCCCTTTTATAGGCTGACAGAAAATAGAGCCGTTGGGGTTCTGTCAGAGCTACCGGTCGACCGGTCCGGTCGACCGGCAACGGTCAAAAATCCGACCGTTGCAGCCTCCGGTCGACCGGCCCGGTCGACCGAGCAACTGGAGAAGAGAGTAAACTCTCTGTCGGTCGACCGGCCCCGGTCGACCGATAATTCCCGAGAGCAAAGCTCTCTGAAGCGGTCGACCGGCCCGGTCGACCGTTCTCCAGTGCACACTGGCGTGCACGTCGTGCACGTCCGGTCGACCGACCCGGTCGACCGGCCTCTGTCAGTTCTGAAAAATCAGAACTGGCAGAACCAGAAAATAGGGATTAAGGATTGGTCTTGTGGCTTAATAAAATCCCAGAAATTCACAGTAAATCCAGAAAAATAGTTTCAATCAAAATAAAAACTGTTTTTCTAAAAATATGTTTTTCTAACACTTGTTTTTCCATAACTTCACAAAATACAAAAACAAGATATTTTGAACTTATAAAGCAAAGTGTGTATGGATATGATCCACCACACAATCAAGATGAAATATCTAGTTTTTGACATAAAGCACTAAACTTGTTTTGGTTTAAAGGATATGTATATAAGAAATTACCAAAACCCAAAGTAGATATTTTGTCATAAGGAAAATCTCATCAAATACAAAAACAAGATATACTTTTAAAGCATAGTGTGTATGGATATGATCCACTACACAAATAGATGAATATCTAGTTTTTGACATAAGGCTCTAAACATGGTTTTGGATATAAGATATGTAAACTATGAAATACCAAAAACCAAATTGTATTTTATCACAAATAAAAATCTTTTCTTAACTAGGAAAATCTTTTATGAAAATCATTCTATCAAGAGTGTGTGTGTGATATAGACTTGAGCAATCCACCAACTATTCTATCCTTTACATTTTATCTAAAACAAACAAAAATCTTATACCTAGACACAAGTCTTCATCTTCTTGAAGTCTTCCCTTGAAGTCTTCTCATCTTCTTGACTTGGTCCACATGCAATCCACCGAGCTCATCTCTAGATGTGGTCTTGATGCATAGGCTCGTGAATCGACCGGTGCTAGCTTCCAACTTGACTTTAAATCCTTTGTTGAAGCTCCACACCTACTAAGATCTTGATAAGGAATCTGTCACTAATTAAACACAAGATCATTAGTAATCATAACTTCATGAGTTGATCATCATCAAAACTAGGGTGATAGGCCTTTGGGCCAACAGGTGAAACGAGTGAGCATGTCATCAATGCTCTCATTCTCAAGCATATAAAAATTCTCATATTGAGAATGAAGCAAGTCAATTTTTGATCTTTTGACTTGGGACGTTCCCTCATGAGTCACAATCAAAACATTCCACACTTCATATGCAGATTTACAGTTAATGATGCGGGAAGGGTCATCTTCATTAAGGGCTTGGGTTAAAGCATATTGAGCCCTAGCATTAGCTTCATAGTCCTTGGTGGTGTCCTCGGACCATGATCTCTCATCGGTGAGAGGTTGTACAAATTCTTTGGTTATAGCCCTAGCTACTCTAACTCCTAGGGACTTAAGAAATAAGTTCATCTTGACCTTCCAAATGGGGAAGTTCAAGCCATCAAATTTTGGTGGGGACTTGATGCTAGAAAAGTCAAGGGATGCCATGAATACAAAGGTATAATGCACAACAAATATAAATGCTCAAAAAGATATAGCCAAATACAAGGATCTTCCTAAGGTGGTTAAACCAAATGTAAGGGTTAGGCTCTAATACCAATTGAAATCACCTAGAGGGGGGAGGTGAATAGGTGATGGCTATATAAAATGACAATAATGCGGAGTTTAAAAACTATTTAAATGAAGAACACAATTAAACTACTTGCAAGTAATTAAACAATATAAAGAGCAAGTAAAAGAGAGATAGAGTTTAGAGAAATTTGGACAATCGCAAACACAAGGAATTTTTTCGAGGTTCGAGCCACGCTCTACGTCCCCGCCTTCACACTTGAAGGATTTCCACTATTGGTGATCCCACTGGATCCTCAATACAAGGACACACTTGCCCTATCTCTCGGTGTCGTAACAACACTTTGAAGCACACCCGCTCGCCTGAGGCCGATGCCTCTACAACTTCTCAAATGAAGAAAAGGTTGATCACACTTGATCAAAAAGGCTCACTTTGCACAATCCTATAACCAATATGAAAGAGATGATACTTGAGATTGTGTAGTGCAAAAAGACTAGAGAGAAGTAGAGGATTGCTTCAAGAAAGTGTTGGGAATTTTTGGCTTAAAGAAAGAAATCTTTTTCTAAAAGGAAAACTAAAGTTTTTAGCTTGGAAATCTTTTGTTGCTTAAAAATCTTGTTATTAAACTTGTTGAAGTGACCCACTATTTATAGTGGAAGAAAAACAAGGTATACAGCTCAAAAGAGTCGTTGGGGTGAATCCCAACAAAAATCTGTCCAGAAAAATAGAGCTGTTGGAGTCTGTCAGAACTTCTGACAGCTACCGGTCGACCGGGCCGGTCGACCGCCAACGGTCATAAATCCGACCGTTGGGGAAGGACGGTCGACCGCCTCGGTCGACCGCAGCTCTGCTTGAGAGTGGAACTCTCTAACGGTCGGCCGATCCGGTCGACCGAAATAAACAGAGAGCACTGACATTAATCCCGGTGGACCGGGCGGTCGGCCGACGTGCACACATGCACAGCCGTGCACGTCGGTCGACTGGGTCGGTCGACCGGACTCTGTCAGGTCTGTTTTCCAGAGTCTGCTAAAGGGAAAAGGAAATTTTGGTAAAAAATATTTTGGCTAAGGATTCCTAAACAAGGTTCTAAGACATATAAAACTTAGAGTGTGATCATAGATCATCACTCAAACATGTTAGAACATTATTTGGTAAAAAACCTTTTTGATAAAATGAAAAATAGTTTTTCTAAAAACTGATTTTTCCAAACATGGTTTTTCTAAGAAACTAAGTTAGGAATTTTGATATAAAAATTGTTTTGAAGCTATGAAGCAATACTAAGTGTGTGTGAGTGACAATCCCAAATATTCTACCTCTAACATCTAGGTTTTGACAAAATCATCTAAAAATAAAAACTAAAAGAAAATTACAAATCTTGTGTCTTCGTTTTGTTTGATCCTTGAGCGCTTCTACTGTGCTAGGCTCAGGGATCCAAATCCTTTGCGGCGTCCAAAAGCGTGAGTCTTGAGTTGGAGCCGTCAAATCAACAAATATATTTTCCTGAAACTTATGTAAACAAGGTTGTTAAAAACATAACTAAATATGGTTTGTTATCATCAAAATGTCCGGGCTAATGGCCTTTGGGCCAACAGACAGTTCTAGCAGGAACACTGTTATATATCAATCTAATCCATCCCAATCTCAGTCTCATTTTGGGCCTAGTCACTCCAATTCTAAGCGCGAAGATAAAGGCAAAGGAATCGCAGGTGAGTCATCTAGATCCTTACAACAGACTCAATGTTTCAAATGCCGAAGATATGGTCATGTTTCAGTACAATGTCTGAGTAAGTAAAGAACGTTCATTATTGCCTAATCGGACAGTGACCAAGATAATTTAGATGAAATAGTTCGTGACTCGACGGAGTTGTTTGGGCAGATGATTTTGATATGATCAGGTCACTACCTTGGGATGTGTTTTGAGCATGCATCTACCGTCGGTTGATGATGTAGATAAAATTACTCGTCACCTGAATGTGATGAGGTGTGCCCTGGCTAATCCTAAAGAAAGTGATGACTGGCATAGAACTTCAATTTTTCAAACTCTCATTAAAATTGGTGGTAAAAACTATCTGGTTATCATTGATAGTAGGAGTTGCGTCAATATCGTTGCCTTAGGTATGGTAACTAAACTTGGGCTAAAGATTGTTCTCAACCTCAACCATACAAAGTGTCATGGGTAAATTTCGCGTCCATTGATGTGAAAGATATGTGTCTTATTCCAATCCTATTTGCCACATATTCGGATAAAATTTGGTGTGATGTAGTCACCATGGATGTGGGTTATATCATTTTGGGACGACTTAGTTATATGACCAAGATGTCACTATCTATGGATATCCAAACTCATGTTCACTTGTTCATGAGGGAAAAAAGATCAAATTGGCTCTGTTGCGACCAACTCAACCTACACCTGAGACTAAGCAGACTGAAGCATCCAGCAGAAAGAAGGTGTTAACGTTGACCAGTCCCAAACTTATTGTTAAGGAAGATTACTGAGGGGTCCCAAGTTATCGCACTTATTGCTAGAGAGATCAATGGTGATTCTTCAGAGCAGATTTCTCTGACAGCAATCCTCTTATTGAAGGAATTTGCTGATGTTTTTTAAGAAGAACTCTCAGATAGTTTGCCTCCTATGCGTGATATCCAACACGCTATCGATTTGGTTCGGATATCTTCTCTTCCCAACTTGCCTCACTACAGAATGAATCTGGCAGAGCACGTTGAACTCAAAAGGCAAGTTAACAAGCTTTTGAATAAGGGGTTCATTAAAGAAAGTATGAGTTCATGCTCAGTGTCAACATTGCTAATCCCTAAAAAAGACGGTTCGTGGAGAATGTGTGTGGATAGTCGTGTCATAAAATCAACAAGATCATCGTCAAATATCAGTTCGCTATCCCAGACTGGATGACATGTTGGACATGATGTCTGGAGCCACCATCTTTTCAAAAATTAATTTGAAAAGTGGCTACTATCAAATTTGGATTCATCAAGGAGATGAATGGAAGACCACTTTCAAGATCAAATATAGTCTATATGAGTGGATGGTCATGCTTTTTGGTTTGATAAATGCTCCCATCACTTTCATGCGAATGATGACACAAGTATTAAGGCCCTTTATAGGTAAATTCTTGGTCGTCTACTTTAATGATATTTTTATTTACAGTAAGATACTGAAGCATCATGTGGGTCATCTCAGGCAAGTTTGTCCTGCATTGCTAAACAAGCAATTGTACATAAATCCTAAGAAATGCGTGTTCATGTTTGACAGAGTCGTATTTTTAGGATTTGTTATATTAGCTCAAGGGGTTTCAACTGATCTTTAGAAAATTCAGGCAATTATAGAGTGGCCGGAGCCTAAGAATATCAGAGAAGTAAGAAGTTTTCATGGGCTGGCGATATTCTATAGGTGATTTATAAAGGTATTCAACACTATTATGGCCCCCAATTACGGATTGGCTGAAGAAAGAAGTGTTCCAGTGGTCTGCTACCACTACCAAGGCATTCAAGAAAATCAAACAATGAATGACCGAAGTGCCTGCAATGAGACTTCTTGATTTCTCTAAGGCGTTCGAAGTTATGTGCGACATCTCAGGCATTGACATAGGCAGAGTACTCAGTCAAGAAAAGCATCCAATTGCCTTCTTTAGTGAAAATTGAGCGAAGGTAAACTAAACTAATCCACACAAGATAAAAAAATCTATGTAATTGTGCAATCATTACGCCATTGGCGACATTATCTCTTACCACAGGAATTTGTTCTTTACTTGGACCACGAAGCCTTACAGTACCTTAACTCGTAAAAGAAGCTCAGTACTAGACACGGTAGATGGATTGAGTTTATACAAGACTACACTTATTCTTTGAAGCACACATCTAGAGTTGAGAATAAGGTAGCGATGCGCTCAATCGACGCACCTATGTGCTTAAACAACTAAACTTTGAGGTAGCAGGTTCCGAGCGAATCAAGGAAGAGTATGTGTCATGCCTTAATTTTGGAAATTTTTTTATTGGCCCAAAGGCCCTTCACAGTAGTTTTGATGATGATTAACTCATGTAGTTATAGTACTAATGATTTTGTGATTATTAAGTTTCAGATTTTCTATCAAGATCTTAATCAGTGTTTAGCTTCAATAAAAGATTCAAAGTCAAGTTTTGAAGTTAACACATGTTGATTCAAGAGCTCGCTCTTCAAGAACGCATCAAGTACTTAAAGAGGAGTCAGTTCATGGATTAAAGTTTGGCCCAAGTCGAGATGGAGAAGAAGATTTTCAAGAGAAGTTTTCAAGACTTGAGTCGGGTTTGTAAGTGTTAAGATTTTATTTTTAGATAAAATATAAAAGATAGATTAGTTATAGATTGCTCAAGCTTACACACACACACTCACACACACACACACACAATTTATATGTGTTTTTATAAGAAATAGTTTTAGTTCTTGAAAATACCATTTTGATTTTAAGCTTCAAAGTACACATCTTTATGTTTCATGATTAGATTTAATCAAAATAAATTTACATGGTTTATATATGTGTATTGGATTTCATCTATACCATTGTTGCTTCATATTATTTAGAAACTTCTTTTGATGAGTTTTATATCATGTGTTTAAGTTTTGTTAAAGTCAAAACTTATTTTGAGCTTAATTGTCCAAAACATAGATATTTCATATTATATGTATATTAGATCATTTCCATACACATTATGCTTCAAGAGTGTTTAAATATCTTGTTTTCATATTTGAACAAGTTTTGAAAAAAATCGTATTTTCTTTAGAAGGTTGGTTTTTGAAATATACTGTTTTTGTTTAAAGCTTAAATTTCTATGTCGCAAAAACAGTTCAATTTGTTTGAAATATGTATTGATTTTTTTATCACACATATTTTTACTTCAAAGTATTTCAATGAACTTATTTTTGTGAATTTTTATAGGATTTAAATAAATTTTTAGGGATTTAAATAAATTTTTTAGGGTTTTAAAAAGATCATGTTTTAATCCTTTAAACCCTTGCTTTTGGGCTTCTGGCGGTTGACCGACCGACCGACCGACCGAACCGGAGGTCGGTCGACCGATGTTTAGCTTGAGGTCTAGTCGACCGGGTGGTCGACCGATCCAGAGAGTTGCTCTCTGGATCTAGCCCCGATCGACCGGGTGGTCGACCGACCAAGAGAGCAGTGCTCTCTAGTTCTTGCCTGAGTCGACAGACAGGTCAAGACCTGGGTGCAACCGACCGGGCGACCGACCGGCAACCCCAATATCATAAATATGATCGTTGTTCGGTCGTCCGACAGGCCAATCTGGCATAAGACGGCTAGTTTTCTGATGCCTCTATAAATGGGATTTTTGGCCAGATTTTTGGAAAAAATTTTTAGGTTATTTTCTAGAGCTCTTCTTCAGAGTTTCTAAGCAAGTATTTTGAGCTTCATTTCTATATCTAAAAGAGAGTTTTAAGAGTAAATCTCTTGTGTTTTTGAAAGAGTTTTATTGAGTTTTTTCACCACTCATTCTATCTAGTTTTCTCACACAAGCTTAGGCTTTCTATTGCTATATTCATCCTATAGGATCCTTATTATGAGAGTTACTTTTGGTGATTAAAAAAAATATCACCAAGTGTTCCACCCCTTATATTGCGAATTTGTAGAGGTGCGGCCTCGGTAAGATGGTGTGCTTGCGTGTGTTGTCTTGCAGAAACAAATCAGGAATTGCGGGTCCAAAAGTTCTTGAGGGAGCTTGTTGTATATGTTGTGGCACCGAGTGATCTTGCAGGATCAATTTTAGTGAAAATCCTTCATAGTCTTGAAGGTGGGGACGTAGAGAAAGTGTGCTCGAACCTCAAAACAATTCTCTCGTATTTGTGATTGCTCAGTTCTCTCTCACTTGTGTTTATATATCTTGCATGCCTTTTGATTGGTCGCTAATGTTGTATATTTAATATCATATGTCCATACTTATTATAGAATAAAAGCCTGCATTGTCCTAATTAATTGTTTGATTTATTTGCAGGCCCAATCCTTAAGGAGATGAAGAGAAATGAGCCCAAAAGCCCACCAGAATTCAGAATTAAATCAGAGTTAATTCGCACTCACTAAATCAGGGTAAAATCAAGAGGTTGAAAACCGGTTGAGAAGAATCCTCTCAGAATCGATCGGTTAAAGCCAAGAATCCAAGGCCATTTCGTCAGAATCCGGGACTCAAACGAAGAAACTAACAAAGGATAAAGTCAGAAGATAATCCCAAAATGACCCACCAACAGGGTGTGGCCAGAGGTGTGGCCATCTGGCCACACCCTGGCCGCAGAAACGCGGCAAAAGTCGCATTTTCGCGGCTTTGTTGGGGAGTTAGGGGGAGCGTTTGCTCCCCCGACCTCCCCGGGATCCTATAAATTGGGTTTTGTGCCTATAAAAGGCCTGTACTTGCGCTGAAAATGGACGACAATGCAGATTAGGATTTAGCCTAGTTTTAATTCTTTATAGTTTAGGTTTTTCTTTTCTTTTTATGAAACTTGTATGTAAACTTAGGGTAGAAGAAGATTCATGTAAGTAAGAGAGAGAGGCTGATGTTGAGAGTGACACTGATGTACCCTCCTCCTTTCTTCCATTGTCTCTGCAAGTAATAAAGGTAAAAGCTTCCTTTTATGTTCGTATTTTGTTTTGCTTTCCTCTTCCTCTTTCTACTTTACCTTGGTTGTATTTGTTGAGTTTACAAGTGAATTCTAAAGCGAGTATAACTAAGCTACGTGAGAGCCAGCGATAGTTCATGAAGACGTTCTCTTCTTCCAAGCTCCGCATCACTTCGTTCTTGGTATGCTTGACGATATAATGTGCACGGGGACTGAGCTCGAGTTTATGATCTATGTGTTGAACGCCTCCGAAGCAAAAAGGTAGAACTTGCAAAAGGTTTCCAGGTAAGTCATCAATTAAACTAGGTAAGTATTCCTTCCTTTTCTTTCCTTTCTTTCATTTCTGTAAATTAAATCACCACCTCTTCCAACTCTTTCTTCTCCACTCACTCCATTTGTACATAGTCGCTTTCATTGTTTTTCAGATTTTTTCCACCTTCTTCATCTTTCATTTTCTTCTAACTTTAACATAATTTTCTTTTTCTTAACTTAAAAACAGAGAAGAACTCTCATTGGGTTTTTATAACGATTTCAATAAAACTGTAAACACTTCTATCGCAAAACCCTCCTTGTGGATCACGACCCGCATAGCCACTTGCTATAGCGGAAGAATTGAGCACTTGCACATTTTTATTATAAGTTTTGAAATTTCGTATTTTGTGTGCAGGTTGTACCTCAATCAAATTTTGGCGCCGTTGCCGGGGAGGGTAACATGTTTTTTATTGAAATCTGAATTTTTTTTAAAGAAATTTTTTAGAACTAAACGAATTTTCTTCTCTATTGCAGGTTACAGGGCAATCAAAGCAGGAAATTAATATTGCAGTGACATACAAGTGGCCTTGGGCCTCTGCTCTAGAAAGCAGAGACCAAGGGCCCTCTGAATTGCCGCGTTTTCACGGCAAAAGCCGCGGAACCGCGGTAATGAAGAGTTGACTACTAACAGCTTTTTGCAGGGCTGCTTAGTTTACAAAAATTCTAGTTTGCTGCAATTCTTTATTTCCTATATGCCATCACATAAGCCTGCTAATAATCAACAGTAAAACGTTTGTTGCAAAAGTTAAAAATTGATTAGACGTTTGCATTTTAGGCACGCGCTTTTTTCAATTCATTTATTTTTACTGTTGAAGAGTGCTGGAGCAAGGTACGTTCGCATTGCATGTAGAATAGGATTCATCTCTTGGTTGATTTTCATTGCTTTGAGTGATTCCTATTTACATATCTTGTACACTTGCACAAAATTATTTTAAGGGCACTAACCCATAACAAGATAAGGTGGGGATTTAATCACCCTTCCTTAACCCAAAAATCACATTCCAAGCACTCACTAACCCAAGCCTAACTAAAATTGAGTAGACGTTGGCCCTAGGGACATCTCAGACTCATTAGGAGATTATCCTAAGGGGAAAAAATGTTGGAATCTGACTCTTGCAAAATCAGTGTCTAGGAAAGGGATTGAGGGCCGAAAGCCCGAAGGTTGGTGGTTATTTAATTAAGGAACGTCTTTGACGGAAAACCTCCCACCAACCTTGCCCTGACCTGGCTGATTAGCTTGTGGTCAAAGTCTACATTAGACCTCCCGTGGACAGTCTAATCAGTTAGGAGTCGTCTAGGTCATAGGTCTACCCTAACCTAGTTAGAATTTTTTTTCTTTTATTTATTTGCTTATTTGTTTGTTTTTTGTTTGTATTCTATTGTGTGATATGGACTATAATAATTTTTTCAACTACAATAATAATCCATATTACACACCGACTTCATTTTCGGATATTACCAACCCGGCATATCATAACTTTGACTAACCTAGTGTGCCGGATTGGTCTTATCCAAATCAATATAACTCATACCCCCACTCTAATAACTATAATTTCCATAATGATTTCAACTCTTCACCGAGTCAGTAGGGATTCACCTCCCCCGAGCATAATTTTCAACCACCTTGTCCTCCTTCTCCACCTAGTCCACAATATTTTCAAGATTCATACTAAGTTCCACCCGTCCAAAATAGGAAACCATCAATTTTGGAAATGAGTATGCGTGAGTCCAAACACAAGTCCTAAAATCTGATGGACTCACAATTTCACTACCACTTTCAAGACAATTCTTCATCTTTTCATCAAAACAATGAACATATCACCTATGAAGAGATGCTTGAATCCATGACTCAGGCTCAAAATGCTCATAATAGTGACATAGATATGATGGTCGAATCTCTACGTTCCCACCATTCTGATGTCACTTACCATTCTGTTAGAGCCGAAGAGTCATGTTGTTTTGGAAATCAAGATTCTATTTCAGAACAACCATTTGAACTTGCCCAAACTCCAAATTTTGAAAAAGATATTGACAGTTTGGCAAGTTATTCCTTTCCTGAAATAGAACTTGAGAATGAATATGATCTTGAACTCCAACTTAGTGATTCAATTCTTCTTCCTGATTCAATAATGACTCCGGTATCTTCACCTATTTTCAATCTTTTCCCGGAGTCAACATTGGATCCTGTACCAATTCATAATGAAATTGAATCACCCATCTGTGAGGATCATATTGAACTTGACCAATTATACACTTTTGAAGATCCTATTGACAAATTGGCAAGTTCTCATTTTTATGATATTGAACTCAATGAGATATGTGACCTAGATTATCAAATCTGTGATCCAGTTCAACTTTCTGAATCAATCTTGACTCCTGTTTTGTTACCAAACTTGAGTAATATGGTAGAGTCAGTTTTGATTCCCTCACCTATCATTCCTGAACTTGAATCACCCATATTAGGTCACATTCCATTGTTGGAAAATACATGTAGACTTGAGTTTCAACTTCTTGACTTGGACCCATTCCTGAACCTATTTCGACTCCTGAACCTTTACTTGACTTAAGTCACCTTCCTGAGTCGGTGTTAGTTCCCGTACTTCCTGAGTCCAAGTCAAACATTCTATCATTTCACACTCATTTCTGGGACGAGGTGATTGACAAATTTGACTCAGAAATTAGTTATGGAATTTGGAAATTAGATGGGGTTAAATTTTTAATAAAAATTCTTCATGGATTTATCTTTTTAATGGGTTATATTCAAGATATTTCTGGTGGGTTCCTCCGAATCCCACGAAAAGTCGATTGGGCCGCGTTTCGTGGACCAATCAGACCACCTCCGGAACCACCACCTTAAGGTAACACTTTCCTTCCCTTTCTTCTTTTTCATGCATCTATGCATTAATTCATACATTGAGGACAATGCATGAGATAGGTGTGGGGGAGGGTCTAACATAACTTAGGTTTTTCTTTACTTTTAAAAACTTTTTGAAAATGGAAACAATATTTTGACATATTTTTGTAAGAAATTAAGTTAATTTTAAGAATAGAAAAATCTAAATTCGGATTTCTTATACTTGGTCAAAATATGATTATTTGTTTGATTTTTAGGGTTAGGAAGAAAATTTGTCAAAGTAATTTAGTCTTGATCTTTACCTTGATGAAATATGCACACTTCATACACTTACACACTTAGGGTTCAAAAATAAAGATTCTTATGCCTTATAAAAAAAATATATATATATATATATATATATAAATAACAAATCTAATTATTGATTAGTTAGGTGCTTTGGCCTAAGCAAGCCTTAGTATTTATGCGAAACATGATTAGATAAGTTTGAAAAATAAAAAAATAAAAATAAAAAAGATAAACAAATCTAATTATTGATTAGCTAGGTGCTTTGGCCTAAGCAAGCCTTAGTATTTATGCGAAAGATGATTAGATAAGTTTAAGAAAATATATATATATATAAAATCCTCTGATTAAGCTGGGTATTTGTGCCTAATAAAGCATAAGTATTCACGCCTAAAAGTGGTTCATATAATAAAATCCTTAGTTTTGTGGCCTTGTTTGCTCGAGTTCTTAAGTCCTTGGGGTGTCTTCTCACCCGGTGCCCTAAGACCATTTGGTTTGGGAGTCATCGATTAAAGGCTCGTTACATGGGCAGATTAGAAAGCCTAAGAGAACGAAGGAAAAATACCATCAATATATATATATATATATATATATATATATATATATATATATATATAATATATATATATATATATATATATATATATATATATATATATATATATATAAGACATAAGAGTTAGAGTTAATGAACCCTTAGTCAAAATTTTCACAGTCACAAGGTGCATATGACTTAGGGTAAAGTAATAGACTAAATGAGAAGTACAATTTGACTCCTTACTTTAATTGATAACAAATTTTTGAATAGAGACTAAGTTTAGGAATGAAAAATTCAGTCTTCCTATAACTTATAGATTGCTTAGATCTTACAATTATATTTCAAATATTTTTCTCTTTCAAAATGCCTTTCGAAAATACTAACTCTTTATTTCTCTTTCTTTATGGATTTTGTGGGTGTAATCCGCTGAAAACCCTCACGAGACAACACTCGTCCACTAGGGAAACCTAGAGGTTTAACGGCTTGTTGCACATGCTCAGTGCAATCGCGTGACCTGCGAAAGTGGTCTAATAATCCTTAGTATAGTTTAGTTGTTTTGCTCGAGGACGAGCAAAAGATAGGTATAGGGGTGTGATTGGTCGCTAATGTTGCATATTTAATATCATATGTCCATACTTATTATAGAATGAAAGCCTGCATTGTCCTAATTAATTGTTTGATTTATTTGCAGGCCCAATCCTTAAGGAGATGAAGAGAAATGAGCCCAAAAGCCCACCAGAATTCTGAATTAAATCATAGTTAATTCGCACTCACTAAATCAGGGTAAAATCAAGAGGTTGAACACCGTTGAGAAGAATCCTCTCAGAATCGATCGGTTAAGGCCAAGAATCCAAGGCCATTTCGTCAGAATCCGGGACTCAAACGAAGAAACTAACAAAGGATAAAGTCAGAAGATAAACCCAAGATGACCCACCAACAGGGTGTGGCCAGAGGTGTGGCCATCTGGCCACACCCTGGCCGCGGAAACGCGGCAAAAGCCGCGTTTTCGCGGCTTTGTTGGGGAGTTAGGGGGAGCGTTTGCTCCCCCGACCTCCCCGGGATCCTATAGATTGGGTTTTGTGCCTATAAAAGGCCTGTACTTGCGCTGAAAATGGACGACAATGCAGATTAGGATTTAGCCTAGTTTTAATTCTTTATAGTTTAGGTTTTTCTTTTCTTTTTATGTAACTTGTATGTAAACTTAGGGTAGAAGAAGATTCATGTAAGTAAGAGAGAGAGGCTGATGTTGAGAGTGACACCGATGTACCCTCCTCCTTTCTTCCATTGTCTCTGCAAGTAATAAAGGTAAAAGCTTCTTTTTATGTTCGTATTTTGTTTTGCTTTCCTCTTCCTCTTTCTACTTTAACTTGGTTGTATTTGTTGAGTTTACAAGTGAATTCTAAAGCGAGTATAACTAAGCTACGTGAGAGCCAGCGATAGTTCATGAAAACGTTCTCCTCTTCCAAGCTCCGCATCACTTCGTTCTTGGTATGCTTGACGATATAATGTGCACGGGGACTGAGCTCGAGTTTATGATCTATGCGTTGAACGCCTCCGAAGCGAAAAGGTAGAACTTGCAAAAGGTTTCCAGGTAAGTCATCAATTAAACTAGGTAAGTATTCCTTCCTTTTCTCTTCTTTCTTTTATTTCTGTAAATTAAATCACCACCTCTTCCAACTCTTTCTTCTCCACTCACTCCATTTGTACATAGTCGCTTTCATTATTTTTCTGATTTTTTCCACCTTCTTCTTCTTTCATTTTCTTCTAACTTTAACATAATTTTCTTTTTCTTAACTTAAAAACAGAGAAGAACTCTCGTTTGGGTTTTTATAACGATTTCAATAAAACTGTAAACGCTTCTATCGCAAAACCCTCCTTGTGGATCACGACCCGCATAGCCACTTGCTATAGCGAAAGAATTGAGCACTTGCACATTTTTATTATAAGTTTTGAAATTCCGTATTTTGTGTGCAGGTTGTACCTCAATCACCTTTATTGTTTATCTCTTTATATGCTTGATATATTTGTGCTTAATCGTATATATGCTTGGGATTGTTTGCTCACACTTGTATTCAACCAAGAGAGTCATAGTAGCACCTCAACTCTTAATCTAGAAGAATCTTGAGGAGATAGTTTAGAGCCCTTCACTGAGAATTCGGCTACACTCTTGTGTTATGCTTAGTGTATTTGCATAATAGTTTTAAGTTGCATAATTAATTTTTAATTTCGCATAATTTTCAATTTGATTAGCTTGTTACCTCTTCACCCCCTCTAGGTGACTTACAATTTTGGTGCTTTGAAGCAAGGGTTGACAAAAGAGATAGATGGTTTTCTACTCCATGATGATTATCTATTTCGATTTTACTTGTTATGTATTCCCCGTACCTCACTACAAGACTATCTTGTTTGGGAACTGCATGCTGGGGGTATCGCCGGCCACTTCAGATGAGAAAAGACCATAGATCTGACAGAAAATTTGTTTTACTAGTTAAGCCTAAAACGAGATGTTGCGAGGTTAATAGGGCAATGTCATACCTGCCAATTGGCTAAGCAGTGAAAACATAGCATTGGCATGTATATGCCTCTACTCGTACCAGAGCGCCCCTGGCAAGACATGAGTATGGATTTCGTGCTTAGACTTTCAAAAGCTATCAGGAAGCACGATTCTATATTTATGGTTGTGGACCATTTTTCAAAGATGCTCCACTTCTTACCACACAGTAAGACTTATGATGCTTCCAAAATTGCTCAGCACTAATTTGACAGAGTAGTTAAGCTGCATGGTTTATCCAAAATCATTGCGTTAGATAGAGATGTCAAGTTCATGAGTTACTTTTGGAAAACTCTATGGCACAAGATGAGAATAAGCTCAAATTTTTAACTGCTTTTCATCCCCAAACAAACGGTCAAGCGGTTAACAGGAGCTTAAGAAATCTTTTACGATATTTAGTCTGTGAACATTTTCAAAATTGGGATCTCACCTTACCCATTGCTGAATTTGCATATAATAGTTCATGTAATAGGTCAATAGACATGAGTCCATTTAAGATAATGCACTGTTACAAACCTAGAAATCCATAGATCTTATTCCCATGACACAACATCCTAGAGTGTCTGAGCCAGCATTTACATTTGCATCGCATATGCATGATTTGCATAAAGAAATCAGCAAAAAAAATTCAGGAAAGTAATGCTTAGTATAAATCCTATGTTGATTTGCACCGTAGGCACCTTAAATTTAATGAGAGTAATTATGTAATGATTCAGATTCGTCTGGAGCCGTTTCCACCTGGAGCTGTTAAGAAATTAACTGCTCGTAGTACTTGCTCTTTTAAAATCCTTAAGAAAATTAATCCAAATGCCTATGTAATTGATTTACCTCCAAAATTTGGGATTAGTTCAACATTTAATATATCAACTTGGTAGCTTATATAGGTCCTCTTTTTAACCCTGATAATTCACTTATGGATCTTGATGAGCCTATCCCTCAGCGTTTATTTGAGGGACCTCACTTTTTCCCACTACCAACAACAATTGACCCATTTACAGCAGAACAAATTGATAACATTAAAGATGTCAGATCATCTCTACTAGGGATGGTGGTTGTAGATAGTATCTAGTCCATTTGTCACGCTTCGCTTTCCAAAATACTCAAAAACAGCATCGCGATGAGAGTCGATGACTTATATACACGAGAAAAATATCCCATGTATACATGCTAAGCCTAACGTAACCTGAATAAGATATAATTATCTATTATCATAAATCAATATCACTGTAATAATACATATAATGTCTACACATGATCTCAGATAAAATAAGAAAAGGTATAGGAGCTAAGTCTGATATATAGGAATCAAAGAATAATAATAGGAATACAGGAAGGCAATAATACCAGAATAGGTAGAGAGACTCCAGCTCCTCGAACATGTATGATCTCATCGAACACCTGATCAATAACATGAAACATCTAATATCTGGACATGCGAATCCAAGGTCGTCAGGAAGCGACCTAATGAGTGTGTAAGAAAAAGAAAAGTGCTCATGCATATAAACGATGTGTACGAAATGATAAACTGTAAATGAAAGATAACAGATAATTAATATCATGAAGAAAACTAGGAAAATAAATACTAGAATAAGACTAGAATAACATGCTGAAGAATAATAAAGGCAGTCAGTACTAGAGTAAGATGTCCAAATCCAGTCATGTGTACAGTCAGGAATCACATAGTTTATATATATGTACAGTCAGGTAATTACAGTCAGTGACAATACACTATGAACAGTTCATTATTATTTATTATATCAGCGAACACCAATTGTCACATGTAATAGACGCATCTCATATTATCCCTACTGCACATGTCAATCATGGTCTTAAGTTATTGAAAATGATTGGTTATAGACATTGTTCATGCTTTAGGTGGGTCCCGTATATACCCGAAAATATGACCCAGATCAGGTAGTCAGTAACAATGCTCACAATATCATTGTGAAATAATACTCACAGTAACATTGTAGAACAATAAATAGATGGGATGTCAGTCATCTCCTGGAACCCTACATTGGAACTTATATCGGCTGCACACCTACATCCTAGATCCACCAAAAATATGGACGTTGTCTCCTCCACCAATTTTTCCAATCTCAGTGTAAGTTATCCATTTACATTATTATTTAATGCAGTTAAAACAATCAGTATCATATTACTAGAATACTGGGATGATGCAGTGACAGTAACAGTAGCAGTAATCGTATACATGGTGAACAGTAACAAGCACAACAAATAGTATTAGTAACCGTGTATACAATGAATAATAGGACTATACAGGGTGATACAGTCTAACAATACTTTCTCTGTAACTTTCAGTAACATGAAATAATACCAATAACAGTCCTGCACCATCTAGTCAATATATAATCTCATATAGAACTGATCAAAATCTCATCCACCGATATTAGATATAACAGTAATGAATCCATCAACTCATAACTCGATACAGTCTCGTAAACATCAAATACTAATCTATGTCAAGGTAATCCGGTACAGTAAACCACAAGTTCAATAAAGTAATAACCAATTCTCTCATTATTACTAATATATTTTATCCTCTAAATTATCAATAACCGAGATCAAACAATAACTGTTATAAAACTTTGAAGTACAAGATCATCGATACCAACGAAATCAATCCCACAATAACTCTATCTCTATAACTGAATAAACCAAGAACCCATCATGAAAAAGTATTATATTGATTATCCTCGAGATCAAATTAAATCAACAGATACCAAATAATAATAAGGAGTAGAACACCCTCGAATAACATGTGATTTAAAGTAGTCTACATCTGATACTCAGCATAAAAAGTGAACCATCTATACTCTCACAACCTAACAAGTAGATGAATTTAGAAATAATTACTCCTAACAGTCTAAAATTAATCTTATCGTACACATCGATATCAACAATAAGATATTCATACATCTGATCATACTCTAACTATTATCAATATCATCTAATTACTAATTAATATCTGATATAAAGAATATAAACCCCAAATTAATTTCAACTCTAAATAAGTTCATGTATCGATTCAAGCATCAAGAATTCTAATCTTTTAATAAAGTAAGATCATAACTAAGCCATCCTCAATATCCAAATTAATTCTTATCTGAATAATCACCAATTAAATATCAAGTCTCATAAATAATTCACATAAAATATACATTTCTAATCACAGTCACGAACCAATCATCTCAAGATCAATCCCAAAGACAGATTATCATAATTAGATCTGAATCCGAAAATGGTAATCATATATACATGAAGTAGTTTAAGTCTAATATCTCAATATCAAAATACAAGGTCCATATACGTCTAATGCTCAAATATAAACTCGGCTAGTCAGTCCATAGATCGAATCAAGTCACATTCTAAGGTATTCCAACACTACTGGGTCTAAGCTGACAACGTCAAATTACTATCACATGAAATGGTATTGATAATCACTCAGTTCAACTATACAAATAAGGTGAATACTCACTGATGTCTCATGAAGTGATACAGGTAATAATACTAGTAAAATATCTCAGACAGTCACATGAAATGATACATATAACATGTATATTATACTGACAATGATAAATAAGGAAAATAATATAAGAGCAAACACTCATATGAAATGACGCGTTTTTGAAACTGAATCTCCATTTAGTTTTAACTGCATGAACTGGTACTAATCTCTGGATCATCTCATTGGTCGGTCTTCGAATAGTCAGTGTGTCAGGTCCATAATGAACACCAATTCAAATCTCCTGTTACCGAGTTTGAATCGCACAAACGGGTCTGTAATCACTGCAACACGTAACCATTCACACATTTACCAATATATATACACACATACCCCCAACACACACTCATACACGCATATACACACCCACATATACATACACGCATACATAAACATTTTAATATACATATACGTATACCACTCAGACATGCATGTATAAATATCATCAACACACAACATCACACACACAAATAAATTACACACCCATGTACACTTACATAAACACAAGTTATTCATAATTACACACAGTCACACACAAGCACACATAGTTACATACATATCCACATAGCATGTAAATACTTACACACATGATACTTATAACACAATACTTAAATTAACCATATATACACATATGATGAGAAAAAGAGATGAACACAGAGAGGAGGAGAGGGAAGAGCTCAGGTTACCATGTAGTTTGCGGGAGAAGCTCATGCATGTGGCGGAGCTCGTGGAGGATGGTAAAGGCTCTCGGAGTACTCACAGAGGGGATCAGTCTACCGGAGGGGTTCGCAGAGCTCGCTGGAGTGGAAAGGGAGCCCGGGGATGGCTTGGTGGTGATGAGGCTCAGTGGGACAGGGTAGGTGATGCGGGTGCACTGTCGTGGAGGGATAGGCAGCCATGAAAGAGGGCCTACGATGCGGCTCGGTTGGAGAAGATGAAGGAAGAGGAAGAGTGATTGAGGAAAAGGATAGTGTGGTAGATTGCACAAATATTCAATAAAAGAAAGAAGGTTTAGAGTTAACCTTAGGTGCTTGATCACTCCACAATGTATTTAAAATGATTGAGGTATCCTTTCCAAATCACCGTAGTAGCACAAGCTATACGGGTCGAATCCACAAGGAGAGCTCACGATGGAAGCTTTACGGTTTAATGTGAAGATAGAAAACGAAAGTTCTTCTTTGTTTTAAAAGAATGCAAAAGACATGGAAAAAGAAATGAAAGAATTGGTGGTTGGTTTGTACATGAAATGAAAACTATGGAAATAAAATGAAAAGAATCGAAGACAAGATTTGCTTTGGAAAGAAAACTAAAAGAAGAAAAACTTGTAGAAGACTTTTAGATGAGAAAGGCCATCACTAGCTAACATTACTAACTTGCTAACTTACTAATCTCCGTTAGGGTGATGCTTGCCTCATGTTGATTCATCAGCATATGTTTGTCTTGCGTGTTGGTCTAGTTACTTTCCCACTTGATTGACGGGTGATCTTCTTGGAATTGTCTTGTAGCCTCATTGATGTCATAGGCCTTCAAGATAGACTTTCAATGGTGGAATCAAAAGAGTTACCACTCAAGGGATGCTAAGGAAGAAGATACAACATTCATTAATTGAAATAAAGAAGTTGTACAACAAATAGCATATGGTTGGTGATCCATCTCCATGTTCCATCAAGACACTTGTTCTAAAGACAAGGCTCTAAATGAGGCACACATGAATCATATAGAGAATTACAACAAGGAATTACCAAGCATGAAAGTAACCCATCGGGGATGAAGAAGACTCAACAATTGCAAGATGAAGAATTTACATTCACCAAAGAGTTAGAAGTTAAGCAAGATTAGTTGTTAGCTAGTCATGTTAGAAGAAATTAGCTACTAGCCATTACAAGAAAAGAAAAGCAATTCATGAATAAGAGTGCAATGAAAGTAAAGCTTGAATTAAAGAATGCAAGTAAAGTACTAGAAAATGCTCAAGTAGAGAAAGGAGATTGGATTAAACCTTCCTTCACAAGTTGTCACACCTTGATTTATACAAGCTTTCTCTCTCTCACAATCTCTCTTTTTGCAGAATTTCTAGGGAGGAAGAATACTAAGAGAAATAAAACCTAGAGAAAAATCAAAATACAATCTCTTTCTCTATTCTCTCCTCTCTCCTCCTCTGTCCTCCGGTTTTTGCAAAGGCCCTGGTTGTGTATTTATAGCCTCAGAGAGAAGCCTCTAGAACCCAGGTTGTTGGAGAGAATCTCGAGCTCAACGGCCTTGTAACTGCCGCAGAATCGCGGCAGTTATTGTGGATATGCGGCAGAATCTTGCCCGTTGAGGCTGAGATTTCTGGTGCGAGTTTGTTACAGGTTGTTAGCCACGTGGACCTTCTGGAAGTCTGACTTGGCGCGTGGATTTCTCCAGATCCTGGGCTCAACCTTTGGGCTCTCTTTTGGGCTTTGATTTATTCTCCTTTAATTCTTGATAATTAAAGGGATTTTGGGCCTTTTCTCTATTAGAATATGGACCTGCAAAAATAGGGAGAAAAAGATTAAAAAATCACATTTTTATTTACAATATGCATGGTATGGATGTGGTAAAATATGCAAAAATGAATAACAATCACACCCCCATACCTAGCTTTTGATCGTCCTCGAGCAAAAAAGAAAGAAAAAGAAAATCCTAACTAGTTTATTACACCACTTTCGTAGGTGACACGATTGCACTGAGCACGTACAACAAGCCGTTAAACCTCTAGGTTACCCTAGAGGAGGAGTGTTGTCTCCTGAGGGTTTTCAGCGGATTGCACCCACAAAATCCGTAAAGAAAAATAAAAGGGTTAGTGAAAATTTTGATCCATGTTTTAAAGATTCTCATTTAAGTTATAGGTTTCAGGTTACCCTAAACTTGTCATTCCTTTTATAAGCGTCTATTTGGAGTTTTGTTTTCATCTTAGGTTAAGTTTTTAGGAAAAAGATCAAAAACCAGATTTTGCATCAATCCTACGATATATACATCTATAAATATGAAGGAACTTTCTTAGACTAAGTTCATTTATTTACTAATATATATAACATTTTTTTTCTTTTTTTTTATATACAATATTTATTTATTTACATTTCCTTAGCATCCTTAGGCTTTCTAATTTACCCTTGTAACGAGCCTCTTACCGATGACTCTCAAACCAGTCGGTCTTAGGGCACCAGATGAGAAAACATCCCTAGGGTTAGAGGACTCGAGTAAAAAAGGCCACGAAGGAATTTAAGGACTTAACCACCTTTAGGCGTGATTAGCAATGCTTCTTGAGGCACGACTAACTAGCTTAATTAGTGGCTAAGTATTATTATTTATTTATATATATTTATTTTTATTATATTTTTTTTCTTTTCTATTTTTTTATTATATATATATGTAAATAAAGTCACAAAGTCTTTGATTAATCCTTCAATATGTTTAATGTATATATCCTAAAGAAAGAATTAAAATCTAGTAATTTTTCTAATCCTTTATTACTTAACCTAAAAATCTAACAAAACTCCTCTTTTCGACTTATAATTAGAAATCTTAGTTTAGAGCTTCCTTAATCCCTCAAGTTAAGTTTGATTCTTTAAACATGGATCAAGAATTTCCTTTTTTTAATAATTTTTTTCTAAAAAAAAGTAAAATCTAACAAGAAAATAGAAAATCTACAAAGAAAGGTAAAATCTAAAAGAAAATAAAAACCTAAAAAGAAAGTGAAAATCCTAAAAATAAAAATAAAAAGCCTAAAAAGAAAATGAAAAATCCTAGGTTAGCATCTACGCCCCATACCTATCTCATGCATTGTCCCCAATGTATGCAAGATGAAATGATGCATGAAATAGGTAAAGGTATGAAGCTACTCCCTCCGTCGCTTTGGACCAGCAGTGGTGCTAGGTCCAGCCGACTGTGATCGTCTCAGCGCACCCTCGATACTATCCAACCTAGAGGATTGCTCCTCTACCTTCTTCCTAAGACGAACCTGTCCCCGAAATATCTTCTTCATGCCCCGCCAGATGGTGGACATGAAGGCACATGAATCAGATGGGGGGTCCTGCCTCCAAAATTGCAGCTCATCTTCTTCCTCTAAGCTTTCCTCCGAAGAGGACTCCACCGGTATATCTTCGGGTTGGACACTAGGTGTCCAAACCGCGTGCAAACAACTGTTATAAGAACTGGTGGGTCTCTCTGAACACTCGGTCAAAAGAATCAAAGACATCGTCTGGTAGGAAAGTCTTACACAGACGTGTAATCAGGATGGGATGGGAAATTTGGCACCCCGAGTGCGGGAGGAATTGGTAAGGATTGCGTGGAAGATGGCGTTATTTAAACAGATCGTGTGTTGCCGAGTCATCAAATCATGAATTATTTGCAACACTGGTCTGTTAAAGGATGTGGCATGTTCAAGCCCTAAAATGTTGCGTTGGATCCAGCGTCCAACACAGTGCACATTTCTAAAGGTGGTGTTGGCTTTGAGCCCACGGTCCTGCTCTGTGCAACGAGCCCCCATGATTGTAATGTAGTCTATCAGTGGCAGGGGGTCGCTATGATGGGGGTGACTTGGGACATTAGTAATTTCCTCAAGGAGAGGAATTGTGATAAAGATGTCCCCTAACGGCATATGGACTACGAATTGGTACGTCTCATAACTAACAGATGCATGATCGAGTGCATTATAAAATGTAGTGACTAAATCAGGACAGTAATATGCATCATTTTCACTGTTATCATATACCAGAGAATACCAATTCCATGCATGTAATCGATCAACAAATATGTGTCCATACCCCCCATGATCATTCAGAATTTTTGAAAAATCTTTTTCCACAAATAGATTTGGGGCCATGTGTAATAGTGTAAATTAAAGCAATGGATCAAGAGATGAAAGATCAAACCACCCCCGGAGTTCGTGGGGGGAAATCCAAAGTCGGGTGTTCAGAGGCACAGGTGACAGATTCTGGAAGAGGTGGTACTGGATCGGCCACCAGAGAAAGGAATCGACCGGCCAGAAATTTTTCAGCGCTCTAGATGTGGCAGGACAGCCGCAGATCTGCGGCAATGGTTGCAGGATCGCGACAAACAGGAGGGTTATGTGGAAGAGGAAAAAACTGAAGGCGGCGCTTGAGGAGAGGAGTTAAGATCTGAGGGTTAATTTGCATTTGAGGGAGGAGAGGTAGGTGAAGAGAATATTTATAGGAGGGAAGTAGAATGAGATTTCCAACTTTAGCCCTAGGTTAAAAGTGAATTTACAAGCCTAGGGATATGGAATCTTGAAAATGAGTTTGGCCCTAGGGAAGAGATGTAGAGACCTAGGAATTTTGAATTTGAAAAGTTGTGAAACTCCTTTAAGCACATAAGTCCCTCTATTTTTTTATTTCTTTTTTTTATTTACAAAAGTGTGCAAAAGAATTATTTACAAGAAATATTTACAAGTGTGTCCAGTGCCTAGGCTATTCTTTTGGTCTTTTCCCCCTGGCCCGTTTCCCATCGTTCCAGTGTGTTTGTTTGCGCGAGCTTGGTTGGGAAACGAGTTCAATTACTTTCTTAGCCCTAGGCATCTCCAGCTTCAATTTCTCACTGTTATTCATCCGCATTTCACCACAATGTTCCCTAAAGAATTCCTTATCACCACTTTCACTTTGAATCTCATTACTTCCAATGTTAAGGAATTTCAGCTCCTCTCCATACAATTCTTCAAAACTCAGGTCAACATTTCCCTTAGGAAGTGTACAATCAGTTAACCTACCCCGAGTTGGCTCATCCAGACACATGAGCTCATCAGCGAAAAGATCTTCAAAGGATATGTCAATTGGAGGTTCTTGAACTATATCCTCTTGGGATACAGTCACAGTTGGCTCAGTGAAAGTAAAAATATCCAAATCAACTTTCCCCTTTTGAAAGGGTACTCGGACAGTAGGATTTTCCATTTTAAGAGAATCACAAAATTGTGACTCATCTTGTGAATCTTCACTTACTTCCTCATAATTGTCTTTAACAAAGCTGACCTCGAATGTTTGATCTTTTGTCTTACGAGGCTGTGTGTGGAAGACATTCAGTTCATGAGTCATGTTACCAAAGGTTAACCTCATTGATCCATTCCGGCAATTGATTATGGCATTTGCTGTAGCCAGGAATGGTCGTCCCAAAATGACAGGAGTTTGAGCCCTATGATTAGTGTTAGACACAGGTTGTGTCTCAAGAATTACAAAATCCACAGGGTAAATGAACTCCCCAACTCTGACAAGGACATCGTGAACTTCCCCCTTAGGTTTCTTGACAGAGCGATCAGCCAATTGTATTGTCATTTGGGTAGGGCAGAGATCACCTAACCCTAATTGTTGGTACACAGACAAAGGTAGGAGATTGATGCTGGCCCCTAAATCAAGTAGTGCCCTATTGATGGTAGTCTGTCCTATGATGCATGAAATGGTGGGGCTCCCTGGGTCTTTGTATTTTACAGGAGTTGGACCAGTGAGCAACTCGCTGATGGTTGATGCTAGGAAGACTTTCTTAGGGACTTGTGTTTTCCTCTTCTTAGTGCACATTTCCTTCAAGAATTTGGCATATGATGGCACTTGTTGTATGGCATCAAGAAGAGGGACATTGATTTGGACCTTGTTGAACATTTCTTTTATCTTCTCCATGTGAGCATTTGACTTGTGATTTATAAGCCTATTTGGAAATGGTACACTAGGCTTATAAGGTTGCTCATCTACCTTTTCTTTACCCTTGGCTTTTGAAGTGGATGGCTCTGTACTAGAGGATGGTTTGTCAGAAGCTGGTTGCATTAGGACAGGAGGTGTTGGCTTTGGTACTGGATGAGATGATTGACTAGAAACCTTATTGTCTATCTGTTTTCCAGATCTCAGGGTATGAATAGCATGACAATGACTTGGGCCCGTGTCTTCATGTTTGGGATTTGGCAATGGCTGGCTTGGTAACAGTCCTTTTTGTCTCTCATTTACTGAATTAGCCAATTGCCCAATTTGGACCTGAACTTTATTCATATCCTGATGATAGTTCTTTGTAAAGGTTTCTAACATTTTCCTCAACTCTGATATTTCTGAATCATTCTGGGGTGGATGTTGATGATATGGAGACTGGAATTGTGATTGGTAGTGTGGTTGACTTTGATAAGGTTGTGACTGTGGTGGACTTTGAGATGGATGAAAATTCGGTGCATTACGATTGAAACTGGATGGGTGAGATGGAGCATTATATGGATGTGGAATTGGTGGCCTATGATGCTCAGGACCAGACTGACTCCACAAAAAATTTGGATGGTTTCGCCATCCCGAATTGTATGTGTTGGAGTATGGATTGTGAGGGGGTCTGGTAAAAGCTGCATTCGTGTTCTCCTGATATGATTGAGGCTGATACAAAGGACACTCCTCAAAAACATGGTTGAGATCATGACAGTAGGTACAACCCGGTTTAATCAGAGGTGATGGGTTGACCTGATTGACCACAGAATTTTCCCTTGACTCAAGCAGTTCTATCCTCTTCATCAATTGTGTGATCTTGGCTTCCGCAGCTATAGAGGATTCTATGGAGTGCATACCAGTTCTGGAAGTGGTGGAAGTGGGTTTAGCAGGGCATGACTCCAACTGAATCGTTTTCTCAGGTAAGGCTTCAAAGAGATCCCACCCCTGATTCTCATCTTTCTTCAAAAATTCCCCTTGGCACATGGATTCAAGGAGGGTTTTCGTTTGGTAATCTAGACCGTCATAGATAATCTGGCATTGACGCCATTTCTCTATGCCGTGATGAGGACATAGGGCTAGAAGGTCTTTGAAACGCTCAAAATATTTCCAGAAAGGTTCGTGTGATTCCTGCTTGAATTGCATGATATTCTTTCGCATGAGGGCTGTTTTGTGGATTGGATAGAATTTCTTAAGAAAGACTTTTACAAAATCATCCCATGAAGATATGGAACTGACGGGAAGATTGTAAAGCCATTTCTTAGTAATGTCCTTAAGTGCAAACGGTATGAACCGTAACCTAACAGCATCCTCGGTCAACTGGAAAATTCTCATCATTAAACATACTTCTTCAAACTCTCGAATGAAGAAATACGCGCCCTCGGACTCTAGACCATGAAATCGGGGAAGTGTATTAATGAATTGCGGTTTCAGTTCGAAGTGATTTCCATTGGGTTCAGGGAGAAGAATGTATGATGGCAGGGATGTGCGAATCGGGTAGAACTTATCTTGCAACGAAGTGTGGTTTTCCATGGTTGGGAATGTGTCGAGTGGTGTATGTGCAAGTGTAGAAATTCTCACTAGCCTAGCAGAATTTAGATCCCGGTACCACTCTTGCATACACAATCACAGTCAACGTGCACCGATCACACAAGCGAGAAAAAAATAAAATAACAAACAATAAAAGAAAAATCAATCCAAGCTATCTAGGATTCCTGGACCTAGACGACTCCTAACTGATTAGATCGTCCACGGGAGGTTTAGTGTAGACTTTGACCACAAGCTAATCAGTCAGGTCAGGGCAAGGTTGTTGGGAGGTTTTCCGTCAAAGACGTTCCTTAATTAAGTAACCACCAACCTTCGGGCTTTCGGCCCTCAATCCCTTTCCTAGACACTGATTTTACAAAAGTCAATTTCCAACACTTTTCCCCCTTAGGATAACCTCCTAAGTGAGTCTGGATGTCCCTAAGGCCAACGTCTATCAGATTTTATTACAAGCTTGGGATTGTGAGTGCTTGGAAAATGATTTTCGGGCTAAGGAAAGGGTGATGAAATCCCCCACCTTATCTTATTTATGGGTGATGCCCTTAAAATCAGTTTGGTGCAAGTGTACAGTTATAAACAAACAAGGTTCACTCAAAGCTATAAAAATCAAATAAGGAGTGAGTCCTAGTAATATGCAATGCACACGTACCTTGCTTCCAGCACTCTTCAACAGTAAAGTAAAAGAATTGAAAAGACACGTGCCTAGAAATGCAATGTCTAATCAATTTTTAACTTTGCAACCAATTTTTTACTGTTGATTATTAGCAGGCATAAGGTGAAGCATACAAGAATTTAAGTATTGCAGCAGCTGTATTTTGCAGAGCAAGCAACCCTGCAGAAATTTGGTCAGTAGTTCACTCCTCCTTGCCGCGGATCCGCGGCTTTGGCCGTGGAATCGCGGCAATTCAGAGGGCAACTGGTTTCTGCTTTCAAGAGCAGAAGCCCAGAGCCACTTATATGTTACTGCAATGCAAATTTTCCTGTTTTCTTCACCTGTAACCTGCAACAGAGAAGAAAATACGTTTAGTTCTTCACTTGAAATCAAAAACCGTTGCTCTCCCCGGCAACGGCGCCAAAAATTTGATTGAGGAAAAGGATAGTGTGGTAGATTGCATAAATATTCAATAAAGAAAGAAGGTTTAGAGTTAACCTTAGGTGCTTGATCACTCCACAATGTATTTAAAATGATTGAGGTATCCTTTCCAAATCACCGTAGTAGCACAAGTTATACGGGTCGAATCCACAAGGAGAGCTCACGATGGAAGCTTTACGGTTTAATGTGAAGATAGAAAACGAAAGTTCTTCTTTGTTTTAAAAGAATGCAAAAGACATGGAAAAAGAAATGAAAGAATTGGTGGTTGGTTTGTACATGAAATGAAAACTATGGAAATAAAATGAAAAGAATCGTAGACAAGATTTGCTTTGGAAAGAAAACTAAAAGAAGAAAAACTTGTAGAAGACTTTTAGATGAGAAAGGTCATGACTAGCTAACATTACTAACTTGCTAACTTACTAATCTCCGTTAAGGTGATGCTTGCCTCATGTTGATTCATCGGCATATGTTTGTCTTGCGTGTTGGTCTAGTTACTTTTCCACTTGATTGACGGGTGATCTTCTTGGAATTGTCTTGTAGCCTCATTGATGTCATAGGCCTTCAAGATAGACTTTCAATGGTGGAATCAAAAGAGTTGCCACTCAAGGGATGCTAAGGAAGAAGATACAACATTCATTAATTGAAGTAAAGAAGTTGTACAACAAATAGCATATGGTTGGTGATCCATCTCCATGTTCCATCAAGGCACTTGTTCTAAAGACAAGGCTCTAAATGAGGCACACATGAATCATATGGAGAATTACAACAAGGAATTGCCAAGCATGAAAGTAACCCATCAGGGATGAAGAAGACTCAACAATTGCAAGATGAAGAATTTGCATTCACCCAAGAGTTAGAAGTTAAGCAAGATTAGTTGTTAACTAGTCATGTTAGAAGAAATTAGCTACTAGCCATTACAAGAAAAGAAAAGCAATTCATGAATAAGAGTGCAATGAAAGTAAAGCTTGAATTAAAGAATGCAAGTAAAGTACTAGAAAATGCTCAAGTAGAGAAAGGAGATTGGATTAAACCTTGCTTCACAAGTTGTCACACCTTGATTTACACAAGCTTTCTCTCTCTCACAATCTCTCTTTTTGCAGAATTTCTAGGGAGGAAGAAGACTAAGAGAAATAAAACCTAGAGAAAAATCAAAATACAATCTCTTTCTCTATTCTCTCCTCTCTCCTCCTCTGTCCTCCAGTTTTTGCAAAGGCCCTGGTGGTGTATTTATAGCCTCAGAGAGAGCCTCTAGAACCAGGTTGTTGGAGAGAATCTCAGGCTCAACGGCATTGTAACTGCCGCAGAATCACGGCAGTTATTGTGGATATGCGGCAGAATCTTGGCCGTTGAGGCTGAGATTTCTGGTGCGAGTTTGTTACAGGTTGTTAGCCACGTGGACCTTCTGGAAGTCTGACTTGGCGCGTGGATTTCTCCAGATCCTGGGCTCAACCTTTGGGCTCTCTTTTGGGCTTTGATTTATTCTCCTTTAATTCTTGATAATTAAAGGGATTTTGGGCCTTTTCTCTATTAGAATATGGACCTGCAAAAATAGAGAGAAAAAGATTAAAAAATCACATTTTTATTTACAATATGCATGGTATGGATGTGGTAAAATATATAAAATGAATAACAATCAAAGAGCCATGAAGGTGAAGAGGTGATCACGGCTGCAGTGGAGTGTGCCAAGCCTGAGGGAGGAGCAAGCGCTGCCGTAGAGGGGGGCTCGACCTGACGGCTCTAAGGGGATGAAGCATGGGGGTGTTGCTGCTCACGTCTAGAGGTTCAGGTCTCGATCAGGTGCTGCGTTGTGGACGGCCAGTGGAAGAGGGCTGGAGGCAGCTCGGCCAGTGGGGATTATGGCTTGGGTGCAGGTGCATGAAGGAGAATAGGCGATGCTGTGGTAGGTGGTTACGCACAAGGGGGTTGTGTGCTGTTGGGGCGTTTCGGCAGTAGCAAGGAGGGGGTGCTGGGGAAGATATCCATTCGATGGCGAATATCGATGATCTCAGGCACGCGCGGAGGCTACCGGAGGGAGAAGATGGTGTCATGGTGCGTCGAGGCTCTGGTCAGAGAGGGGAGACCGGCCATGGGTGTTGTGGTTACGCCAACAGAGTTTGGGAGGGGAGGTGTGTTGGGCGGCTGTGAAGAAGAAGGGGATTTAAGATTAGATAGGATTTGGAATTTAGTTTGTTAGGATATGATTTGTTAGGATAAGTTTAGGGTAAAAGGGTATTGGGTTTGGAAGCTAATTGATATAGGATTAAGATTGCTAGATAAAAGGTATAGGATTAAGAAGAGATTATATATAGGGATTAGATTAATAGGTATAAGGTATAAGAATAGGAATGGGCATGGGCTATATGATATGGGCTACATGGGCTCAAGAAAATTTCAAAGGTGTGGACTAAAGGGGAAAAGGAAAATAAGATCAAATAATAATACTACTAATCACATATAAATAATAATAATAATTTAATTAATTCATAATGATAAACATGATTGATCACAAATCATATACCTAACACATAAGGTAATAAATAATAATTAATATAATAATACATATGTATACTTATTAAATACAGTTATCATGTATTATAAAATACATAGGATATTACAACATTGGAAAGATCGTCCAGAATCTGATGATACATGAATTACCTGAGAAGACCTGTAGTGATTAGACCCGGATTTGTTGGAGTTCTATGAGAGTCATTCGGAGCCATACTCGATAGGGTCGAGTTTTGTTCATCCCGGGAGTACTGATGGGGCATCATACCGGTTCCTCTATGTACAAATTAGCGCCATCGTATCACATCAGAATCACTTTGTGCCAGATTTTGAACCCTAATTATTTATGAGTCAGTTGTTATTTGGAGAATCATATAATCCATATTTTATGAGTCCAATCAGAGTTTGTTTTAGTAAGGTTGAGGAGTCATGATTAAATCTAGTTTATCGAGTCTTCGTTTATTTGTATTACATTATTGAGTTCAGTGTTTAGTATCACATCAGTTATATGGTGAAACTCATCTTTGCAAAGGTCTATATAAGAGACTCAATTTGATGAATAAAGATATTGAATATTTGGATAAAAAGCTTTGCTTATATTTTTTTATTCAGTCTATTTTTAATTGATTCAACTGGTGGTAAAGTCTAGATCCAGTTTGCGACCTGTGATCATATCCAAACACTAAATTCTCTTATTTGGTATTTGATTCCACATCAATGTTACAAGCTTCAAAAATCAAGCACGGACATGTACAAAATCTGTGCATGTTGATTAGTCGACTAATAGGTGTAATTGGTCGACTAGGCTTTAAACTAGTCGACTAATATTTGGGTTTAGTCGACTAGGCCTTACAAAATAAGTTGGGTTCTTGAATTGTGGTACAGTAGTCAACTAGATTTTGTATAGTCGACTAATACTTGATTTTAGTCGACTAATAATTAGCCCTAGTAGACTAATGTTGAGTTCTGGCAGTTTCCTAATACGGTTCTTTTTCCAATTTGAATTGGATCCGGTTTCTATCTTTCTATGAGGTAATGTGATTGGATTGTTGAAGTTTGTGTTGAACTAAGATCATCCTAAGTGCCTATATAAACTCTTTGGGGTGGCCTTTTGAAGGTGTGTCAAGAAAAAGAGATTTCCACTATTGAGAGTTGTAAGAGAGAGAAATCATATAGCTCTTGTATTTTCTTCTCTATTTTTAATAAAGATTTCTCCCCTCCTCCCCGTGGACATAGGCAATCACATAAATGTGGTGTTCTTTGTTTGTGTTGTAATTTAGTCTCAAATTGCTTGCTAGTGGTAGATCTTTTATGCTTACACTTTCACTGTTGAATCTTTAACTTGGTGTTTCTCTATTGTTTGATTGGTAACAGAGATGCAACAATCGGCATCAAAGCAATGGCTAGCAAGACGACCATGACAACCAAGTTTGAGGTAGAGAAATTCGATAGGAAGTCCAACTTCATATTGTGAAAGATGCAAGTCACATTGTTACTCAAGAAGGAGGGCACACAAGCCCTGCTTGGTATTGAGAAGAAGTAATTGAAGATGAAGGATGATGAGTGGAACGACATTGACTTTCGAGAAAGCGACGATCATACTGTATCTATCAGATGAAACCCTTTACAATGAGATGAATGAGGAGACAACTGCTGGTCTTTGGTATAGCTAGAGAGCCTTTACATGATGAAGAGTTTATCAAACAAGCTCTTCATGAAGAAGCAGTTATATAGCCTTCGGTTGAAGAAAGATACGCCTATTTTACAACATCTAAATGCCTTTAATAGGATTTTAAGCAACTTGTTGGTGTAGGCTGTCCAAAAGTTACTGGAGGATAAGCCATTGAAAAGCAAAGTTTCAAGCTCTAGACGCGAGGGACTATCACCCGCGTCTCAGCATCAAGGCGCGTTGGCTCGACACCCGCGTCTCAGCATCAAGGCGCGTTGGCTCGACACCGCGTCTCAGCATCAAGGCGCGTCGGCCTGACACCCGCGTCTCAGCATCAAGGCGCGTCGGCCTGACACCCGCGTCTCAGCATCAGGCGCGTTGGATTGAAACCCGCGTCTCAGTTATAACCGCCTTGGTTAAGGACCAATCACTGCCCACACGTAAGGGAAATCAGCCCCCATCGTGGCATGTCTTTAGCAAGCACGTGGGTTAGTTACCGCCCATATAGCGGGAAAGTTGGCCCTCATTGTGGAGCGTTTTCAGGGGGCACGTTCACCCTTGGGACCTCTATAAATAGCCTTGTTTGCATCAACAAAAAAAGGAGGGGAAGGAGAGATTGGAGAGAATCAATCCGGGAATCGAGAAATCGGCAATCGGCAATCAGAAGGAGAGAAGAAGCAGATCAACTCTTCAGCAAGTTCGCTGCGTACGAGCTAGCCTTCGCCTACCTTCTCTTTTAGAGTTTTGGTAGACGGAGCTGTGTCACTCTTTCTACCGGCCGAAGAGGAGATCCCTGAAGGACGGTCATATGGTCAACGGAGAACAAGATTCACTCTCCACCGTCACACGAAGAACCCAGCCTTAACAAAGGGGGAATTCAAGATTCAATATTCTCCCTCCCTTGTAACCGGAAGGAACAGTTCTTGTTGTAATCTTTTTCATTTGATTCAAGGAAAACTTTTACGGCAATTCACTGTCTCCCTCTTTCCCGGGTCATACAAGAGATGGCGACTCCGCTGGGGACTACGTTTGTCACTGAGGAGCAAATAGTGACGCAAGATGACGTCCACTATAAGGGAAAGATGGTCGAATCGCTCGTTGTCGAGTTCGACCAGGCGAAGTACGAAGAGTTTCTCTCTTCCGGCTCCAAGAGCCCAAAGACCCGCGTCTGTCGCCGGGTCTCGACGGGGAATGGCCTCGACGCCCATCTGTGGCTTTCTCGAGCTCCCCTGCTGCCGACCGTGCCAAGCAAGGTACCCGCGCCAACGCCTCTCAGAAGGCCCGCGTGGTCCCAGGCACATCTGCCTTTGTGACCAACCGCGTCGCACAGAACACCCGCGTCAGCGTCTCTCAGGAGACCCGCGTGGTCAAAATCCCTGATGTTCAACATTAGGATGTTGTTGGTCTCTCTCCACCTCCTCGACGCAATTGAAACGCTGAGCGTCGACAGAGGAGACGTGCGCGTCAGCTGCAAGTTGGAACCGTTGGTTGTCCAACTGAGGCTGGACGCGACATACAATCTCGCGCCTTGCCCGCGCCGCGTCCAGTACGTGAAGTTCGCGTTTGGCATCCAAAACGCGAGATTCCTTCAGTTAGGTCCTCCGAGGACCAACTCATCAAACGCCAAGGTGAGACCTCTGCGCCTCATCAAGCGCAAGAGGCACGAGCCCATAGGCATGGGGCCCAGCAGCCCATCCTCTCTCAAGTGTCTCTGCCCAGACGCACCAGGCAGCAACGCGAGACTCGCATTTCATCTCAGCAGAGACGCCAGACGCGCGTTACACAGCCGCGTCGCGAGAACCGCGTCCCTGAAGCCCGCGTCCAGGCTGCGCAGCACATGGATGCCTCCCGTCTTCGACGTTGCGAGGTTAATCTTTTCAATCCCCCTCCCATGAATTTGAGGGATTATCTGACGAAGAAAGAAGTGCCAATCAGGCCACTTCGTCGTGTTGCTGCCAACGGCTCATCCATATGCTCACTGAGTGCCGTTGCGGATCAGGCGTGCACCAGCAGTCTTTAGTCAGACAGCTGACCCTGATTCCTCCGTCAGCTAAAAGAAGACGCTCCCACAGAAGGAGAACCTTCTCTGACGTTGAGTACCCGGAGCTCACTGCGAACATGACAAGCAGGAGTAAGGGAAAATAACTTGCAGTCAGCTCAGACGACTCCGAGTCTGACTCTGAACCGGAAGGAGTGTATCGACACACTCGCACCCGGACTGGGGCTATTCCCCCATTGATTATAATGCCTTAACCCATGGCATTAATGATTCTCACTCCGCTGTAGCGGAATCAAGGGCTTCGAACTCTTCCGTCGAGAAGGAGACCTCCGCCTACATGACAGGCGCTCTTGAGGAGACGACTAAACGTTTGGAGCAGATCCAGAAGGCACAAATGGATATGATTCTTGCTCAACAGGAATCTATCAACTCCCTCAAGCAAGCGATTGCACAGCTGCTCGAAGACAGGAGGAGGTCCCCTCCTAAAAAGTCAAAGGGCAAAGCGAAAAAGGGAGAAAGCTCATCTTCCGAACCTTCTGAGGAGACGCAGCGATCTACCTCCGGCTCATCCAAGTCCTCGTTGCTAGTAAAAGGCGACCAAGACCAGGGAAAGGCTCATGTTAAAAGAATGAGTCAACTGGAGCGACGCCTCGAGGCCCTTGCCAATCGCAAAGACCTCCAAGAAGTAGGATTGGTCCGGCCCTACCCGGCTGAATGGGACTTGGTTCCGTACCCGCCCAAGTTCAAAGCTCCAACTCTTCAAGCCTTTGATGGGAAGGGGTCACCCAACCAGCACATCTACTACTTCAAATCCCAAACCGGGAATGTAGTAGATAATGACGCCATCCTGGCACGCCTGTTCATCGGCACCCTGAAAGGGTTGGCCTTTGAATGGTTTATGAAGCTCCCAGAAGGTTCTATCAAGAACTGGGGCGATTTGGAGAAGCTCTTTTTAACACGCTTCTTCGAGGATGACTCCGAAGTCACAATGCCAACCCTTTTGGCTACCAAACAGCGAAAAGGGGAGTCCGTCAAATCTTTCGTGGAAAGATTTCGGAACATGGCACTCCGGTGTCCAAGCGGTATGACCCAGGCCACCCTGGTGGAAACATGTTGCCATAATCTCCAAACCTCGCTCCTTGCTCAAATAGGAGTTGCTGAAAGCCGCACCTGAAAGCAATTAGTCCAACAAGGTGAACAGGCTGAGGAGATTGTTGCCCGCGTCAGAGCGGAGGAAGGTAAGCCTAGGCCGGAAAGGGCGACAAGGCGTGCGCCAGATACATCCCTCCAAACAAAGCGGAAGGATAATTTGGCAACGGAGACCAAATCTCCCGCCAAACCTCAATCAGGCAAGGCGAGTGGCTCTTCAAGCCAGCCATGCGCCAACAAGCAATATTCCTTCAAGGAAGAACATGTCGATTCGCTCTTTAAACTACTCAACAAGAGCAACCGACTGAAGCTCCCTGAAGCTCGACGCCCAGAGGAGGTCGGCAAGACCGACAATCCCAACTACTGCATGTATCACAGGATGTTAGGATACCCCACCAAAAGCTGCTACGTCTTCAAGGACATCCTTCAGGCTCTGATTGACGCGGAGGTGTTAAAGCTCCGACCAGAGCAGAAGAAGGTGACGGCTAATGTGACGTCGGTTCTCCAGTTCGGGAGACAACCTCCAACGCCTGCGGGGTGACTCCTGTTCCGAAAGGACAGCTGAGAGTGGTCAACACAGACCCTCACCAGCAGCATGAGAAAGGCTTGGTACCCGTCCTTACACCTCAAGGGGAAATCATGTGGGTCCACCCTGACCTTGTCAATGAGCAGCAATGGACTACTGTGACCAACAGGAAATCCAAAGGCAAGGCAAAAGCCTCATCCTGCAATGTAGTGGGTGCCTCCTCTCGAGAAGCGGAGACTGATATCCCTTCACTGACCGACTCAGAGGAGGAAACGATAGTCTTGGCCGCAGAGCCCAACCAACCGATGGCGGGAACCCGTTCAGGACAGGCGTACTTGAAACAGTACGACGAGACGGCGATAGCCCCTCCACAACCAACTGCGAAGCCAGTCAGGCCCTCCACAAAGCCACCTGTGGAAAAGCAGAAGGGGACTCGATTTTCTCGAGCCCTTCAAAAGGGCATCGCGGAAGGATCTACGGCACCTTACCGCTTTGATGTCCTGGCTCAGTTGGCCAATATTCCGGCACGCATTACCTTGTATGAACTTCTTAGACTATCAAAGTCGACCAGGGAAGCTCTGCAAGAAGCTCTGGCAAATGCTGAGGTCTTCATGACCCAGGTGCCGAAGGAGGAAGATGTAGAGGATTGCCTCCACACCTCCCAGAATGCCCCCTGCATCACCTTCACGGCAGATGATATGCAGGTGAAAGGAAAGCATGATCGACCCCTGTACTTCACAGGGTATATTGGATCGTCCGAGGTAAACCGCATCCAGGTAGATCCAGCGTCCGCGTTGAGCATCATGCCTCGCCGGGTCATGCAACATCTCGGCATTCCTACCCATCGTTTGAGCCCCACCCAGACAACTATCTATGGTTCAATGCCAACCAGACCCGTCCGATGGGGAAGATTAAGCTCAGGTGTCAGATTGGAAGTCTCAAGTCGGAAGTGACATGCTACATCATCGACGCCGACACTTCCTACAATCTATTGCTGGGATGACCGTGGATCCACCGCAACTCATCGTTCCCTCCACTCTCCACCAAGTCATGAAGTACATTGACGGGAGTGGAAATGTGTAGACGTTGATCGCCGAAAGGCATCTGTTCAAAGGAGTCGAGAATTATTTCACCGACTCTTTGCTGTACCAAGATCCGGTGGAGACGGATGAAACCCCACAACCAGAGGAGCCAGACTCTGGTAATGAGGCTGACACTGAGCCTGAGAAAGAAGAGTGCCTGTGGGAGTTAGAACCACTTGTAACGGGCACTAATAAACCCGATGTTGATAATACCACCGATGATGTAGGCGGTTGGTATATTAATAAAGATTTAGATTTTGCATATTTTTCTGTGTGTGCTTCTGATTCAATACCATCAGATACTAGCACTGATATAGATGACGATCTCTGGTCGGCAATGGGTGCCTTAACATCATTGCATGTACCAGTGAAATCGTCCTTCGAGACATACCAAGACAATGGTAATGCGCAAGAATCCATATTTATGGTTCCAGCAAGACGGAAAGGCCAAAAACCAATTCTTTTTGGGCGAATCTCGTCTGAACCAGCGCCCCGCGACGAATCGGAAGGCGAGGAAGAATCCCCTCAGTTCGATCATTACGAACCAAAAGCACTCAAAATAATGAGATCCATGGGTACGACCTGACCAACAAGCCCGGGTTGAACTTCGGCAAAGGAAGGAGGACGTTGCTTCAATCCTTTGTGCCGAAAGGGAAGGCCCCCGATTGTTATCATCGGACACGCCGGGGGTTGGGCTATGTATCAACTCCGGTCCCATCAGCCTCCGATTCTCAAGATCGTCGAGCAACGATTACTCTTCGGACACATCATCTTGGGAGTCAGATGTCAGTGTCGGCAACATTTTCAAGGAACTTTCAGTGAACATGGTTTCGACAAGCTACCTGGAAGATGAAAATGAAGAAATGATCCAATCCGATACAGATCCTTGGATAAAACATTTAAATACTCTTTGGGATACTCGCTTTGAACAGCGCGAGCCACCCACAGAAGACAAGGTTGTTCAGATCAACCCAGGAGATGAGGCTAACCCAAGCCCATCTTCATAAGTGACGGCCTGTCACCTTCGGAGAAGAAAGATCTAATATCTCTTGTACAAGAGTATATAGATGTCTTCGCCTGGAATTATGAGGATATGCCAGGACTTGATCCTCAAGTGGCCATGCACCGCCTCAACATCAATCCGGACGTAAAACCTGTCAAACAACAGCAGTGACGGTTCCGTCCAGAGATAATGGAGGCAATTCAATCAGAAGTCAGAAAACTTATTGATTCTGGCTTCATCAGGGAAGAACAACATCCCGACTGGGTAGCCAACATTGTCCCCGTCGCCAAGAAGAACGGGAAGATCCAGATTTGCATCAACTTCTGTGATCTAAACGAGACTTGTCCCAAAGACGAATTCCCATTGCCAATCACAGATGTCATGATTGACAATACTTGTGGATTCGAACGAATGTCCTTCATGGATGGATTCTCAGGATACAATCAAATCAAAATGTATCCTGATGACGAAAAGCATACTTCCTTCAAAACTCCTCTAGGGTATATTGCTACACCGTCATGCCCTTCGGACTGAAAAACGTAGGGGCAACATACCAAAGGGCCATGAACGCCATTTTCCATCAGCAAATACGCAAAACGGTGGAATGTTATATTGATGACATCGCGGTAAAAAGCCGCACTAAAGGTGATCACATAGCGGACCTGAAGGTAGTCTTCGACATCATGCGGGCTCATCATTGAAGATGAATCCCACAAAGTCCTTCCTGGGGGTGGCCAGTGGCAAATTCTTAGGATTCATTGTAACCTCCACCGAATTCACTTGGACCCGGAAAAGGTTCGCGCTATCCAAGAGATGCAACCCCCGAGAAATCTCAAAGAACTCAGAGGATTGCAAGGACGATTGGCGTACATCCGCAGGTTCATCTCAAACCTTTCCGGAAGATGCCAACCTTTCGCTAAGCTGATGAAGAAGGGTGTCTCATTCATTTAGGATGACGCTTGCCAACAAGCGTTCGAGGAAATCAAGCAATACCTCACCCAACCACCAGTCCTTGCAGCTCCGGTATCCGGAAAGCCTTTCCTGGTATACGTCCGGGCAATGGATCATTCTTTGGGGGCTCTACTAGCTCAGCATGATGACCAAGGACGAGAGCAAGCAATCTACTATCTGAGTAGAACAATGATCGGAGCCGAACATCGGTATAACCCGATCGAGAAGGAATGTTTGGCATTAGTGTTCGCTATTCAGAAAATGCGACACTATTTGGTAGGCCAAACTATAAACGTCATATCAAAAGTCAACCCCCTGAGGTTATGATTGAACTAGAGAGGTGTACTTATTATGTGTATAGAATGTATTTGATGTACCCTTTCTTGTCTCCGCTATAGTATAGGACTATACCGAGTCGAATCTCAGGGAGAGCTCGCGATGGAAGCTTTACGTGTGGTAGTGAAGTGAACAAACGAGTATTCTTCTCTTGCTTATAAACTTAGTGAATCAAATGAAAAAGAAACTAAAAGAAGATGGATATGTTCATGGTGGAAAAGTCGTGGGAAAAGAAATCAAGAAGTGGATGTGGTATTCACAAGAAAAGAAAGAAAACTTAAAGAAAGAATAGATCCATGACTAGCTTACCTTGCTAGCTTGCCAAGACTTACTAGACTCCTTGATAGCGAATGCGTGCCTAATGTTGTCACTCCATCGGCTTAGGATTCGTCTCGCGTGTTGACCTAATTACTTTCTCACTTGGTAGACGGTGGTTTAACCGTCGGAGAGAGAAGATCATACACTTGCAAGATGAAGTAGAGCAATCACACTTGAGTTAGTTAAGATGGCAAATCTAGTGGTAAACTAGTACATGGAGAAAGAATTAGCTAGAACAAGCCATAAGAAAGGTAAAACAAAGCATGGAAGTAAATTGCAAGTAATTAAAGCAAGAAGTGAAATAAAGCAAGTAAGAATGCAAGAAACTAGAACCAAGCTTCAAGTAGAGGAAGGAGGATGGATCAATCCTTGTTGCTTCAAGTGTCACTCTTGATTACACAAGCTCTCTCCCTCACAATCACTCTCTTTTACATTGAATTCTAGGGAAGAAGAAGAGGATCTAAAGAACAAAACCTAAAGAGAAAATACATGAAAATTACAACAACTAAACTAATCTCCTCTCTTCTCCATTCCGTCCCAGCTCGCAGGTGAAGGTCCAGTATTTATAGCAGAAATGAGAAGCTTCGAGATCAAAGTTTGTTGCCACAAAATCCGGGGCTCAACGGCCAGGATCTTGCCGCACCCACTTGCGTTCCCGCGGCCAGATCTGGGCCGTTGATCTGGATTTTTCTGTTGGAGTTTGTTGAGAGTTAGTTTGGCCACGTGGTATATCCAGAATCTTCATTTGTTGCGAGGATCTCTCTGGATCTGGATTGAGATTTGGCTTTATCTTTAATCTTTTAATTAATCACCTCAATTATTGCTAATTAAGGTAATTAATTGGCTAACTCTCCTTTAAGTGTGTACCTGCAAATATGTAGAGAAGAGGAGTAAAAATTACATATTTATTTGTAATATGCATGGGAGTTATGATGTAAAATATGCAATATTGGATACTAATCAGGTTACTTATGACTAAGCCTTCATCATTAAACGGCCGGCTGGCAAAATGGGCCATATTGCTCTCCCATATGAGATGCACTTTTTACTACAAAAGGCCATTAAGGGACAAGCGGTGGCGGATTTCCTAGCTGAGCACCCAGATCCGAGGGCAGCCAAAGTCTACGAGGATCTCCCAGATGAAGTTGCTAAAGTCTGCCTGACTCAGACATCGTTCGAAAGTCAAGTATGGCAACTTTTCTTCGACGGTGCATTAAGAACAGGCCCAAAGGGACACGTAGTAGCGGGGGTAGGAGTAGTACTCGTATCCCCACAAATTATGTGATTCCCCGAGCTGTCTCATTAACTGAGCCTTGTTCCAACAATGTGGCGAGTACAACGCTCTTTTGATTGGGATGCAATTCGCCGATGAGATTGGCGTTAAAAATCTCGAGGCATATGGCGACTCTAAACTCATCGTCAGCCAAGTTCGCGGGAAGTACGAAGTCAGACACGAGGACCTAGTACCCTACCACAACGCACTATCCGCATGGCCGAGGGATTTACAAGCTTCTACATCGACCATGTACGGCGCAGGCAAAATGCGCACGCGGATGCACTCGCATCCCTCGCGGCCTCCTTAACTCTTCCAGCCGGAGCAATGGAGAAGATATTCGTCTACAGCCACGACCTGTATTGCCCGAGAAATGCTCTCGAGGGCTATCAGGAGTCAAAGGGAGATTGTCAAGGCAAAGAAGCACTGGAATTGTCAACCGGTCCAGAGCTTAAAGACTGGCGATTCCCCTACATTGATTTCGTCTTATACGACATTCTCCCTGAAGACACCAAAGAGGCGGCTGTCATTCGAAAGAAAGCCCCCAAATTCTATTATAATGCGATTACGCGAACATTGTATCGTCGATCGCATGACGGGATCTTACTCCGGTGCCTTTCACCAAAAGAAGCCCAAGAGGTATTGAGAGAAGCCCACGACGGTATGTGTGGAGCCCATCAACCTGGCCCAAACTGGCACATCGACTCCAAAGATTGGGTTACTATTGGCCCAAGATGGTTGCCGATGCCGTCACCTATGCTAAAAGATGCCACGCTTGCCAAGTGCATGGCGATTTCATCCATCAAGCACCAGGGTATCTCCACTCTACAACCTCTACCTGGCCATTTGAAATGTGGGGGATGGATGTAGTTGGCCCTATCAGCCCACCATCATTAAAAGGACATCGGTTTATTTTGGCAATAACCGATTACTTCTCTAAATGGGCCGAAGCCATCCCTTTGAAGGAGGTAAAATCGTCTAACGTGATCAAGTTCGTGAAACATCACGTTATTTACCGTTTCGGTGTACCTCGGCGAATCGTCCATGACAATGGACCTCAGTTCATCAGCCAGGCTTTCCAGAGATTCTGCGCTAAGTTCAGAATTCAGAGTGTGTCCTCAACGGCATACTATCCTGCCGCTAATGGCCTCGCAGAAGCTTTCAACAAGACTATTGGCAAGCTTCTCAAGAAGTTCGTCTCGAAAAGTCAACGAGACTGGGACGACAAGTTGGGTGAATGCTTATGGGCTTACCGCACAACTGTGCGAACCCCGACTAAAGCTACGCCATTTTCTTTGGTATACGGGTGTGAAGCCGTGCTCCCACTGGAAATACAAATTCCATCTCTACGCGTCGCCTTGTCAGCGGAGATGACAACAGAGGAGAAGCATCGACAGCGACTCCAGGAACTGGAGGCCTTAGATGATAAACGTCTGCAGGCCCAACAACAAATCGAGCTCTACCAAGCTCGTATTACTAGAGCCTTCAACAAGAAAGTTAAAATGCGAACTTTCAAGAAAGGCGATCTTGTCCTAGCCGTCAGAAGACCCATGGTAATGACGCACAAGACAAAAGGAAAATTCCAACCCAAATGGGAAGGACCATTTGTAATAGAGTCAGTCTACTCAAATGGGTCATATCGCCTCATAACCCCGAATGGCGATACACTTATGATGCCGATCAATGGCAGGTTTCCTGAAGAAGTACTATCCTTAGATGGTATTCTTCCACTGATCAAGTTAAAAATACATCTCTGATCAAAACAAGAAGAGCTTCTTCATTAATATCCGACGCCCCCGACGGCTAAGGATAGAAGAAAATGTTGGCTTTTAAGTCCAACATAAGTCTTCGACAACTCATCATGCTGAGGGGAATAGCATGGCTAGCCCAACTCAAACGGTAGTTGGTAAAGGCACCTCAAACCCGTTGACAGCTGAGGATTTGCTAAAAATCCTAAGGGACACGTTCCCATTTGATCCGACGCCCCCGACGGCTAAGGATAGAAGAAAATGTTGGCTTTTAAGTCTAACATAAGTCTTCGACAACTCATCATGCTGAGGGGAATAACATGGCTAGCCCAACTCAAACGGTAGTTGGTAAAGGCACCTCAAATCCGTTGATAGCTGAGGGTTTGCTAAAAATCCTAAAGTGGACTTGGCTCCACTCTTTCCTCCAAAATCTCCTACCAATTCCCATCCACAGAATGGTAGGTCTACAAAATACAACCATTACTAAATTAACACTATACCTCTGGTAATGAAAACCTTTCAATATTCCTTGTCGAGTACAAATTTTGCTTGTCAACTCTACACGGAGTATCAAATTTTCAAATCCGCCAAGTTAATACTACACCTCTGGCACTTCAAAATTTTCACTTGTCAATTCTCACCAATAGAATGACAGGTCCTCAAATTACTCTTACCATGAGTCAATCTTTGTCAAGTTAATATCACACCTCTGACAAATTACTGTTAAGTTTAACACCACACCTCTAAACAGTAATCAAGTTTCTGCCAGGTTTAATGTTACACCTCTGACAGTCACTTTTCTTCAGACTTCCATATCGAAGCTGAAATGGATGATGCTAAGTTAACACCACACCTCTAGCATCAAGTCATTGCTAAGTTCAACAATACACCTATGGCCATGACTTTCCCTTGGACTTCCTTATGCAAGCCGAGATGACCAATGCTAAGTTCAACATTACACCTCTAGCATTACCCTCACTGTCAAGTTAAACATTACACCTATGACAGTGACACTTCTGAGTTAGTTAATATCACACCTCTGACTCACATCCTTGTCAAGTTAACATTACACTTCCGACAAGACCACTTTCAACCCGTTAAGTTAATATCACACCTCTGATGGTAACAAACTTTCCTAGATTCCCCACGAGTCTAGTCCCACTTGTTATTCTCTTCAACAGAATAACAAGTCTACCTAAAAACATTGTTAGGTTAATACTACCCATCAACAGTGTTTCCATCAAACCCCCAGTTGAGCTCAATCAAGTTAATCCCAAACACTTGATAAAAGTTCACCCTCCCTGGGGGTACCAATTCTACTTGTCACTTTCTCTTATAAAGTGGCAGGTCCATCAAAAATTTCACCTCTGTCAAGTTTATATTACACCTCTGACAGTATCGTGAGAGTTCCTGAAATAGGATCTTTCTCCACAAAGTTTGACTTATTAAAATTTCCATCATAATTTTGACAAAGTCAAAGACTCTTTGCTTCTATGCGTCTAAAAAAAAAAAAAAAGTTCAAGACAATGAAAGAGGCAAAAAGAGAAGTGTCACTTTTATTTATTTCCAGGTACATGAAAGTGATACAAAAACGCTCTCTTATACAATAAGATTGAGTGTTACAGTCAAAAACTCTCTCTTATACAATAAGATTGAGTGTTACAGTCAAAACGCTCTCTTACAATAAGATGGAGTGTTACAATTGAGGAGTACAAAGAAGTCCCTCTCCCTCTCAGAGGTTGCACTCACTCCTTAAAGCCGCGTCTGATTCCAAGTGCGCGATGTTTTGTGGCTACAATAGAAGCTGGTTACACCACGATGCATGATGTAACATCGAAAGAGCCCTAGCTGACTAAGCTAAGAGCAATGGTGTTCTTGAGGTCCGGTGGAAGCAGAAAGTCCGGCAACCCTTCGTTTATGAACATCTCTTCCCCCAGCAGACCATCCAGCAGACATGAGGAGTCCTTGATGTTACTTCTGGGGTGGGAGAGGAAGAGGATCCTACCTGCCGCCGTGTCCACCGTAACCTCCTCGCCGCCATACTTACCCTGACCATCTCTTGCCAGCAGGCATGATTGGTGCAGTGGATCTGAAGAGACCTTGGCGAGAGTCGATTCCTCGTCAGGGACATAATATATTCCCTTGTGGATGACGAGGACCATAATATATTCCCTTGTGGACGAACATCGAACAAGTTCGCCGTCCGATATATTCTCCCACGGACTTAGCGAACATGAAGAAGGATGACTAAGCCTACCTGCAAAAAAAAAAAAGCAAACAGGGAATCAGACAATTCAGAGCTTAGTACACTTCAACAGAAGAAAAACTAAGTCACAGACGTGGCTATTGTCAAAACTGCAGACGCGGGAATCATCCGCGCAACGAATTGTCAAAGACTGCAGACGCGGGAATGATCCGCGCAGCAAACCAAATCCCCGCGATGACTGCAGACGCACACACAGGATTCAAACGCAGTCTAAGATTTGCATCTGCGAAACACGATAAGACTCAGACGCCGAAAACTGCCATCTCTCTGTTGGAGGAACAGGAGTTGCAAGATTCGGGTCTGAAGCCTTCAACCCGAGTTGGAATTCATCCAAGTCAGTGGCCTTAAAATGCAAGCTTCATGAGTAAAGCCACGGCCAAGCACCAAAGACTTCTATATTCGCGTCCAAGGAAGTTTAAGTTGGTGGCGCAAATTCCAGAAGGAATGCACCAAACCACAACTTCACAAGAAGGTCCAGATGATATCTCTTTAAGGGGCGTACTGAAATTCAAACTTGGTTGGATCTAAAATGTCATGGTAAGTGGGCATGGCATACCCGCAGAAGCCTCTGTTAAGAGTTGAACTATCTGCGTTGAGACGCGGATGTAAAAAGTGCTCAAAGAGACGCTTCCAGCTATTGAAATCACTTGACAGTGATAATCCATTGAAGAGACCAAACAGAAGCATGAAAGCTCTGGGTCATCTTCATCCACAGAGGCACCTTCATCCATGGAGGCAAACCCCTGATAGGGTCCTTGAAGGGAGAATTCCCAGTAAGTCTCGTACACCCGAGGAAACTCTTTCTTCAGGAGGTGGAGCTCCTCAGTGGTCGGGACATATTCCTCATAGGGAATGTCCCCTGTTGCCAGCCCCGAGACCTCATGTAGCTCGTGCAGTGCAAGGCCCATCTCTCCGACCGGGTAAAGAATGTCCCCGTCAGAGGATTGTAGCGCTCCAAGACCCCAAAAAAGTTATGAAAGCCTGGTGGGACACCCCACTGTACGGCCCTGACCGCCAGGTACAGTCCCACACGCTTTAGCAGATCGGTGAGGACGAAACCCACCATCCTGCCCCACCAGTAGTTCTCCGTGGAATGGACTCACCCGGCGGACGGAAACCGACCGATAATCACCCTCCGCTTCCATGAACGAGTTGAGGAAGGTAGTGCCAAGTTGTGGTATCTCTCCAACCGGAACCTCAGACTTGCGCGACCCAGGGAAAAGGCCGAGAACCGACCTGTCATGGCTATCATGACGGTGTACTTTATGGGAACCCAAATCACCGAGAGTAATCTCAGGGACATATCGAGAAAGGTCCCATTCCATCTTCCGAGGGACGGACATGTGCTGGAAGTAGGACAGCGGGAACATCCTCTCCATGTCCGGAAGAAAGAATCTTCCACCCTTTATCTGACGGAGCCATTTATAAGTTTCGTCATACACACGATAGCCGCCATCGTTGATACGATCTCCGAAGAAGAAGGCAGGCTTCTCCAGCTTGACGTGATCATCCGTCGTGAATGCTGCATCGGTCATAAGTACCCGAAGAGTTCTCATGTCAACATTAGAGAGCCTCTCCCTGCGATCCTGCGACTGGTCAGCAGTCACAGGGACAGTCCTTCGTAGTACAAAGGTCAAGTCCCGGTCAGCACCACCTACACGTCCAAAGTGGCGCGTCTTGGAGAGTGAGGCAGAAGGATGGGGCACTGCAAAAGAAAGGACACTTAGTTAGATACTTGAATGCTAAGTGTTAATAACCCAGACGCAGAAGAGATACTGGACGCAGGAATTATCAAATCCGCGTCCAGACCTGCGAAACCGCGTCCAAACGCAGAAGAGATACTGGACGCAGGAATTATCAATCCGCGTCCAGACCTGCGAAACCGCGTCCAAACGCAGAAGAGATACTGGACGCAGGAATTATCAAACCCGCGTCCAGACTTGCAGGATCCGCGTCTCCACCACCAGAAGGTCATGGAATGTCCTTGATGTCACTTCTGAGGTGCGAAAAGAAGGGAATTATCCACCTTAACCCTTCCATCACCACAACCGCCAGAAGTTAAGGAGGGTAACTCCCTTCCTTTCACACCCCCAGATTTCTAATTGCTTGGACGCAAGTGCCAATTCATCAAAATCGGCAGCTGATGGCACAGAACGCAAGGATCAAATCCGCGTTCTGCAAACCAAGTCCGCGTCTGAACCCTTCACAACTAGAAATATTCTAAGTGAAGAATCCGAAACGCAGGACCCAATGGCGCGAGGGTCCAAACCCGTGCCTCGGTTATCAACTCAAAGACTGCGTCTGAGACCGCGCCTGAGAATTAAACACGAGTTATATTTTGTGTTAAGGATTCTTAGGGTTCTATGAGCTCCCGTTAATGGCGAAATCCACACCCAAAAGGCATTATACTTGGGAAAGCGACATCCTGCGCAGAGGAAGCGCCCCTCTGGACCTCGGCGGCAGTCGCCCATGAAGAAGAGGCGGTTGGCTTGGTCTTGGGTGCCATTTTTTCCAGAAAAAAGAGATGAACAGTTCAAAAATCCAGTAATGGAGATGAACAGTTCAACAGAGGAAGAAGAGAACTCTCTTGAGCAAGTGCGTTCAGAGAAAAAAAGAGGTCTCTCTGAATGATGCCTTTTATAGGCACAAGGATTCGCAAAGATACGCGGCGTGTGACCCGATACAAGCTGCAGCAAATCATCGCATGACGCGTAGAGCAAATCTTCGCGAAGATCATGCGTCACGACTCCCCAGCGAGTCGTCATTTGACACGTGGCGCGGATCAGTTAATGAACCAAGAAATCCACGCGCCAAAAGGTGAAATCCTGCCGGTTCCCCAGGCCAGCTGGCGGCGTAATCATCACACGGCACAGATTCGCACCCAAGGGACGCACCTCTTCGATGGATATGCCCCGTCAGCATCTCCATAAATGCATTCGGAAGGTCGCGTCTCTCTATAAAGTCCGCGTCCGACCCAGCGGGCCCAACATCGCGTCTGCCTCATAGAAGATCAGGCGCGTTTCCATTGCCAAAGGACGCACCCTACAGAAATCGCGTCTTTAAAGTAGTACCATCTCGGCTTTTTGAAAAGAACCTACGTTCGGCCTCCTGCCTCTACAAAATCAGTTCAACAGTACACTGACGCAAGCAGACGACCAACCGCTCCTAGCTTAAAGCACACCCGTGACAGACTAAAAGCAATCGGGAGGTTTAGACTCTGCATCTAGACACTCAACATGATCAACTCTGGTGGCTTCAAAGAGTTTAAACAGTACACTCACGAAACCAACTCCAGATAAAATCAAACCCGGAGCACTAACAGTCCAGTCATGAAAGCAAATATGGTTAAAATCTAAAGTATTTTGAAATCCGTCCCAGTTAACTGCGGAATATCGAAAACTTTGGAGGGGGTTCTGTAGGCTGTCCAAAAGTTACTGGAGGACAAGCCATTGAAAAGCAAAGTTTCAAGCTCTAGACGCGAGGGACTATCACCCGCGTCTCAGCATCAAGGCGCGTTGGCTCGACACCCGCGTCTCAGCATCAAGGCGCGTTGGCTCGACACCCGCGTCTCAGCATCAAGGCGCGTCGGCCTGACACCCGCGTCTCAGCATCAAGGCGCGTTGGCCTGACACCCGCGTCTCAGCATCAAGGCGCGTCGGCCTGACACCCGCGTCTTAGCATCAAGGCGCGTTGGATTGAAACCCGCGTCTCAGTTATAACTGCCTTGGTTAAGGGACCAATCACTGCCCACACGTAAGGGAAATCAGCCCCCATCGTGGCATGTCTTTAGCAAGCACGTGGGTTAGTTACCGCCCATATAGCGGGGAAGTTGGCCCTCATTGTGGAGCGTTTTCAGGGGGCACGTTCACCCTTGGGACCTCTATAAATAGCCTTGTTTGCATCAACAAAAAAAGGAGGGGAAGGAGAGATTGGAGAGAATCAATCCGGGAATCGAGAAATCGGCAATCGGCAATTAGAAGGAGAGAAGAAGCAGATCAACTCTTCAGCAAGTTCGCTGCGTACGAGCTAGCCTTCGCCTACCTTCTCTTTTAGAGTTTTGGTAGACGGAGCTGTGTCACTCTTTCTACCGGCCGAAGAGGAGATCCCTGAAGGACGGTCATCTGGTCAACGGAGAACAAGATTCACTCTCCACCGCCACACGAAGAACCCAGCCTTAAACAAAGGGGAATTCAAGATTCAATATTCTCCCTCCCTTGTAACCAGAAGGAACAGTTCTTGTTGTAATCTTTTTCATTTGATTCAAGGAAAACTTTTACGGCAATTCACTGTCTCCCTCTTTCCCGGGTCATACATTGGGTCTAGAGGTTAAGCTAGAAGAAGAAGACAAAGATCTTCTGTTACTTTCTTCTCTTCCATCAAGTTATGGCCAGTTGGCGATCACCATCATGTATTGTAAGGAGATCTTAGAGCTAGAATATGTCAAGCAGATGCTCCAGAACAATGAGCTAATAAAGAAGATAGATTCTACGAAAGAAGCCTCAAGACTGGTTGTCAAGGGCAGAGGGGAAGATCAAAGAGTAGGGGACCAAAATAAATCCAGAGGATTCTAGCAGTTTTTTTTAGTACTTTTGTAAAAAAGCAGGGCATATCAAAAAGAATTGTATGAAATATAAGGAGATGCTGAAGAGAAAAGGCGGCAAGTATTCTGATGGGGCTAGTACCAGTGGAAAGTTAGATCAAGCTGGCGTTATCAAACAAGCAGATGAGGATCTATGTGACGTCTTGACAGTTGAGTCAGGAAAGGTAAATACTCAGATTTATAAAATTTTTAAGCATCATTTGGAACTAGTCAAATTTTAACTCATTAAAATAATATTAATTAATTTATTATTTTTAAACTACCTTTTTCTTTCTTTTTCTTTCTTCTCTCTTCTTTCTTCCTCCCCTCTTTTCTCCACCGCCTTTGTTGCCACCGTCTTCTCTCTCTTTCCCCCTATAATCTCTTCCTCTCCCTCTCTAATTCTCACTTTTCCCTCTCAAACTCTCTCTCCTCTCTCTCTCTCTTCTCCTCACTCTCTTACCCTCTCTCCCTATCTCTGTTCTCAACCTTGGGAGGCCAGACCCACCGGCGACATTATCGCCGGCAGGCCAGTGCGCTCCGGTGGCCAGCGCTACACCGGGCGTCACCCATTCCCTCTTTTTCTTACTCCTCTTCTTCTGTTTCTTCTTCTTCTTTTCCGTTTTTCTTCTTCTTCTTCCTCTTCTTCTTCTCTCTTCCTCTCTCTGGGTGTCGTCGCTGGAGAGATGGAGTTGTCTGCGGTGGGGCGACGCTAGTACCGGTAGGCCGGCCACGCATGGCCGCCGCCCTCTTCCCCTATTCCCTCTCTCGCTCTCTCTCTATCTCTAATTGGATCCAAATTAATACCCAATTACCCATTAAACCCAAACCTATTAGCCCTATAACCCAATTACCCATCACTTATGTTCATAGGTACGGGTTTTGGATCTAAACCCAACCGGCTAGCTACCCAAACCCGCATCCAAAATTACTAAAGATAATTTTACATATAAATCCCTTGCAATTTCTAATAATTGCACTTTAGACCTTTTCATTATATATTTAACCTGTTTATGTGGCTTCTAGTGTTCGGGCAGTATCTGGATCATCAGGAGTCTGATTTGGACGATCCTGGAATCGTTGCGGTCGTGGGATGAAGAGCTACGTCCCTGCAAATAACTAAGTGAGTGTTTTTCTTTTATAAATTATATTTTATCTTGTTTCGTGAAATTGATCGATTACCTTAATTGAGAAATCATGATTATCAGTAAATCATTATGAATAATATTGAATAAATACAATGAAAGATAAATTATTGTAAGTAGTATATGCAAAATAGTTAATTAGACATAATTGTTAATTTACAATAAAATACATCTAGGTTAGTTATATATTGGTATGAAGCGATTATTGAATTCTTAATAAAGATATTCTAATATATTAAAAGAATAATTATTAAAAATTGGTTGAGAAGAGTTTGAAAATAAAAAATAATAAATAATTGCTTTAAGATATTTATCACGTTAATAATGTTGGAATCGGTATAACAAATAGAGGTATATCGACATATAACGAAGATAACGACATCATCTTGCTATTCTCGCTATTACTTCTCTTGTGACATCACACACTACTAATTTATGTACTTGTATCACAGGACATGTATCACTATTACACTGATGTTGGCCCAAAGGCCTTCCACTCTAGTTTTGATGATGATTAACTCATGTAGCTATGTTTACTAATATCCTTGTGATTTTAGTTTCAGATCATTAATCAAGATATTAGTTGGTGATTGCTTTAACAAAAGGAGTTTGGAAGCCTTCACATGGAGTTTTGGATCGAGTCGACTTGAAGATGGAAGATCGTCAAGAAGACTTAGGTATCCTAGATTAGTGTGTTTAGATCCATTTGTAAAGATTAGATAGTTGATATGCTCAAGTTCATAACACACACACACGTTTTACGTTTTTATGAATATTGGTTTTTATGAATAGGTTAGATCAAAACGAGTTTAAATGGTTTTTATATATATTAGATGTGTTCTATATACATACATGCTTCATATTTTAGATAAACTTATTTTGATATGTCTATTCATGAGTTTTAGGAAAAATCAGATTTCTTATTGAAAAATCCAAGTTTGATAAAATACAGTTTTTGATTTTTGTTAAAATTTGTAAGACACAAAAATGTTTCAAATGTTTGATATTTGTGATGAAATTTTTATCACATGTTTGTATATCAATGAAAAATGATAAAACTATTTTTGTAAAATTTTAGAAGATTTATGGGATTTATTAGAATATTTTTAAACCAGTTTTTTCTGACCCAAATTGCTGCCTGCTAGGCTCTGGCGGTCGACCGGATTCCAGAGTCGGTCGACCGGTCGGTGGACCGACATGCACAGACTTGTGCACGTTGGCCAGGCACAGGGCTCGGTCGACCGACCGGTCGACCGGCCAGAGAGCTTTGCTCTCTGTTTTTGGGCGGTCGACCGGACGGTCGACCGGTTCCTCTAACGGTCATATTTTTGACCGTTGGTGATCGACCGGGCGGTCGACCGCCAGCCGTCCAGGCTATAAAAACAGCCAACGGCTAGTTTTAGGGTTTGGCCTATATAAACCCCATTTCTTGGGGATTTTGGTTAAGATTTTATGAGCTAAAATTTCTCTCTTTTCTTGGTGTTTAAACAAGTTTTCAAAAGTGTTTAGAGCTTAAAAAGATTTATCTTTATATTGTTTTTAGGGTTTTGGAAAAATCAAAGAAAATAGAAAATTAGGAGATTTGTATTGTTCTTCATTTCTATCTTTTACAAAGAGTTTTTTCAAGTATTTTTCTTTGAGTTTTTGTTTTTCAAACTCTAGTTTTTTCACACTTGAGCTATCTTCTATCCTATTCTATAGGATCATTTTATTTGTGGGAAAGATTGGTTTGTGGTTGAGATATACCACTTGTTGTAAAAACCCTTTTGTTGGTTGCTCCCTCTTTGGTAGAGGTAGAGATTGTGGTTTACTCCCTCTAGTGAGAGGTGGAGTTAGTGTTGATTTGTATCCCTCTTTGGTAGAGGTGATTTGTGGTTGTTTAGCTAAGGGCCTACCCCTCTTTGTGAGGTGGATTGTGGTTGTATTGCCTTGGTGGCATTGTAAGGTTGAGAGAGGAGTTCGATACTCCTTAGTGGATTAGAAATCCTTTTCGGTGAAGGCGGGGATGTAGAGCTAAGGGCTCGAATCTCGGAACATATCATTGTGTTTGCGTTTGATCCATTGCCTCTAAACTCTCTCTCCTTTATTTGTGTTTGTGCATAGCATCATTCATTCATATCTTATTTGCTTGTGTTGTGCCTTGCATTATTCATATTGCCCATTCATTATATGCTTGGCTTGTGTTTGTGTGCCTCACTTGTACTTAATCATGAGAGCTTCATATAGCGCCTCAACTCTTATTCAGAGGAATCAAGAGGAGTTAGTTCAGAGCCCTTCACGGGAATTCGGCTACACTCGTTGGTTGTACTAAGTTTTTGTGTAAATTTATTTTAGCTTCCGCATTTAGTTTCTAGATTAGCATTATCACCTATTCACCCACCTCTAGGTGATTTCAATTGGTATCAGAGCCTCCGCTCCTGATACTTAGGTTTAACCACCTAGGAGTGAGATCCTATTTGCTAATCTGTTATTTGCACACATTTAGTTTGCACTCGCACTTGCACACATTTAGTTTGCACTCATGGATAGCCCTCCTATGTTTGACATTTCTAGACTTGATATTTGGAAGGCCAAGATGAGTAGCTATTTAAAAACCCTAGGACATAAAGTTTATCAAGCCATTACCAAGGAATCCTACCCCAATGATAGAAAACATAAAAAGCCAATGCATTAGCCCTTAAAGCACTTAGAGCATCTCTTGATAAAGATTTATTACATGTGTTTGCTCACTATGATTCGGCTTTTGCAGTTTGGAGCATTTTGACTTCTCCTGAGCTACCAAAGATTATTGATAGAATGAGGAGATCTAGGAGAGACAAGTCTGACGAGCGTTGCCTCATGGTCCAAGGGAATGACTCCCTTGAGGTACAATCGGAATCTCAACTAGATGATAGCACTAGTTCCTATTGCCATGGGTGTTTAGAAGTTCAAACTTTAAATATGGAAATTGCTACAAAATTTGAATTTTTTTTTGGAAAACATGATCTTTTGAAAAAGAAGACTCTTTAACTAAAAGAAGATTATGAGGATTTGTGCGCAAGATTTGATTTTATTTTGCAAGAGAAGGAAGAGATTTGTAGTGAACGTGACTCACTTAAATCTCAACTAGATCTTGCCATAAAGGAAAATGAATTTTTGAAAAGTAAAAATGATTGTGATGATGTGAAAAACAATGAGGTTTTATCTTCAAAATTAGATTTTATTTAAAGGATATTATTCTTTGAAAAATGAAATTGAGTTTATTTCAAAAGCATTAGATTTAGTTTTAAATGAAAATAAATCTTTGAAAAATGATAGAGTCTCTCATGTTTGCCATGCTAGTGTAGCCTCACCTAACACATCTATTGCATGCTCCGCTTTATCTTCAAGTATTGAAAATGATATAAATATTTTGAAGAAAAGTGTTGATTGTTTGGGCTCCACTTTGGGCCATTGTGTTGTGAGTCATACACGTTTGGAATCTTTGTTTCGAAAGAAATAAGTTCCATCTATGCATGCACACCTTCCATGACATACACATGCTACTCACGATCACCACCATCACATGTATGCTCATGTGTACACTTGTACACATTGTGGACGAAAGGGCCACCTTGCTAAATTTTGTTTTGATCGTATACATGATTGTAATTTAGCAAATAAATTTGTTTGGGTTAGAGAAGGTACTAACTCTCATGAACCCAAGAAAGTGTGGGTACCAAAGACCACCCCTATTGTATTTGATGTAGGTGTGGGCTCTCGCATGACGTGAGAGTTATGGTGCCTTGGAGTGGATGTGTTCCGAGCTTCATGAGAATTATGTGGATGCATCACTTTCAAGGGATGTTTGGTGGGAAGACCACCTTGGTTTGGAGAACTAGAGAGGTGCCCTCATTGGTTTTGGTATCGATCTCTAACTCCCGTTTACTATTTGCATGTCTTTCATATCATTGTTTATAGCATGTTTTGATGTTTATAGATTATTATGATAATGCCATGATTATTAGATCCTTGACAATGCATGTATAGCCTTTGAGATACCCATGTTTAATATGGACCATTATTTTTGTGTTCTCACCATTGTTTAGCTATCATGTTTATCATAGTTCTAATAACATGTGGATTTACATAATGATCATGTTAATATTTATCATGATGATTTATGCTTTGTTTTATGCTTCAATTTTGAATATATGTTTAAATGTTAGTTTTCATTAAGACTAGAATTTATACTTGTACATATAGTGGGTCACAAATAGATCTTTATATGTTTGTGCTTAAACGTTTATTTGTACCCATTAGATGTGCTAGTATAGTCTAGTTTTGATGATTCATGCATTTAACTTGTATTCTTATTTTATCCATATTTTCATATTATATGTTTAGCTTCATGTATATGTTCATCTTGTCTAAACTATTGATTATACATATACATTCTTTTTGAGCCACGTGCCTTCATGCATACACATTTTGTGGACTCATTATGTTTTGGATATGTATGTATACCTTAGTTTATACTTGACATACATATGCCTTGAAGAATTATAATTTTGATGTTTTTCATGTTTAAGGAATATTGAGCCTAATTGTCAATTTTCATGTTTATGTGTTTTCACTTGACACGTGTACACTCACTTCTTTTTAATGTTTCTTATGATTGTGTTTTCATGAGTATAATTTGAGCTTTATGGAGTGTTTAGTGCCATGTGATTTACATAGTTTCATGAAAATTATCTTTGTTTTATTCCTTACTTGAAGGATTTCGTACTAGTTTAAAAGTTTTTCCATTTAACTAGTTGCGAGATTCCTCGTTTTGGTAGGATATGAAGTATACACTTGATATTATTTGTGTTTCAATTGGTATCATTGGATTCTTTCAATTGGTATCAATATTGACATTTTTGTATACTCATGTTTTGTATTTGTATGTATGTATGATTTCATTTCCTAATAGTATCAATTTCGATTGGTACATAATTCTTCATACATATATATTTGGTTATGCAAAGCTTGAATTTTTTTTAAAATGAATATCATATTTCAATTGATTAGTTTTCAATTAGTATGCTAATACAAGCTTAAGCATAATTTCTATTGTATTTCATAAAGGGGAGAAAATTCATATTTTTTTCTTTCAATTGGTATTCCACTCCCTTACTTTATGCTAGAAAATGATTTAAAAAAAATTTGTAGAATATTATAATTTCATTTGGTATCATATGTTCTAAATGACAAATATTTACAATTGGTATCAATGCCTTATTTACTTTCATTGGTTTATATGTTCACTTTCAATTGGTATCAAGATGCTACTTTGACATATTTTTACATTAGTATCTTAATTGATTGTCACCCCTTAGTTACATCTTTTTTGTTTTAGACAAAAAGGGGAGAACATTGTTTTATTGTTTTTAACCCTTTGTTGATTCTTTGGTTAGAACAAAAAAGGGGAGAAAAATTTTTTGATTTGTTTTTTCTTTGCCCCTTTGTTGATGATTGACAAAAAGGGGGAGAATTATTTGGTATGCATGTTTTGTTTGTATTGATTAATTGGTATCTAGAGCATGCTTTGACAATTTATTTTCAATATTTATTTTCAATTTACAATTGGTATCAAGAGCATGTTTTGAATACTTATTTGTTTATGCATGTATTTGCATTCATGTTTACATGCCTTCATTGTCATATCTTATTGTTTATCATGATGCATGAGTTAAGGGGGAGCTTCTTTGAAGCTTAACTTTAATCCATGCATACATAACTCCATGAGTTTTGTCATCATCAAAAGGGGGAGATTGTTGGCCCAAAGGCCTTCCATTCTAGTTTTGATGATGATTAACTCATGTAGTTATGTTTACTAATATTCTTGTGATTTTAGTTTTAGATCATTAATCAAGATATTAGTTGGTGATTGCTTCAACAAAAGGAGTTTGGAAGCCTTCACATGGAGTTTTGGATCGAGTCGACTTGAGATGGAAGATCGTCAAGAAGACTTAGGTATCCTAGTTTAGTGTGTTTAGATCCATTTGTAAAGATTAGATAGTTGATATGCTCAAGTTCACAACACACACACGTTTTACGTTTTATGGATATTGGTTTTCATGAATAGGTTAGATCAAAATGAGTTTAAATGGTTTTTATGTATATTAGATGTGTTCTATATACATACATGCTTCATATCTTAGACAAACTTATTTTGATATGTCTATTCATGAGTTTTAGGAAAAATCAGATTTCCTATTGAAAAATTCAAGTTTGGTAAAATACAGTTTTTGGATTTTGTTAAATTTGTAAGACACAAAAATGTTTCAAAATGTTTGATATTTGTGATGAATTTTTTATCACATGTATGTATATCAATGAAAAATGATAAGACTATTTTTGTAGAATTTTAGAAGATTTATGGGATTTATTAGAATATTTTTAAACCAATTTTTTCTGACACAAATTGTTGCCTGCCAGGCTCTGGCGGTCGATCGGCCCGGTCGACGGATTCTAGAGTCGGTCGATCGACGTGCACAAACTTGTGCACGTTGGCCAGGCACAGGGCTCGGTCGACCGACCGGTCGACCGGCCAGAGAGCTTTGCTCTCTGTTTTTCGGCTGTCGACCGGACGGTCGACCAGACGGTCGACCGGGTTCCTCCAACGGTCATATTTTTGACCGTTGGCGGTCGACCGAGCGGTTGACCGCCAGCCGTCCAGGCTGTAAAACAGCCAACGACTAGTTTTAGGGTTTGGCCTATATAACCCCATTTCTTGGGGATTTTATCTAAGATTTTATGAGCTAAAATTTCTCTCTTTTCTTGATGTTTAAAACAAGTTTTCAAAAGTGTTTAGAGCTTAAAAGATTTATCTTTATATTGTTTTTAGGGTTTGAAAAAATCAAAGAAATAGAAAATTGGGAGATTTGTATTGTTCTTCATTTCTATCTTTTACAAAGAGTTTTCCCAAGTATTTTTCTTTGAGTTTTTATTTTTCAAACTCTAGTTTTTTCACACTTGAGCTATCTTCTATCCTATTCTATAGGATCATTTTATTTGTGGGAAAAGATTGATTTGTGGTTGAGATATACCACTTGTTGTAAAAACCCTTTTGTTGGTTGCTCCCTCTTTGGTAGAGGTAGAGATTGTGGTTTACTCCCTTTAGTGAGAGGTGAAGTTGGTGTTGATTTGTATCCCTCTTTGGTAGAGGTGATTTGTGGTTGTTTGGCTAAGGGCCTACCCCTCTTTGTGAGGTGGATTGTGATTGTATTGCCTTGGTGGCATTGTAAGGTTGAGAGAGGAGTTCGGTACTCCTTAGTGGATTAGAAATCCTTTTCGGTGAAGGCAGGGACGTAGAGCTAAGGGCTTGAATCTCGAAACATATCATTGTGTTTGCGTTTGATCCATTGCCTCTAAACTCTCTCTCCTTTATTTGTGTTTGTGCATAGCATCATTCATTCATATCTTATTTGCTTGTGTTGTGCCTTGCATTATTCATATTGCCCATTCATTATATGCTTGGCTTGTGTTTTGTGTGCCTTACTTGTACTTAACCACGAGAGCTTCATATAGCGCCTCAACTCTTATTTAGAGGAATCAAGAGGAGTTAGTTCAGAGCCTTTCACGGGGAATTCGGCTACACTCGTTGGTTGTACTAAGTGTTTGTGCAAATTTGTTTTAGCTTCCGCATTTAGTTTCTAGATTAGCATTATCACCTATTCACCCCCCCTCTAGGTGATTTCAACTGAGTCACTGGTATGAAGTGGACTTGTATCATCATCACACAGACATTATAGTTCACTGAATATGATATTACATGTTACACGGAACACTGTTATTACTATTGATACACGGATATGCAACTCCTTCATATATTTGTATCATTGTTACATTGATACTCTGTACACAGTTATATCATGTACATACACCACTGTTACATATATTCACTGGTATACATGTATTGATTGTTATATTATTGTCATGTGGATCATCGTTCTTATTACATGGATTATTGCTACATGTATATTTTTGCAAGGCCATTACATGATTGTTTCCCATTACTTATATTGATATTCTCGTTAACTGGACATGAATGCGGTTGATACGCGATGTGTAGAACTAAGTGTCACGTAGATCTAAGTCACGGGGCCCACCTCTAGAATCCCATATCTCTTGTATATTGTTTCCTGTTATTTTACTTCATGATATCAACAAAGCACATGTCCTATTATCGTATTTCTTGTACCATGCACTGTTCTAGTTCTTGATTTACTGTATAGTTCAAATATAATGAATATAACTTAGGGATGGGGGAGACTTGACGGGTGACTAGGTCTTGTCAGGTGGATGTCTAGATCTATTGTTAGTCGCACTGCAGGGGACGTAGTAGTGCATGCTACCGTTTGTATTGTATATAACTCATTGAGCTTCTTGTTTCTTTTCTCCTGCCCTAGCGAGAAGCCCTAGTCTCAGCAACCAGGGTTTATTTAAGGTCATTGTCCTAGGTATGCACGGGATACACTCACGGACTAGAGCTTCTCGACCATTGAGTTTCCAATTAACATAATAAAATGGTATAAATGATAGTAACTACAGGGACACTTATTATTTGGTTACTCTCTTGTTTGAATAATGGTACCCGTATGCCATTTTCAGATGGGTTCGACTGGAGTGTGGGCTCCAGTATGAACTGCCAGTAGTATGGGACATTGGAAGAGAGTGATTAAAGTACCAAGTGGTACTGATTGTTATTATTGTATAAATAACATGACTTGCCTGATATATGTATAATATTGTTTAGTTGTACTTGTTACTATTCCTGATAATTTATCCACTATTATGTTACCTGTATACTTTGTTGCACTTCCTGATACATGTTGCACTTTTTGTTGTGGCATACTACTCATGTACACATATACTCTGCATTGCATATATTCTACTTTATGGTATTGATGACATTAGAATATGACGATGTTGATTAGTACTATCATAAGGTATCCACATGTATTATATAGTATTATCGTGCCTGTATTACTATAGTACATATTACTGCATTCTTCATTTTACCACTCACAAGGTCACTCTTTGACGACCCTGGATTTGCATGCCTAGGTTTGAGATCTGAGATACCACTGTACCAGATATTTTTTCGAGATTCTTTTGAGATCGTCACCCTTTCCAATTCATAGGTATCATTGTGATTTATTTCTGTTATCTTATTTATCCCTATTTTCATATATGTTAAGGGCACTGACCTCTTTTGCAGGTAGTCTTATACTTATTTATACTGAACTTATGGCGTATCTTATATTTATTTCCTATACTGAGGCTTAGCGTATATACGTGAGGGTATTTTCTCTCTGCGTATATACGTCGCTGTAGTGTCTCCATATCCGTGGGATCGGGGCATTACATAGTGGTATCAGAGCCTAGGTTCATACCTGATGTGGGTAACCACCTAAGTCAATACTCGGGCTCTTACCAACAGTACAATCAGGTTCAGATTAGAACTCATCTGTATATGAACTTGGGAATTCCAGCTATGATAAAAGAATATATCAGTCCATTGATAATTCCTTCCTTGTCTCTTAATATTCCTTACTTCCATAATCAGAATCTGATTTTTGATTTCTATTCAGTCTGAAAATTCTGATTTCTAGTCACATTTCCTTCACAATCTTGATTCTTTCCTTATTAATTTGATAGTGATACTAGTCACCCAGTCTCGAGTTCGCTAAAGATATCAGAGTGCGTAGCGGAAGCGTCGTGAGCTCATAACATTCAGGCTCCATGACTGTAAATATTGTTCTCCCACCTGACCTAAAATTTTGAGGATGAATTTTTTTGTAAGGTGGGGAGAAATGTAACCCCCCCATCCTTAACGTACGTATCACAATATTAGTATTCGATACGACATATAAAGTTGATTTGACCTTCCTGATAGTCAAATTAAGCCAATTTCAATTTCAGATATTATTTTCAAATATTTTAGATTTTAGAATTTTCTGAAATTTTTCTGAATTATTTTGGAACATCTTCGTAGTCGATGTCTACCGATACTGTTAATCGGCTTTACTATTTTTAATTCACATTAGAGTTAAAATTTTGGAATATACTTTCACATTGTGTCTTAGAATCATATTAGCTATGTTCTGATATTTTTGAAGATTTTTCTGAATTATTCCAAAATCAGGCCAAATCGGTGTCGACCGGTATCGGCAAAACGTTCTAAGATTTTTAACTTGCAAATCAGATAGAATTTCTTAAATCCGATTTCACATTTCTTCTCAACAAAATATTTATTATTTTTTAGAATTTTTAAGCGTCATTTGGAACTAGTCAAATTTTAACCCATTAAAATAATATTAATTAATTCATTGTTTTTAAACTACCTTTTTCTTTCTTTTCTTTCTTCTCTCTTCTTCTTGCCTCCCCATGTTTTCTCCACCGCCTTTATTGCCACCGCCCTTCTATCTGTTTTCCCCCCCTAAAATCTCTTCCTCTCCCTCTCTATTTCTCTCTTTTCCCTCTCAAACTCTCTCTCTCTCTCTTCCCTCCCTTCTCCTCATTCTTTTTCCCTCTCTCCCTATCTCTGTTCTTAACCTTAGGAGGCCAGACCCGCCAGCGGCCTTGCCGCCGGCACGCCAGTGCGCTCCAGTGGCCGGCGCTCCACCGGGCGCCAACCATTCCCTCCTTTTCCTACTTCTCCTCCTCTTTTTCCGTTTCTTTCTTCTTCTTCTTTTCCTTTCTTCTTCTTCTTCTTCTTCTTTTTCTTCTTCTCCTTCTTTTCCTGATCTTCTTCATCTTCTCTCTCTCCCTCTCTCTCGTTCTTTAGGCGTCACCACCGGCGGGACGGAATCGCCACCAGCGGGACGGAGTCACCGCCGGCGGGGCGACTCCGGCGCCAGCAAGGCCGGTAAGGCATGGCCCCGCCCTCTCCCCCTGTTCCCCATCTTACTCTCTCTTAGTCATCCTCTCTCTATCTCTAATTGGATCCAAAATTAATACCCAATTGCCCATTAAACCCAAACTCGTTAGCCCTATAACCCAACAACCCATCATTTATGTTCATGGGCATGAGTTATGGATCTAACCCGACCCGCTAGCTACCCAAACCCGTATCCAAAATTACTAAAGGTAATTTTGTATATAAATCCCTTGCTATTTCTAATAATTGCACTTTAGACCTTTCATTACATATTCAACCCGTTTATGTGGTTTCTAGTGTTCGGGTGGTATCTGGAGCATCCAGAGTTCGATTTGGATGATTCTGGAACCGTTGTGGTCATGGGATGAAGAGCTACCTCCTTGTAAATAACTAAGTGAGTGTTTTTCTTTTATAAATTATATTTTATAATGTTTGGTAAAATTGATTGATTACCTTAATTGAGAAATCGTGATTATCGGTAAATCATTATGAATAATACTGAATAAATACAATAATTGATAAATCACTATAAGTAGTATATGCATGATAGTTAATTGGATATAATTGTTAATTTACAATAAACATATAGGTTAGTTATATATTGGTATGAAGCGATTATTGAATTCTTAATAGAAATTCTAACATATTAAAAGAATAATTATTAAAAATTGGTTGTGAAGAGTTTGAAAATAGAAAATAATAAATAATTGCTTTAAGATATTTATCACATTAATAATGTTGGAATCGTTATAACAAATAAAGGTATATCGACAGATAACGAAGATAACAACATCATCTTGCTATTCTCACTATTACTTCTCTTGTGACATCACACACTGCTAATTCATTTACTTGTATCACAGGACATGTATCACTATTACACTGAGTTACTGGTATGAAGTGGACTTGTATCATCATCACACAGACACTGTAGTTCATTGAATATTATATTATATGTGACACTGAACACTGTTATTACTATTGATACACGGATATGCTACTCCTTCATGTATTTGTATCATTGTTACATGTATACTTTATACACAGTAATGTCATGTACATACACCACTGTTACATATATTCACCGGTATACATGTATTGATTGTTATATTCTTATTCTGTGGATCACCGTTCTTATTACATAGATTATTGCTACATGTATATTTCTGTAAGCCCATTACATGATTGTTTTCCGTTACTTATATTGATATTCTCGTTACTAGATATGAATACGGTTTATACACGGTTGATACGCAATGTATGGAACTAAGTGCCACATTGATCTAAGTGACGGAGGCCACCTAGAATCCCACATCCCTTGTATATTGTTTCTCGTTGTCTTGTTTCATGATATCAATAAAGCTCATATCCTATTATCGTCTTCCTTATACCATGCACTATTCTAGTTCTTGATATACTGTATAGTTCAAATACAATGAATATAACTTGGGGATGGGGGAGAGTTGACGGGTGACTAGGTCTTGTCGGGTGGATGTCTAAATCCATTGTTAGTCCCACTGCAGGTTACGTGGAAGCGCTGACTACCGTTTGTATTATATATAGCTCACTGAGCTTCTTGTTCTTGCCTTAGCGAGTAGCCCTGGTCTCGTAACTAGGGATTTGTTTAAGGCCGTTGTCCCGGGAATGCACGAGATACACTCACCCGACTAGAGCTTCTCGACCATTGGATTCCCAATTAACATAATAAAATAGTATAAACAACAGTGACTACAGGACACTTGTTATTTGGTTACTCTCTCGTTTGGATAATGGTACCCGTATGCCATATCAAGATGGGTTCGACTAGAGTGCGGGCTCCAGTATGAACTGCCAGTGGTATGGACACTGAAAGAGAGTGATTAAAATACAAGGTGGTACTGATTGTTATTATTGTATAAATAACTTGACTTTCCTGATACATATATAATATTGTTTAGTTATACCTGTTTCTATTCCTAATAATTTATCCACTATTACGTTACATGTATACTTTATTACACTTCCTGATACATGTTACACTTTCTGTTGTGGCACACTACTTATGTACACATATACTCTGCATTGCATATATTCTGCTTTATGGTGTTGATGACATTAGAATATGACATTGTTGATTAGTACTATTATAAGGTATCCATATGTATTATATAGTATTATCATGCATGTATTACTATAGTACATATTACTGCTTCCTTCATTTTACCACTCACTAGATCACTTTCTGATGACCCTGCGTTTGCGTGCCCAGGTTGGAATCCGAGATACCGTTGTACTAGATATTTTTTGAGATTCTTTTCAGACCGTCACCCTTTCCAATTCATAGGTATCCTTGTGATTTGTTTTTGTTATCTTATTTATCTCTATTTTCATATCTATTATGATCACTGACCTCTTGTGCAGGTAGTCTTGTACTTATTTATGCTGGACTTATGGCGTATCTAAAATTTATTCCCTGTACTGAGGCTTAGCGTATATACGTGAGGGTATTTTCGCTCTGCTTATGTACGTCGCCGTAGCATCCCCGTATCCATGGGATTGGGGCATTACATAGTGGTATCAGAGCCTAGGTTCATACCTGATATGGGTAACCATCTAAGTCAATAATCGGGCTCTTACCAATGGTACAATCAAGTTCAGTTTAAAACTCACCTGTACTTGAACTTGGGAATTCCAGCTATGAGTACAAGAATATCTCAGTCCGTTGATAATCCCTTCCTTGTCTCTTAATATTCCTTACTTTCACAATGAGAATCTGATTTTTGATTTCTATTCAGTCTGAAAATCTGATTTCTAATCACTTTTCCTTCACAATCTTGATTCTTTCCTTATTAATTTGATATCGATACTAGTCACCCAGTCTCGAGTTCGTTATAGATATCAGAGTACGCAGCGGAAGCATCATGGGCCCATAACATTCAGGCTCCATTACTGTAAATATTATTCTCCCACATGACCTGAAATTTCGAGGACGAGATTTTTTTTTTGTAAGGTGGGGAGAAATGTAACCCCCCGATCCTTGATATGCGTATCACAGTATTAGTACTCGATATGATGTATAAAGTTGATTTGACCTTCCTGGTAATCAAATTGAGCCGATTTTAGTTTTAGATATTATTTTTCAATATTGTAGATTTCAGAATTTTCTGAAATTTTTCTGAACATTTTGGAACATCTCCGTTGTTGGTGTCTATCGATATCGATAATCGGCTCTATGATTTTTAATTCACAAATGGAGTTAAATTTTTAGAATCTACTTTCACACTGTGCCTTAGAATCATATTAACTATGTTATGGTATTTTTGGAGATTTTTCTAATTTATTCCAAAATTGGGCTAAACCGGTGTCGACCGGTGCTGGCGAAAGTTTCAGGATTTTTAACTTGCAAACCAGATAGAATTTCTTAAATTCAATTTCACATTTCTTCTTACATAAAATTTACTATTTTTTAAATTTTTGAGCATCGTTCGGAACTAGTCAAATTTTACCCATTAAAATAATATTAATTAATTCATTATTTTTAAACTACCATTTTCTTTCTTTTTCTTTCTTCTCTCTTCTTCCTTCCTCCCCACGTTTTCTCCACCGCCTTTGTTGCCACCGCCATCTCTCTCTTTCCCCCTAAAATATCTTCCTCCTCCTCTATAATTCTCACTTTTCCCCTCTCTCTCCTCCTCACTCTCTTCCCCTCTTCCATATCTCTGTTCTCAACCTTGGGAGGCAAGACCCGTCGGCGGCCTTGCCGCCAGCAGGCCAGTGATCTCCGGTGGTCGGTGCTCCACCGGCCGCCACCCATCCCTCTTCTTCCTACTCCTCCTCCTCTTCTTCCAATACTTCTTCTTCTTTTCCTTTCTTCTTCTTCTTCTTCTTCTTCTTCTTCTTCTTCTCTTTCTTTTCTTGTTCCTCTTCTTCTTCTTCTTTTTCTCTCTCCCTCTCTCGTTCTCTGGGCGTCACCGCTGGCGGGGTAACGCTGGTGCTAGCAGGCAGGCCAAGCATGGTCGCCACCCTCTCCCATTGTTCCCCCTCTCACTCTCTCTAACTCATCCTCTCTCTATCTCTAATTGGATCCAAATTAATACTCAATTACCTATCAAACTCAAACCTGTTAGCCCTATAACCCAATAACCCATCACTTATGTTCATGGAAATGGGTCGTGGATATAAACCTGACCCGCTAGCTACCCCAACCAGCATCCAAAATTACTAAAGGTAATTTTACATATAAAACCTTTGCAATTTCTAATAATTACACTTTAGACCTTTTCATTACATATTTAACCCTTTATGTGGTTTCTAGTGTTTGGGCAGTATCTGGAGCATCTGGAGGCCGATTTAGACGATCCTGGAATCGTGACAGTCGTGGGATGAAGAGCTACGTCCCTATAAATAACTGAGTGTTTTCTATATAAATTATACTTTATCATGTTTGGTGAAATTGATCGATTACCTTAATTGAGAAATTATAATTATCGGTAAATTATTATGAATAATATTTAATAAATACAATAATTTTTAAATCACTGTAAGTAGTATATGCATGATAGTTAATTGGATATAATTGTTAATTTACAATAAAATACATATAGGTTAGTTATATATTGGTATGAAGCGATTATTAAATTCTTAATACAGATATTCTAACATATTAAAAAAAATAATTATTAAAAATTGATTGTGAAGAGTTTAAAAATAGAAAATAATAAATAATTGCTTTAAGATATTTATCACGTTAATAATGTTGGAATCGTTATAACAAATAGAGGTATATAGACACATAACGAAGATAACGGCATCATCTTGCTATTCTCACTATTACTTTTCTTGTGACATCACACACTGCTAATTCATGTACTTGTAACATAGGACATGTATCACTATTACACTGAAGTCACTGATATGAAGTGGACTTGTATCATTATCACATGGACACTGTAGTTCACTGAATATGATATTACATGTTACACTGAACACTGTTATTACTATTGATACACATATATGCTACTCCTTCATATATTTATATCATTGTTACATAGATACTCTGTACACAGTTATGTCATGTACATAACCATTGTTACATATATTCATCGGTGTACATGTATTGATTGTTATATTCTTGTCGTGTGGATCACCGTTCATATTACATGGATTATTGCTACATGTATATTTCTGCAAGCCTATTACATGATTGTTTCCCGTTAGTTATATTGATATTCTTGTTACTTGATTTGAATGCGGTTGATACGCGATGTGTGAACTAAGTACCACATGGATCTATGTCATGGAGGCCACCTCTAGAATCCCACATCACTTGAATATGTTTCCCGTCATCTTGTTTCATGATATCAATAAAGCTCATGTCCAATTATCGTCTTCCTTGTACCATGCACTTTTCTGGTTCTTGATATACTATATAGTTCAAATACAATGAATATAATTTGGGGATGGGGGAGACTTGACGGGTGACTAGGTCTTGTCGGGTGGATGTCTGGATCTATTGTTAGTCCACTACAGGGGACGTGGTAGCGCTGGCTACCGTTTGTATTGTATATAACTCATTGAGCTTCTTGTTTCTTACTCTTGCCCTAGTGAGTAGCCCTCGTCTCAGCAGCCAGGGTTTATTTAAGGTCGTTGTCCTGGGTATGCACGGGATACACTCACCGGAGTAGAGCTTCTCGACTATTGGGTTTCCAATTAATATAATAAAATGATATAAACAATAGTGACTACAGGGACACTTGTTATTTAGTTACTCTCTCGTTTGGATAATAGTACCCGTATGCCATGTCCGGATGGGTTTGACCGGAGTGCGGGTTCCAGTATGAACTGCTAGTGGTATGGGACACTGGAAGAGAGTGATTAAAATACCAGGTGGTACTGAAGTTATTATTGTATAAATAACATGACTTGCCTGATACATGTATAATATTGTTTAATTATACTTGTTACTATTCCTGATAATTTATCTACTATCATGTTACCTGTATACTTTGTTATACTTCTTGATACATATTACATTTTTCTTTTATGGCACACTACTCATGTACACATATACTCTACATTGCATATATTCTGCTTTATGGTATTAATGACATTAGAATATGACATTGTTGATTAGTACTACCATAAGGTATCCACATGTATTATATAGTATTATTGTGCATGTATTACTATAGTACATATTACTCTGCTTCCTTCATTTTATCACTCACTAGATCGCTTTCTGACGACCCTGGATTTGTGTACCCAGGTTAAAGATCCAAGATACCGTTGTACCAGATATTTTCTGAGATTCTTTTGAGACCGTCACCCTTTCCAATTCATAGCCATCCTTGTGATTTTTTTCTGTTATCTTATTTATCCCTATTTTCTTATCTGTTATGATCACTGACCTCTTTTGCAGGTAGTCTTGTACTTATTTATGCTGGACTTATGGTGTATATTATATTTATTCCTTGTGCTGAGGCTTAGGTTATATACGTGAGGGTATTTTTGCTCTGTGTATATACGTCGCTGTAGCGTTCCCGTATCCATGAGATCGGGGCGTTACACAAGTTGACAGAAAATATTATTATTGGTGATGATTCAGCAGCAACAGAGAAGGAGGATACTACAAGACTTTGTCATGCGTCTTGGACACATAAGTGAGCAAGATCTTCAAGCCCTTCACAAAAAGAGTGCTCTGCCAGATATCAAATATTGCAAACTTGATCTTTGTAAATTTTGCATCATGGGTAGTAATAGATAGTAGCTTTCTCTACATCACAACACAAGACAAAAGGTATGCTAGATCTCATACACACGGATGTGGGGGGCCTTCCTCAGTAGCGTCCATTGGGGTTGCTAGGTACCATATTACTTTCATAGATAATTTTTCAAAAAAGTTTGGGTATACTTCTTGAAGCTGAAATCGAAAGTATTTCAAAAGTTCAATGAGTGAAAAACTATGGTGAAAAATCAGACGGGATGGAAGGTGAAAGTTTTGAGGTCCGATAATGGAGACGAGTATACCTCCAAAGAAAGATTACTTAGCAAGCATGGGCATCAAACACCAGCTAAGTATTCCAGGCGATCAGAATAGAATAGAGTAGCAGAGTCCATAAATTGAACACTTACAAGGCGTGCCTGCAGTATAAGATTACATGCTGATATGTCAGAAGGATTTTGGGCATCATGCGAGTCATTTAGTAAACAGGTCACCATCAAAAATCAATTGATCTTCAGATCCCAGATGAGATCTGGTGAGGAGAGTCTATGGACTATTCAACCTCACGAATTTTTAGTTGCCTGACCTATAATGTGGTTAATAGTCAGAAAAAGAATTAGAGTCCAAGTCTGAGAAGTGTATCTTTATCGGGTTCATCAAAGGAGTCAATGGTTTCAGAGTTTGGGATCCCGGAGACAAAGAGCACCTTTGCCAGCAGAGATGTGATCTTTGACGAAGAATCAATGTTGCGAGAAAAGTCAGAGACAGAGGATAAAGCGCAAGATAGAGCTTCAGACAATTCAGCAGATACTCAGGAAAAGGACGAGTTCTCAGAGAGCCCTAAAAGGCCTGAAGGATCAGAAGAGAACTCTTCAGATTCAGATGGAGACAATGAGGAGGCTACTCAAGAGCAACCTAGACCGTTGAGGCGATCAGTCAGAGTTACGGTGTTACCAATAAGGTATAGCTGGGAACATGATCATGTCTCTTTATCATTAGTAATAAAATAGGAGATCCTGGCAGTTATAGGAAAGCAATCGAGACAGATAATTACGACAAGTGGATTGTAGCCATGGAGCAGGAGATGGAGACTTTAGATAGAAACCAAACATGGATATTAGTCGATTTTTCAAAAAACTCCCAGGCAATAAATTGTAGATGGGTTTTTTTGCTAGAAGGACGATGAGCAGTACACGGTAAGTTAGTTGCCAAAAGATATGCTCAAAAGGAGGGTATTGCCTATAATGAGATCTTCTCTCTTGTAGTTAAGCATACATCTATTTGGATATTATTGGCGACACTTGCTCAATTTGATATAGAGTTGGAACAGATGGATGTCAAAACAGCATTTCTGCACTGTGTGTTAGAGAAGAAGATATACATGAAACAACCTAAAGATTATGTTCAAGAAGGTAAAGAAAATAAGGTATGTCTTCTAAATAAATTCCTCTATGGAAGCTGTTGGAACATGTTTCGATGAAGACATTTGTGAAGCATTTCATTTGGAGCTCTATCACACGACTATATCAAGAGTTCTACATGATCAAGACTTCCCAAATAGAGTTGATATGATGTGTTTTGTAATTGTGAAATAGCATGTCAAAAGCCTTGATGCACACACACATATCATAGTTGTATAGTCGACTTATAGCCTTTGTTAGTCGACTAATACCTTATATAGTCGACTTGACCAAATCCCTAGTCGACTAGCTTTGTGTCCAAATTGATACCAACTCTCTGTTTGTCCTGTTAGTCGACTTGATAGAATATATAGTCGACTAACAGTCTCTTGTAGTCGACTAACCCATTTCCCCTAGTCGACTAATCCCTGGCCTAGTCGTCTTATAAAAGTTGTAGTCAACTTGGTTCAGTTATTCAGAAACCGATCACTTGAGCTTATCTTGACCTAGTCGACTTATACTCAATACTAGTCGACTAATCTTTGGAAATTTACCTAGACTAGTCGACTAACTCAAAAGGCAAGTCGACTATAGGCAGTTTCTGACTGTTGGACAGTTTCTGTTATCTGGTCTTTTGTGCAACGTTTCCCAATGTTTTAAACTTTCAAATTGCACCTATAACTACCCTAACTTACCCTAGAGTGTAGCTATAAATAGGGTTGTTAATCTAAGGCAAAATACATAATCCTAATCTTCAGTTTTCTAATCAAAAATTCTGCCAATCCTGAAAACTGTTCCCACTTCAGTTCTTCACCAAAATCCTATTCCCTAGTGAAGTTCTCTGAAGTTTTCTCCTATACTAGACCTTGTCCACGTTCACATATTGTACCAAGGCTTATAGGAAGTGTTGTAATCCTCAAAGAAATCATTGTACAAGAGTGTCTTCTTGGTATAGAAGAGGAGTTGTACAAGGTGGTGATTGTTCTCTTGGTTGTAAGAGAAGGTGTACACATTTGGCAAAGAGGATTTGTCAAGTGGTGTGCATGGTGTTGATTTTGGGTGTACAAAGTTAAGGATAAAGGAAAATCTCAAGCGGGTGGCTTGGAGACTTGATGTAGGTCACGAGGACCGAACTAGGATAAATCTCTCGTGTTTGCGTTTGCCTAACTTTCTGAGATTTACTTTTCTTTTATAGCAAGTTTATTTATTTATTTATCTTTAATCCTTCTTTGTTTAGTATTTGTGTTGACTTCGTATTTTAGATCCACAAGTGATATAGAGCAAGTTCAACAATTGGTATCATATCGGGACCAACAGAAGCAATCTCCCAGCAGTGGTATAAAAGGTTCGACTCTTTCATGATCATGACTAGGTACAACTGATGTGAGTATAATAGTTGTTTTTATTTTAAGCAGAGTGATGATTTGATATATTTGTTGTTATATGCGGATGATATGCTGATTATTGTAATAAACAAACACATGTTTAGAAGCTTAAAGCTCAGCTCAAGAAGAAATTTGACATGAAGGATTTAGAAAAAGCCAAGAAGATCGTTGGTATGGAGATCACTAGAGATAGAGACTTCGGCAGACTTTGGCTATCCTAGGAGAACTACGTTCTCAAAGTGTTAGAGAGATTCAACATGGCAAAGAAAGACTAGTCAACACTCCTTTGGTAGGTCACTTCAAATTATCCTCCAAGTAATGTTCACAATCACCAGAAGAGGAGGAGGAGATGTATCGAGTATCATATGCTAGTGTGGTGGGTTCACTCATGTATGCTATGATCTACACTAGGCCTGATTTAGCCCATGCAATTAGTATAGTAAGTTGGTTCATGTCAAATTTATGAAAGCAACATTGAAAAGCAGTGAAGTGGGTGCTACGATATCTGTGAGAGACTGCGAGACTAGGGTTGATGTTTCTGAGACTAAAAATGGGAAAGCCTAGGGTACTACAAAGCTATATAGATGTAGATTATGTAGAAGATCTTGATCAGTAAAGATCTATGATGGGCTATGTATTCACAGTAGCTGAGTGTGTCATTAGTTGGAGTAGAGTTGCAAGATACAGTTGCTCTTTGCTTGAAGAGTACATGGCTGCAGTTGAGGCATCAAAAGAAACTTTGTGGTCGAGAGGATTAGTTGAAATATTTAGTATCATACAGGATTCAGCTCGGGTTCAGTGCGATAGTCAGAGTGCAATTCATCTGGCTAACGATCACAAGTATCGCAAGCCGACGAAGCATATTGATGTAAGGTATCATAAGATACGTCAGTGGGTCATGGATAATAAAGTGATCAATTTTGTAAAGATCAGCATAAAGAAAAATCTAGCAGATATATTGACAAAGACCATCCCTGTGGAGGAGTTCAGAGAATCTTTGAATTTCATCAAGGTTCTCCAAAGGTAAACTAGCGACAGGCTCTTGGAGGGAGCCATGTGAAGTCACAAAAGGGGGAAAGCAAGGCCGAATGAAGCGGAGGCAAATTTCTACAAACAGACTTAATGAACATCAGTCAAAGTGGAGATTGTTAGTATTTAGAATGCCTTATATTCATTAGAGAAAAATCAAGATCAGATTGAGGTGTTACAAGCTTCAAAAATCAAGCACAGACATGTACAGAATCTGTGGATGTTAATTAGTCGACTAATAGTGTTATTAGTTGATTACATCTCAATTTTGTATTATTATCATATTTGCACATTTATCCTTGATTATTCTTTCTTTAACTTTTTATTTAACCTTCTTTTTGTTTATGATGTGTACTTATTTAAAATAGAAAGATAAAGACGAAGGAAGCTTATAATCTATTGATTGGTCACTAATGTTGCACATTTATTATCATATTTCCATACTTATTATAGAATAAAATCTGCTTTGTCCTAATTAAATGTTTAATTTATTTGCAGGCCCATTCCTTAAGGAGATGAAGAGAAACAAGCCCAAAAGCCCACCAAATTCTGATTAATTCAGAATAAATTTGAAATGAAGAAATCAGGGCAAAATCTTGCATATAAGGAAGGTTTAGAAGAATCCTCCCTAAATCAAGATGAAGAAATCAGGTCAAAATCTTGGCATATAAGGAAGGTTGAGAAGAATCCTCCCTGTGAGCAAAATCTTGGTATATAAGGAAGGTTGAGAAGAATCCTCCCTGAATCAAGACAAAATCTTGGCATATAAGGAAGGTTGAGAAGAATCCTCCCTGAATCAAGCACAATCAAAGGCTGTTTTGTCAACTTTTGAAGAAAAAAATAAGAAAATCAGAAGAAGATACGGGAAATACATCAGACCAGGATATTCCCCCAATCTTCCTGGGATCTTCTCCTTTAGGTTTTTTGCCTATAAATACTGGTTTTAGCTGAGCAAGGAAAAAAAGGCAGAGATTAGGATTTAGCCTAGTTTTCATTCTTTGTAGTTTAGGTTTTTCTTTTCTTTTTATGTAATTTGTATGTAACTTAGGGTAGAAGAAGATTCATGTAAGTAAGAGAGAGAGGCTGATGTTGAGAGTGACACCGACGATGTACCCTCCTCCTTTCTTCCATTGTCTCTGCAATTAATAAAGGTAAAAGTTCTTTTTATGTTCGTATTTTCTTTTGTTTCGTCTTCCTCTTCTACTTTACCTTGGTTGTTGTTGTTGAGTTTACAAGTGAATTCCAAAGTAAGTATAACTAAGCTACGTGAGAGCCAGCGATAGTTCATGAAGACGTTCTCCTCCTCCAAGATCCGCATCACTTCGTTCTTGCTAGGCTTGACGATATAATGTGCACGGGGACTGAGCTCGAGCTTATGATCTATGCGTTGAACGCCTCCGAAGTAAAGGTAGAACATTCAACGGTTTCCAGGTAGGTCATCACTCAACCTAGGTAAGTATTTCTTCATCTTCTTTCTTTTCGTTTATTTCTGTAAATTAAACCACCAACACTCATCTTCCAAATCTTTCATCATTTCTTTTCCAACTCATTTGTACATAGTCGCTTTTTGATTCTCCACCTTCTTCATCTATCGCTTTCTTTCTAACTTTAACATAACTTTCTTTTTTCATTTTCATTTCTTTAACAAAAGAAGAATTTTCGTTTTATCTTCATTAAGATTTCAATAAAGAAACGTAAACGCTTCTATCGCAAAACCCTCCTTGTGGATCACGACCCGCATAGCCACTTGCTATAGCGGTAAGAATTGAGCACTTGCACATCTTTATTTCTAAATCTAAAATTCTGTATTTTTTGTGCAGGTTTTGCCTCAATCAAATTTTGGCGCCGTTGCCGGGGAGGGTAACATGTTTTTATTGAAATCTGAATTTTTCTTGAAAATTTTTTAGAACTAAAACGAATTTTCTTCTCTGTTGCAGGTTACAGGGCAATCAAAGCAGGAAATTAATATTGCAGTGACATACAAGTGGTATTGACCTCTACTCTAGAAAGCAGAGACCCATTGCCCTCTGAATTGCCGCGTTCCCACAGCAAAAGCCGCGGATCTGCGGCAAGGACGAAGTTGACTACTAACAGGTTTTTGCAGGGCTGCTTGCTTTGCAAATTCTAGTTTGCTGCAATTCTTTATTTCTTATATGCCATCACAAAACCTGCTAATAATCAACAGTAAAACATTTGTTGCAAAAGTTAAAAATTGATTAGACGTTTGCATTTTAGGCACGTGTCTTTTCAATTCATTTATATTTACTGTTGAAGAGTGCTGGAGCAAGGTACGTCTGCATTGCATGTAGAATAGGAATCATCTCTTGGTTGATTTTTATCGCTTTGAGTGAATCGTATTTACATATCTTGTACACTTGCACAAATTTATCTTAAGGGCACTAACCCATAAAAGATAAGGTGGGGATTTAATCACCCTTCCTTAGCCCAAAAATCAGATTCCAAGCACTCACTAACCCAATCCTAACTAAAATTGAGTAGACGTTGGCCCTAGGGACATCTCGGACTCAATTAGGAGATTATCCTAAGGGGGAAAATGTTGGAATCTAACTCCTGCAAAATCAGTGTCTAGGAAAGGGATTGAGGGCCGAAAGCCCGAAGGTTGGTGGTTATTTAATTAAGGAACGTCTTTGACGGAAAACCTCCCACCAACCTTGCCCTGACCTGGCTGATTAGCTTGTGGTTAAAGTCTACATTAGACCTCCCGTGGACAGTCTAACCAGTTAGGAGTCGTCTAGGTCCTAAGTCTACCCTAACTTAGGCTAGAATTTTTTTTCTTTTTTGTTTGTTTATTTTTCTTTGTTTGTATTCTATTGTGTGATATGGACTATAATAATAATTTTTTCAACTTTAATAATGATCCATATTACACATCGAATTCTTTTTCGGATATTATCAACCCGGCATATCACAACTTTGACCAACCTAGTGTGCCGGATTGGTCTTATCCGAATCAATATGACCCATACCCCCCATCGTATGACTATAATTTCCATAACGATTTCAACTCTTCACAGAGTCAGTGGGGATTCACCTACCCCGAGTCAGATTTTCAACCAAATTGTCCTCCTTCTCCACCCAGTCCATATTATGTTCAAGATTCATACTCAGTTCCACCCGTCCAAAATAGGAAACCATCAATTATGGAAATGAGTATGCGTGAGTCCAAACATAAATCCCAAAATCTGATGGACTCACAATTTCACTACCACTTCCAAGACAATTCTTCATCTTTTCATCAAAACAATGAACCTATCAACTATGAAAAGATGCTTGAAGCCATGACTCAGGCTCAAAACACTCGTAACCGTGACATAGATATGATGGTCGAATCTCTACGTTCCCACCGTCCTGATGTCACTAACTATTCTGTTAGAGCCGAAGAATCATGTAGTTTTGGAAATCAAGATTCCATTTCAGAACAACCATTTGAACTTGCCCAAACTCCAATTTTGAAAAAGATATTGACAGTTTAGCAAGTTATCCTTTTCCTGAAATAGAACTTGAAAATGAATATGATCCTGAACCCCAACTTAGTGATTCTATTTTACTTCCCGATTCGATTATGACTCCGGTATCTTCACCTGATTTCGATCTTTTCCCGGAGTCAACATTGGATCCTGTACCAATTCATAATGAAATTGAATCACCCATCTTTGAGGATCATATTGAACTTGACCAATTATACACTTTTGAAGATCCTATTGACAAATTGGCAAGTTCTCATTTTTATGATATTGAACTCAATGAGATATGTGACCTAGATTCTCAAATTTGTGATCCAGTTCAACTTTCTGAATCAATATTGACTCCTGTTCTATTACCAAACTTGAATAATATTCTAGAGTCGGTTTTGATTCCATCACCTCTCATCCCTGAACTGGAATCACCCATATTAGGTCACATTCCATTGTTGGAAAATACATGTGGACTTGAGTTTCAACTTCTTGACTTGGACCCAATTTCTGAACCTATTTCGACTCCTGAACCTTTACTTGACTTAAGTCACCTTCCTGAGTCGGTATTAGTTCCTGTCCTTCCTGAGTCCAGTCAACTGTTCTATCATTTCATACTCCATTCTGGGACGAGGTGGTTGACAATTTGACTCCGAAATTAGTTATGGAATATGGAAATTAGATGGGGTTAAATATTTAATAAAGATCCTTCATGGATTTATCTTTTTAATGGGTTATATTAAAGATATTTCTGGTGGGTTCCTCCGAGACCCAAGAAAAGTTGATTGGGCCGCGTTTCGTGGACCAATCAGACCGCCACCGGAACCACCACCTTAAGGTAACCTTTTCCTTCCCTTTCTTCTTTTCATGCATCTATGCATTAATTCATACATTGAGGACAATGCATGAGATAGGTGTGGGGGAGGGTCTAACATAACTTTCTTTTTGTTTAAAAAATAAAAAATAAAAAAATTAACATTTTCTTTACTTTTAAAAACTTTTTGAAAATAGAAACAATATTTTGACATATTTTTTGTAAGAAATTAAGTTAATTTTAAGGAATAGGAAAATCTAAATTAGGATTTCTTATACTTGGTCAAAATAAGATTATTTGTTTGATTTTTAGAGTTAGGAAGAAAATTTGTCAAAGTAATTTAGTCTTGATCTTTACCTTGATGAAATATGCACCCTTCATACACTTACACACTTAGGGTTCAAAAACAAAGATTCTTATGCCTTATAAAAAAAAAAAAGATAAACAAATCTAATTATTGATTAGCTAGGTGCTTTGGCCTAAGAAAGCCTTAGTATTTATGCGAAAGATGATTAGATAAGTTTGAAAAGAAAAAATATATAAAAATCCTCTGATTAAGCTGGGTATTTGTGCCTAATAAAGCATAAGTGTTCACGCCTAAAAGAGGTCCATATAATAAAATCCTTAGTTTTGTGGCCTTGTTTGCTTGAGTCCTTAAGTCCGAGGGGTGTCTTCTCACCCGGTGCCCTAAGGCCGTCTGGTTTGGGAGTCATCGATTAAAGGCTCGTTACATGGGCAGATTAGAAAGCCTAAACTAAGGAATAATACCACCCAAAAAAAAATTATATATATATAAATAAGGCATAAGAGTTAGAGTTAATGAACCCTTAGTCAAAATTTTCACAGTCACAAGTGCATATGACTTAGGGTAAAGTAATAGACTAGATGAGAAGTACAACTTGACTCCTTACTTTAATTGATAACAAATTTTTGAATAGAGACTAAGTTTAGGAATGAAAAATTCAGTTTTCCTATAACTTATAGATTGCTTAGATCTTACAATTATATTTCAAATATTTTTCCCTTTCAAAATGCTTTTCGAAAATACTAACTCTTTGTTTCTCTTTCTTTATGGATTTTGTGGGTGTAATCCACTGAAAACCTTCACGAGACAAAACTCGTCCTCTAGGGGAAACCTAGAGGTTTAACGGCTTGTTGCACATGCTCAGTGCAATCGCGTGACCTGCGAAAGTGGTCTAATAATCCTTAGTATAGTTTAGTTGTTTTGCTCGAGGACGAGCAAAAGATAGGTATGGGGGTGTGATTGGTCACTAATGTTGCACATTTATTATCATATTTCCATACTTATTATAGAATAAAATCTGCTTTGTCCTAATTAAATGTTTAATTTATTTGCAGGCCCATTCCTTAAGGAGATGAAGAGAAACAAGCCCAAAAGCCCACCAAATTCTGATTAATTCAGAATAAATTTGAAATGAAGAAATCAGGGCAAAATCTTGGCATATAAGGAAGGTTTAGAAGAATCCTCCCTAAATCAAGATGAAGAAATCAGGTCAAAATCTTGGCATATAAGGAAGGTTGAGAAGAATCCTCCCTGTGAGCAAAATCTTGGTATATAAGGAAGGTTGAGAAGAATCCTCCCTGAATCAAGACAAAATCTTGGCATATAAGGAAGGTTGAGAAGAATCCTCCCTGAATCAAGCACAATCAAAGGCTGTTTTGTCAACTTTTGAAGAAAAAAACAAGAAAATCAGAAGAAGATACGGGAAATACATCAGACCAGGATATTCCCCCAATCTTCCTGGGATCTTCTCCTTTAGGTTTTTTGCCTATAAATACTGGTTTTAGCTGAGCAAGGAAAAAAAAAGGCAGAGATTAGGATTTAGCCTAGTTTTCATTCTTTGTAGTTTAGGTTTTTCTTTTCTTTTATGTAATTTGTATGTAACTTAGGGTAGAAGAAGATTCATGTAAGTAAGAGAGAGAGGCTGATGTTGAGAGTGACACCGACGATGTACCCTCCTCCTTTCTTCCATTGTCTCTGCAATTAATAAAGGTAAAAGTTCTTTTTATGTTCGTATTTTCTTTTGTTTCGTCTTCCTCTTCTACTTTACCTTGGTTGTTGTTGTTGAGTTTACAAGTGAATTCCAAAGTAAGTATAACTAAGCTACGTGAGAGCCAGCGATAGTTCATGAAGACGTTCTCCTCCTCCAAGATCCGCATCACTTCGTTCTTGCTAGGCTTGACGATATAATGTGCACGGGGACTGAGCTCGAGCTTATGATCTATGCGTTGAACGCCTCCGAAGTAAAGGTAGAACATTCAACGGTTTCCAGGTAGGTCATCACTCAACCTAGGTAAGTATTTCTTCATCTTCTTTCTTTTCGTTTATTTCTGTAAATTAAACCACCAACACTCATCTTCCAAATCTTTCATCATTTCTTTTCCAACTCATTTGTACATAGTCGCTTTTTGATTCTCCACCTTCTTCATCTATCGCTTTCTTTCTAACTTTAACATAACTTTCTTTTTTCATTTTCATTTCTTTAACAAAGAAGAATTTTCGTTTTATCTTCATTAAGATTTCAATAAAGAAACGTAAACGCTTCTATCGCAAAACCCTCCTTGTGGATCACGACCCGCATAGCCACTTGCTATAGCGGTAAGAATTGAGCACTTGCACATCTTTATTTCTAAATCTAAAATTCTGTATTTTTTGTGCAGGTTTTGCCTCAATCATCTATCTATTTATCCTATCTACATTCAGATTTTAATTTAAACCAAAAAAATATCAAGAGGAAGACCAGAATTTAGAGATAATTCCTATCTTAATTCAGAGATAAAGGAGAAAAATCAATTTAAATCAGGTTACTTAAGCTCTAAGTCAAAGATAAATGAGGAGAATTTAAATTTTAACTCAGATTAGGAGATAACTTGCTTTCTAAGTTATCCAGAAAGGATAAAATTTTAAATTTAGAGTTTAAATGAAGATTCTGAGGATACATCTTCATATGGATGGACAAGATGAAGCTACGCACCAAAGCACGTACCCAGACCCCCCTCAATTTGCTGCGTTTTCTCCTTAAATGTTGCGGTAATGCGGCTTTCTGTTGGAGACTTCCTTGGTGGTTTGGTATATAAGTTCGACTGGGATCCTACCATCTACTTCTCCTATAATTACCACCCTAGGGCCAGAGGGAGGAGCTATCTCAGAGATCATAACTTAGGATTTTCTTTAGTATTCTTTTTCTTTCAAATTTTTTATATTTCTAGGATTTTAGTTGAGGGAATTGGAAATAGACGAAGGAATGATTGCAATTTGATGGTGACAGCTTCAATAAACAAGATTTTTTTTTTTTGTTTTCTTTTAATTCTATTGTCTTCTTTTACTTGATTTCTTTTCATTCTTGTATTTTTTATTTAAACACCATGCTTAGTTTAAACTTCATCATGCTTAACTAAATACAACTTTATGGTTTGCTAATCTCTCTATTATTACTTCTAGTTTTATGATCGTTTAAACTAATTAAATCCCATGCATGCTTAAAACCCTAGAACTAGGTGATCTTCTTGAAGACTTATGATGATAAAAACTTAACTTTAATCTTGTTAATACTAGTTAATAGTTTTTCTTATTTTATGTTTAGATAGCTTTGACAGCTTAATGTTAAATCTAAATAATTTTTCTTAGGATATGCTTAAAAAGCCTTTGATAATCTAATGATGAACATTGTCTTATGTGTTTCAATTAGGTTTGCTTTTCATCTTATATATCTTGCTTGAAGTGAATTTTTCTTGGAACACTTTATGATTCAATATAAGGTTTAATCTTCATAAACTAGTAAGTTAGTGGTTGATCGATTGCTAATATTGCACATTCATTATCATATTCTCATACTTATTATAAAATAAACTCTGTTTTTTTCCTAATTATTGTTTAATTCATTTGCAAGCCCATTCCAAAAGGAGAGGAAAGAGAAATGAGCCCAAAAGCCCATCAAATTCTGATTTAAATCAGAATTAATTCGAAGTTAGTAAATCAGGGTAGATCAGGTCGGTACAGATCGGTTGAAAATCAGTTAAAACAAATCCCTATAAATCAATCGGTTGATTACAAAGATCATAGGCCATTTCGTCAAAATTTCGAACTTAAACTGCAAATCCAGCTAAAGATAAAAGCAAATCGTGAAGTTAGGGAGTACCACCAACAGGGTGTGGCCACCTAGCCACACCCTAGCCACGAAAACACAGCCAAGCCGCGTTTTCGCAGCTTTATTAGGGAGTTAGGGGAGCGTTTACTCCCCCTATCTTCATATGCTATCCTATATTGGGTTTTGCCTATAAATACAGGGCTTTTCAGAGACCAGAGAGGATGACCAAATAGAGAGTAGAACTTAGGCTAATTTGTAGTTTGTAACTTAGGTTTTTAGTTTACTTTTATATAATTTTCATTTTATTTATGTAACTGAGAGAAGAGGAGAGTTTCAAGGAGGAATGAGAGCAAGCTTGTATTGAAGGTGACACCGTATAAGTGATCTTTTCTTCCCTTGTTATTTGAATCGAATGGAGGTTTCCTTTTCTTTTCTATTTTTGTTTTTGTTCGCTTCCCTCTTTTGTGTTTGTGAATCCAAATGAAACCGATAGCCTCGAAGTTGCCTTGTCCTTGCAAGTGTCGTTGATGGCTTATGGTGATGGATATCCATTTCTATGGTAGTATAACTCGCCCCTTCATTTTATAGTATAAATCGAGAATGGGAAAGATCTCATCTGCTATGCTTCGCTCGCCTTCAAGTAAAGGCACATCGTCGATACGGGTAAAAGGTAAGCAGGCGCCGAAGAGGTAAGTAAATTTTTTTAGGTTTTAGTTTTTCTTTCTTTTCTTGTAACATTTAGTATAGATCACTAACACCATAATTACCCAAATCTCTTTCACTCTTTCAATTTATTTATACATATCACTTCTATTTTCTCCATCTTCTCATTCTACCAATTTCTTCCTAACTCGACTTTAACTCTATTTTTCTCTTTTCTTTTTAAGAATCAAAAGAAGAATTTTTAACCATTAATGATAGCATAAAAGAGAATTTGCTTAAAAAGCTTCCATCGCTAGTCCCTCCTTGTGAATCATGACCTGCATAGCCACTTGCTATAGCGGTAGAATTGAGCATCTTGCACTACTATTTTAAAAGTTCTGAAATTCTGAATTTGTGTGCAGGTTCTAACTCAATCAAATTTTGGCGCCGTTGCCGGGAGGTACGATAAGTTATTCTCTCTTTAAAGTTTACATTTTTGGTTAACCTTCTTCTTTGTTTTTGGTGTACAGATTTAACAAGAAATTTTTGTTGCAGTAGACATATAAGTGGCTCTGGACTCAGCTCAAGAAAGCAGAGCCCAGAAGCCCTCAGATTTGCTACATTTCTATGGCAATCTGAGTGAACTACTAACATGTATATTCTGCAGGTTGGCTGAATTGCATAGCTTAATATCTGTAGCATTTATTTTCTTATTTGACTCACTGTATATACATTTCTAATACAACAGTAAAAAGTAGATTGTAGATGATAAAAATGATTTAGAATTTGCATTTAGGCACATGTCTATTTCATTACATTTTCTATTTACTGTTGAAGAGCACTGGAGCCAAGATATGTGTGCATAGCATTTAATATAAGGTTCATTCTTGTATGAAATATTACTTGAGTGTTACATTTTTCTATATACTTGTACATTGAACTAAATTAATTTAAGGGCTTGCCCTATAACAAGATAAGGTGGGGAAGTCATTACCCTCGCTTAACCCACAAACAATCTTCTCACACACTAACCCAAGCCTAACTAAAATTGAGTAGACGTTGGCCCTAGGGACATCTCGGACTCAAATAGGAGACTGACCTAAGGGGGAAGTTGATTTGAATTTAACTCTTGCCAATCAGTGATTAAGGTTGGGGATTGAGAGGCGAAATCCCAAAGGTTGGTGGTTTGGCTTAATTAGGCCGTCGCTTTTGCGCGGATACCTCCCACCAATCTTGCCCCTACCTAGCCAATTAACTTTTGGTCAGATTCAGCAATATACCCCCCGTGGATAGTCTAACCAGTTAGGAGTCGTTTAGGTCTAAGTTTATCCTAACATAGGTTAGATTTTTTTTTGCCTATTTGTTAGTTTTTTCTTTGTTTGTTTGTGTTGACATTTATTGTGTGATATGGCTTATAATAATAATTTTTTCAATTTTAATGATAATCCATATTACACCTAACCTCCTTTTCAAATATTACTAACTCGGCATATCAAAATTTTAACTAACCTAGTGTGCCGAATTGATCTTATCCGAATCAATATAACCTATGCCCCTAATCTTATAACCGTAATTTCTAAAATAATTTTAACTCTTCACAGAGTCAATGGGAATTCACCTCCCTCGAGTTCAATTTTCAACTAACTTGTCCTACTTATCCACCTTTTTCACAATATTTTCAAGATTCATACTCAGTTCCACCACTTCAAAATAGAAAACCTTCAATCTTGGAAATGAGTATGTATGAGTCCAAGCAACAATTACAAAATCTGACGGACTCATAATTTCATCACAAATTCTAAAATAGCACTTCATCTTTTCAAGTCCAATCGCAACAAAATGATGAACCAATCAACTATGAGAAGATGCTTAAAGCCATGACTCAGACTCAAATCGCTCGTAATCATGACATAGATATGATGGTCCAAACTCTCCGTTCTCACCGTTTGACCATTTCTGATTTCGCTAACCATTCTGTTAGAGTCGAAGAATCATGTTATTTTGAAAAATAAGATTCCATTTCAGTACAACCATTTGAACTTGCCCAAACTCTAAATTATGAAAATGATATTGACAGTTGACAAGTTATCCTTTTCTTAAAATTGAACTTGAGAATAAATATGATCCTGAACCCCAACTTGGTGATTCAATTCTACTTCCTAATTCAATAATGACACGGTATCTTCACCTGATTTTAATTTCTTTCCCGAGTCAACATTGGATCCTGTGCCAATTCATCAAGAAATTGAATCGCCTATCTTTTATAATCATCATACTGAACTTGACCAATTTCATAATTTTGAAAGTCCCATTGACAAATTGACAAGTTCTTATTTCTATGAAATTGAAATCAATGAGAAATGTGACCTAAATTCTCAAATTTGTGATCCATTTCAAATTTCTTAATTAATATTGAATCCTATTTGTTGGCCCAAGGCCATTAGCCCGACATTTTGATGATAACAAATCATATTTAGTTATGTTTTTAACAAGTTTGTTTAAATAAGTTTCAGGTAAAAATCATAGGGAATTTGACGGCTCCAACACAAGACTCACATTTTTGGACGCCGCAAAGATTTGGATCCCCGAGCTCAGCACAATAGAAGCGCTCCAGGATCAATTAAGAATGAAGACTTTCAAGATTTGTATTTTTTTTTAGTTAGAATTTTTAGTTGATTTTGTCAAAACCTAGATGATAAAGGTAGATTATTTTCAGATTGTCACACACACACTTTTGGTATTGCTTCATGCCTTCAAACAAATTTTATTCAAAAATTTCTAACCTAGTTTTAAAAAAAACAAGTTTGGAACATCATGTTTAGAAAAACAAGTTTTTGGGAAAAACCGGCTTCCATTTAGATGTTGATCCATGATCACACTCTGTTATTTATAAGCCTAGAACTTCATTTGTAAATTTTCAATCCAAAGTTTTCATACCTAAAATTTCCTTCTTCAAAACAGCTTTTGCGAAAACAGTTTTTTGCCTGTGTCCGGTCGACCGCACGGCCGACCGCTGGCAGAGCAGAATTGCTCTGTCGGTCGACTGGGACGGTCGACCGACCGACATGCACCACAGTGCATGTGTGCACATCGGTCGACCGCCTGTCGACCGGGAGCAATTGCTGTGCTCTCTGTTTTTCCTCGGTCGACCGGACCAGTCGACCGACAGAGAGTTTCACTCTCTGGTTGAGACCTCGATCGACCGTCCCGGCCGACCGGCTTCTCAAAGGTTGAAAATCCGACCGTTGATGGTCGACCGGCCCAGTCGACCAGCTTCAGTCAGAAAGTTCTGACAGACTCCAACAGCTATATTTTTCTGACTCAATTTTTGTTGGGTTTCTCCCCAACGACTCTTTTGACCTTAGTAAGTCATTTTTCATCCCCTATAAATAGTGGGAGTATTCTACACAACTAAGGAATTAAGTTTTACAAGATTTACAGGTTAAAAATCCAAGTTTTCAAAAGTTTAGCTTTTTAGCAAAAGATTTCCTTTGAGCCAAAATTCCAAACCCTTTTTACTTGAAGCAATCCTCTACTTCTCTCTAGTCTTTGCGCACTACACAATCCCAAAGTATCATCTCATCATCCTAGTTGTAGGGTTGTGCAAGTGAGCATCATTGTTTGTGATCAAGTGTTTGATCACCATTCTTCATTGTGAGAAGTTGTAGAGGCATCGGCCTCAAGCGAGCAAGTGTTGCTCCAAGTGGGTGTTGCGGCACCGCGAGAAATAGGACAAGTGTGTTCTTGTATTGACGATCCGGTGGGATCACTAATAGTGGAAATTCTTCATCGTGTTGAAGGCAGGGACGTAGAGCGTGGCTCGAACCTCAGAAAAATCTTTGTCTTTGCGATTGTCCACTTTTCTCTAAACTCTATCACTTCTTTACTTGCTTTATTACTTGTCTACATACTTGCAAGTTCTTTTAAGTGTTCTAACTATTTAAATTGTTTTTAAATTTGCATTATTTGTCCATTAGTATAGCCCTCACCTATTCACCCCCCCTCTAGGTGATTTCAATTGGTATCAGAGCCTAACCCTTACATTTGGTTTAACCACCTTAGGGAGATCCTCATATTGGCTATATCTATTTGTTGCATTTTTATTTGTTCTGCTTCTTATACTTGTTTCCATGGCATCCGTTGATCTTTCTAGCATCAAGTCCCCACCTAAATTTGATGGCTTAAACTTTCCCATTTGGAAGGTCAAGATGAACCTTTTCCTTAAATTCCTAGGAGTTAGAGTTGCTAGGGCCATCACCAAAGAATTTATTGAACCCCTCACCGATGAGAGATCATGGTCCGAAGATACCACTAAGGACTATGATGCCAATGCTAGAGCCCAATATGCATTAACCCAAGCTTTAAATGAAGATGACCTCTCACGCATCATTAATTGTAAATTGGCATTTAAAGTTTGGAATGTTTCTCATTGTGACTCATGAAGGAACGTCTCAAGTCAAGAGATCCAAAATTGACTTGCTTCATTCTCAATATGAGAATTTTTATATGCTTGAAAATGAATGCATTGATGACATGCTCACCCGTTTCACCAAGATAACTAATGCTCTATCTTCTTTAGGTGACACGATTGATAATGACCAAAAAATCCGGAAGGTCATTCGAGCTCTTCCCAAATCTTGGGAAGTGAAGGCAACCACCCTCAAGGAGCTTAACGATAGGGAGGAGATGGACTTCTCCGGCTTCATCGGAAATCTCAAAACCCATGAGATGGAGATGAAAGTTAGAGAAGAAAGGGAGGCACCAAAGAAGAAAGCCCTCGCTTTCAAGCCGTTCCATCCACCCATGATGAGGAAGATTCATCGGAGGACTACGATGAAGACTTTGCCATGCTCATAAGGAAGGTGGGCAAAATGTTCTACAAGAAGGGTAGACAAAGCAACTTCCGAAGAGGGAAACTCAAGGGAGATTTGAAAGAAAAAGAGAGGAACCGGGTCCTTGTTATCATTGCAAGAAGACGGGACACCTCATAGCTGAGTGCCCCTCTCTACAAGCCACTACCACCAAGAACGGGCCAAAGAAGAAGAAGGCGATGGTGGCAACATGGGATGACACGGAGTCGGAATCCGAAGAGGAGATCGACGCCGCACACATGTGCTTCATGGCACAAGGTGAGGAAGCTACAAAGGTATACCTAGAAAACTCTATAGATGATGATGATTTAACCATGGATGAGCTTGCACATTTTTTTGAAGAACTACAAAGTAGATATGAAATTTCACAAGCTCAAAATAAGAAGTTGAAAAAGGAAAATGATTCTCTTAAGAATAATTTGATATTGTTTTATAAGAGAAAAATGATTTAGAAAATTCCTTTGAAAAGATGAAAAAGGATTTTGAAAATTATAAAATATCTTGTAAAGGAAAAAGTCCAATTTCCACTTGCAACAAAAATGAATTTCTAAAGATTCAAAACCGAGTTGAAGTTTTGGATACTACTTTAAAGAAGTGTGCCTTTGACATGAACAAACTTGCATCTAGGTTTCCCAAAGGAATACCCCAAGGGAAGCACACTCATCATCACCATGCATCTAAATCACAAAAACATGCACACACACATAAACATGCTTTTATGTATAGTAGTGGTAGAATTTACACTTGCACTCATTGTGGCCGCAAAGGCCATTTAGAAAAATTTTGTTATGCTAAGCTAAACATTTTAAACAAAAATATTTGTGTTCGACAAGATACTAACCCTATAGGACCCAAAAAGATTTGGGTACCAAAAGACACACCAAAAATAATTGATACAGGTGGGTCGTCATCCTCCAAGACTTAGGGGGAGATGGTGCCCGGGTGGTGAATGCATCAACGCTCAACGAACACATCGTCGCTTGCATCACTATCTTAGAGGCACCCATTTTGGAGAATGCCTTTGGGTTGGTAATTTCTCCACATAAAAGTTTTCTTTTATATATAGATAAGATTGCTAGTTTACTCTTGGGTTATTGTGATATGTGTTATAGTAAACTTGCATTTCTATTGTATTTTATATCTATGCCATGTTTATATATATATATATATATATATATATATATATATATATATATATATATATATATATATATATATTAATATATATATATATATATATATACACACACATGTTTCTATGCCATATAATTTGTGTCCACATGCCTAGTTTTTTTTTGGTTAAAAGTTGTATACAAATTTTGTCAAAACAAAAATTTATTTAAAGCAAATAAATAGAGATGGCAATTGCGCGCCTCAACTCTTATCTAGAGGAATGACGAGGAGAACTTCAGAACCCTTCACAGGGTATTCGGCTTCAAATCTCTAATTTATTGTTTTATTAAGAAATAAGAATAAATATTTAATAACAATAAAAATAATTATTTTTTTTGTTGTATTTCATAACAAGAATGATTAAAGTATTTTTAACATCCTTTTGATAGATACACATGTTTGCATTAATGATTATTTAAAATAAAAAAAATTTTAAACCTGGCTTGCTCACTGTTTTGTTTTGGGCAAGACCGGTCGACCGACCCGGTCGACCGATATGGCCTGTCATGGGCATGGTCGACCGGAGCGGCCGATCGTTCTGGCCTGAAATAAAATTTTTTATTTTATTCCCGTAGCCGGCCGACCGGGGCGGTCGGCCGACTGAAAGAGACTTGCTCTCTGTTTCCGCCGGCCGACCGACCTAGTCAACCGGGCGACGGGGACCCAGTTTTTTTTTCACCCGATCTATTTAAAGCCCTAACTCCTCTTTTCTTCTCATTCCACCGCCGACTTCTCTTCTCCCTCCTCTCTTCCAAACCCTAACACCCCTCTAACCCTCTCCAACTCCTTTAAACACTAGATTCTTCCCAAAAATCCTCAGATCTACTGTTTCAGGCCTGGATCTTCACTTTTTCAAGGGTTTTGTCGGATTTTCTCCATATTTTCTCCAAAATTTCAAGGTATAATCCTCCATATTTTTGCTTTAATTCCACATCTAAATCCTTCTATTTCCTTGCTTGTATTCCCTAATCTTTGTGTAGATCTAGCCTTCATATTGATTATCTTGTTTAGATCTAGCCCCTATATTGATTTTTCTCAAAAATGTCTAAGAGGACACGATCAGAGAAAAGGGAAGCTCCTCAAGCCTCTTCACACTCATCACTTTTTGTGTTTTCTCATGCTTCCTGTAGACACATTCTTATTTCTACTAGGTCTATTATCTCTAGGCGAAGTGTGGTTATTAATGACTTTGAACACCTTAACTTAGCCCCCCATTTTACGAGCTAATTCCCTAGAAAATTTTCTTTCAATTAGGGAGCATGTTTATCCCTCTCTTGCTCATTATTTCTACTCAAATCTGTCTTTTGAGTCTAATTAGATTCAATCTAGAGTTATGGGAAAAGATATAGATATCTCTCTCCAAGAATTTGCCCATCATCTTCATCTTTCCTGTGAGGTGAAGATATTTTTAACCTAGAACTTCATAATTTTGTTTATCCGGACGGTGAGTCTGCCCTCACCGCTTCCACATTGCTCCATGGTGATGACAATCCTGGTTTGGTTAGGAATGAGGGAATACGACGCTACACTCTTATTTCTCAAATCTTAGCCAAAATAGTATTTTACAACCTCCTGCCTAAATCAGGAGAGTACAGTCACGCCAGGGGATCTGCTCCATTGCTTATCTATTGCTTTCTGCGAGGCATTAGAGTCAATAGCCCCAAGCTCATCATCAGTGTCATGACCTCCGACAGTCTCCTTGTCCTTACTCGGTATTTGCCTTTTGGGATGTTCATCACCTATCTACTCAAACAACTCAATTTCAATCTCTCAAATGAGCAATCTATAGAACCCTCTGTTGATCTGAACAACACCCTTCTCAAGAGGATGCGTGTCAGGGAGCACCCTCCTGCTCCTCCGCCGTGTCCTGTCCATCCTCTGTTCATTTGCCTGGCTCCTCTTCTGGCTCGTCTGCTCTTCCCGATCCCTATGCTGCTCTTTCCACTCAGATTCGGGAGCACATCTCTGCTGAGCTGACTGCTCATCGTCAGCAGATTTCTGAGGAGATGTCCTCTCGCTACCAGAATTTGGAGAACGACATGAATTATATCTGTGATTCCATCCGCTACATGGAGTCACGTCTTGACGATATTTACTTGAGGCGTGAGTGGTCTGCTCCTATTCCCACTGCTCATGCGAGGCCTCTTCCTACCGTCGGCCCTCCATTTCCAGCCAGGACTGCTGCTACTCCTTCCTCTCCACCTCAGCCTGCTGCTGCCCAGGATTCGAATGAGGATGATTCGGATGAGGATGATGAGGATGCTTCTGATGAGGCTGATTCTGATGAGGATGAGGAGTGACCCCCTCTTTTGATAATGTCAAAAGGGGGAGAGACTTTTGGCTATTATGCTATTTTGCTATTTTGGGTTGTAGTTGATCTGTTATGTATTTGTTTTGGGCATGTAGTATGGACATGTATTATGTTTTATGTCATGTATGAACATGTGTTTATCTATGACAGTTATGTCTCTTTTATATTATGGCATATGTGATTGATTTGTGCTTATGCTTTTATTACCTCATTCACTTATTTTGGAGGTTGGTGGTATTGGATGGATGGAGGTAACCATGTATGCATACACCTATAAATTCTGTAATTTTGGTATGCATGGATGGTTGGCATGTATATCATTTCTTTATCCTATATGCCTAGATTATGCATATGTATCTCTTCTCATGATCATTTTTTGTATGCATGAGTTAAGGGGGGGCTTCACTTGAAGTCTCCACCCAAAATATCTGTGATAACTCTATATGTTTTGTCATCATCAAAAGGGGAGATTGTTGGCCCAAAGGCCATTAGCCCGATATTTTGATGATAACAAACCATATTTAGTTATGTTTTTAACAAGTTTGTTTAAATAAGTTTCAGGTAAAAATCATAGGGAATTTGACGGCTCTAACACAAGACTCACATTTTTGGACGCCGCAAAGATTTGGATCCCCGAGCTCAGCACAATAGAAGCGCTCAAAGATCAATTAAGAATGAAGACTTTCAAGATTTGTATTTTTCATTTTTAGTTAGAATTTTTAGTTGATTTTATCAAAACCTAGATGATAAAGGTAGATTATTTTGGGATTGTAACACACACACTTTGGCATTGCTTCATGCCTTCAAACAAATTTTTATTCAAAAATTTCTAACCTAGTTTTTTGAAAAAAACAAGTTTGGAACATCATGTTTAGAAAACAAGTTTTTGGGAAAAACTGGCTTCCATTTAGAAAAAGGGATTTTCATCAAAATTAAGTTCAAACATTTTTTGGTGTTGATCTATGATCACACTCTGTTATTTATAAGCCTAGAACTTCATTTTGTAAATTCCCAATCCAAAGTTTTCATACCAAATTTCCTTCTTCAAAACAGCTTTTGGGAAAACAGTTTTTGCCTGTGTCCGGTCGATCGCACGGTCGACCGCTGGCAGAGCAGAATTGCTCTGTCGGTCGACCGGGATGGTCGACCGACATGCACCACTGTGCATGTGTGCACATCGGTCGACCGCCCTGTCGACCGGGAGCAATTGCTGTGCTCTCTGTTTTTCCCCGGTCGACTGGACCGGTCGACCGATAGAGAGTTTCACTCTCTGGTTGAGACCTCGGTCGACCGTCCCGGCCGACTGGCTTCTCAACGGTTGGAAATCCGACCGTTGACGGTCGACCGGCTTCAGTCAGAAAGTTCTGATAGACTCCAACAGCTATATTTTTCTGACTCAATTTTTTTGGGTTTCTCCCCAATGACTCTTTTGACCTTAGTAAGTCATTTTTTCATCCCCTATAAATAGTGGGAGTATTCTACAACTAAGGAATTAAGTTTTACAAGATTTACAAGTTAAAAATCCAAGTTTTTAAAAGTTTAGCTTTTTAGCAAAAAATTTCCTTTGAGCCAAATTCCAAACCCTTTTTTACTTGAAGCAATTATCTACTTCTCTCTAGTCTTTGTGCACTACACAATCCCAAAGTATCATCTCATCATCTTGGTTGTAGGGTTGTGCAAGTGAGCATCTTTGTTTGTGATCAAGTGTTTGATCACCATTCTTCATTGTGAGAAGTTGTAGAGGCATCGGCCTCAAGCGAGCAAGTGTTGCTCCAAGTGGGTGTTGCGGCACCGCGAGAGATAGAACAAGTGTGTCCTTATATTGACGATCCGGTGGGATCACCAATAGTGAAAATCCTTCATCGTGTTGAAGGCGGGGACGTAGAGCGTGGCTCGAACCTCAGAAAAATCTTTGTCTTTGCGATTGTCCACTTTTCTCTAAACTCTATCTCTCCTTTACGTGCTTTATTACTTGTCTACATACTTGCAAGTTCTTTTAAGTGTGCAAATTATTTAAATTGTTTTTAAATTAGCATTATTTGTCCATTAATATAGCCATCACCTATTCACCCCCCTCTAGGTGATTTCAATTGGTATCAGAGCCTAACCCTTATATTTGGTTTAACCACCTTAGGGAGATCCTTATATTGGCTATATCTATTTGTTGCATTTTTATTTGTTGTGCTTCTTATACTTGTTTCCATGGCATCCGTTGATCTTTCTAGCATCAAGTCCCCACCTAAATTTGATGGCTTGAACTTCCCATTTGGAAGGTCAAGATGAACCTTTTCCTTAAATCCCTAGGAGTTAGAGTTGCTAGGGCCATCACCAAAGAATTTATTGAACCCCTCACCAATGAGAGATCATGGTCCGAAGATACCACTAAGGACTATGAGGCCAATGCTAGAGCCCAATAATTAATTATAAATCGGCATTTGAAGTTTGGAATGTTCTCATTGTGACTCATGAGGGAACGTCTCAAGTCAAGAGATCCAAATTGACTTGCTTCGTTCTTAATATGAGAATTTTTATATGCTTGAAAATGAATGCATTGATGACATGCTCACCCGTTTCACCAAGATAACTAATGCTCTATCTTCTTTAGGTGACACGATTGATAATGACCAAAGATCCGGAAGGTCATTCGAGCTCTTCCCAATCTTGGGAAGTGAAGGCAACCACCCTCAAGGAGCTCAACGATAGGGAGGTGATGGGCTTCTCCGACTTCATCGGAAATCTCAAACCCATGAGATGGAGATGAAAGTTAGAGAAGAAAGGGAGGCACCAAAAAAGAAAGCCCTCGCTTTCAAAGCTGTTCCATCCACCCATGATGAGGAAGATTCATCGGAGGACTACGATGAAGACTTTGCCATGCTCATAAGGAAGGTGGGCAAAATGTTCTACAAGAAAGGTAGACAAAGCAACTTCCGAAGAGGGAAACCTCAAGGAAGATTTGAAAGAAAAAGAGAGGAACCGGGTCCTTGTTATCATTGCAGGAAGACGGGACACCTCATAGCCGAGTGCCCCTCTCTACAAGCCACTACCTCCAAGAACGGGCCAAAGAAGAAGAAGGCGATGGTGGCAACATGGGATGACACGGAGTTAGAATCCGAAGAGGAGATCGACGCCGCACACATGTGCTTCATGGCACAAGGTGAGGAAGCTACAAAGGTATACCTAGAAAACTCTATAGATGATGATGATTTAACCATGGATGAGCTTGCACATTTTTTTTGAGGAACTACAAAGTAGATATGAAATTTCACAAGCTCAAAATAAGAAGTTGAAAAAGGAAAATGATTCTCTTAAGAATAAATTTGATATTGTTTTAAAAGAGAAAAATGATTTAGAAAATTCCTTTGAAAAGATGAAAAAGGATTTTGAAAATTTATAAAATATCTTGTAAAGGAAAAAGTCCAATTTCCACTTGCAACAAAAATGAAATTCTAAAGATTCAAAAGCGAGTTGAAGTTTTGGATACTACTTTAAAGAAGTGTGCCTTTGACATGAACAAACTTGCATCTAGGTTTCCCAAGGAATACCCCAAGGGAAGCACACTCATCATCACCATGCATCTAAATCACAAAAACATGCACACACACACAAACATGCTTTTATGTATAGTAGTGGTAGAATTACACTTACACTCATTGTCGCGCAAAGGCCATTTAGAAAAATTTTGTTAAGCTAAGCTAAACATTTTAAACAAAATATTTGGGTTCAACAAGATACTAACCCTATAGGACTCAAAAAGATTTGGTACCAAAAGATACACCAAAAATAATTGATACTGGTGGGTCGTCATCTCCAAGACTTAGGTGGAGATGGTGCCCGAGTGGTGGATGCATAAACGCTCAACGAACACATCGTCTCTTGCATCACTATCTTAGAGGCACCCATTTTGGAGAATGCCTTTGGGTTGGTAATTTCTCCACATAAAAGTTTTCTTTTATATATAGATAGGATTTCTAGTTTACTCTTGGGTTATTGTGATATGTGTTATAGTAACTTGCATTTCTATTGTGTTTATATCTATGCCATGTTTATATATATATATATATATATATATATATATATATATATATATATATATATATATAATATATATATATATATATATATATATATATATATATATATATATATATATATATATACACACACACACACATACATACATACATACATACATGTTTCTATGCCATATAATTTGTGTCCACATGCCTAGTTTTTTTTTTGTTAAAAGTTGTATACAAATTTTGTCAAAACAAAAATTTATTTAAAGCAAATAAATAGAGATGGCAATTGCGCGCCTCAGCTCTTATCTAGAGGAATGACGAGGAGAAGTTCAGAACCCTTCACAGGGTATTCGGCTTCAAATCTCTAATTTATTGCTTTATTAAGAAATAAGAATATATTTAATAACAATAAAAATAAATTATTTTTTTGTGTGTATTTCATAACAAGAATGATTAAAGTATTTTTAACATCCTTTTGATAGATACACATGTTTGCAGTAATGATTATTTAAAATAAATTTTTTTTTTAAAACTGGCTTGCTCACTGTTTTGTTTTGGGCAAGACCGGTCGACCGACCCGGTCGACCGATATGGCCTATCATGGGCATGGTCGACCGGAGCGGCCGATCGTTCTGGCTTGAAATAAAATTTTTATTTTTTTCCCGTAGCCAGTCAACCGGGTGGTCGGCCGACTGAAAGAGACTTGCTCTCTGTATCCGCCGGTTGACCGACCCAGTCAACCGGGCGACGGGGACCCAATTTTTTTTCACCCGATCTATTTAAAGCCCTAACTCCTCTTTTCTTCTCATTCCACCACAGACTTCTCTTCTCCCTCCTCTCTTCCAAAACCCTAACACCCCTCTAACCCTCTCCAACTTCTTTAAACCCTAGATTCTTCCCAAAATTCCTCAGATCTACTGTTTCAGGCCTGGATCTTCACTTTTTCAAGGGTTTTGTCGGATTTTCTCCATATTTTCTCCAAATTTCAAGGTATAATCCTCCATATTTTTGCTTTAACTCCACATCTAAATCCTTCTATTTCCTTGCTTGTATTCCCTAATCTTTGTGTAGATCTAGCCTTCATATTGATTATCTTGTTTAGATTTAGCCCCTATATTGATTTTTCTCAAAAATGTCTAAGAGGACACGATCAGAGAAAGGGAAAGCTCCTCAAGCCTCTTCACACTCATCACTTTTTGTGTCTTCTCATGCTTTCTGTAAACACATTCTTATTTCTACTAGGTCTATTATCTCTGGGCGAAGTGTGGTTATTAATGACTTTGAACACCTTAACTTAGCCCCATTTTATGAGCTAATTCCCTAGAAAATTTTCTTTCAATTAGGGAGCATGTTTATCCCTCTCTTATTCATTATTTCTACTCAAATCTGTCTTTTGAGTCTAATCAGATTCGATCTAGAGTTATGGGGAAAGATATAGATATCTCTCTCCAAGAATTTTCCCATCATCTTCATCTTTCCTATGAGGGTGAAGATATTTTTAACCTAGATCTTCATAATTTTGTTTATCCGGACGGTGAGTCTGCCCTCACCGCTTCCACATTGCTCCATGGCGATGACAATCCTGGTTGGTTAGGAATGAGGGAATAAGACGCTACACTCTTATTTCTCAAGTCTTAGCCAAAATAGTATTTTGCAACCTCCTGCCTAAATCGGGAGAGTACAGTCACGCCAGCAGATCTGCTCCATTGCTTATCTATTACCTTCTGCGAGGCATTAGAGTCAATATCCCCAAGCTCATCATCAGTGTCATGACCTCCGACAGTCTCCTTGTCCCTACTCGGTATTTGCCTTTTGGGATGTTCATCACCTATCTGCTCAAACAACTCAATTTCAATCTCTCAAATGAGCAATCTATAGAACCCTCTGTTGATCTGAACAGCACCCTTCTGAAGAGGATGCGTGTCAGAGAGCACCCTCCTGCTCCTCCGCCGCCTCCTGTCCATCCTGCTGTTCATTTGCCTGGCTCCTCTTCTGGCTCGTCTGCTCCTCCCGATCCCTATGCTACTCTGTCCACTCAGATTCGGGCATATCTCTGCTGAGCTGACTGCTCATCGTCAGCAGATTTCTGAGGAGATGTCCTCTCGCTACCAGAATTTGGAGAACGACATGAGCTATTTCTGTAATTCCATCCGCTACATGGAGTCACGTCTTGACGATATTTACTTGAGGCGTGAGTGGTCTGCTCCTATTCCCACTGCTCATGCGAGCCTCTTCCTACCGTCGGCCCTCCATTTCCAGCCAGGACTGCTGCTACTCCTTCTCTCCACTCAGCCTGCTGCTGCCCAGGATTCGGATGAGGATGATTCGGATGAGGATGATGAGGATGCTTCTGATGAGGCTGATTCTGATGAGGATGAGGAGTGACCCCCTCTTTTGATAATGTCAAAAAGGGGGAGAGACTTTTGGGCTATTATGCTATTTTGCTATTTTTGGGTTGTAGTTGATCTGTTATGTATTTTGTTTGGACATGTAGTGTGGACATGTATTATGTTTTTATGTCATGTATGAACATGTGTTTATCTATGACAGTTATGTTCTCTTTTATATTATGGCATATGTGATTGATTTGTGCTTATGCTTTTATTACCTCATTCACTTATTTTGGAGGTTGGTGGTATTGGATGGATGGAGGTAACCATGTATGCATACCCTATAAATTTTGTATTTTTGGATATGCATGGATTGTTGGCATGTATATCATTTCTTTATCCTATTTGCCTAGATTATGCATATGTACTCTTATCATGATCATTTTTTGTATGCATGAGTTAAGAGGGGGCTTCACTTGAAGTCTCCACCCAAAATATCTGTGATAACTCTATATGTTTTGTCATCATCAAAAAGAGGAGATTGTTGGCCCAAAGGCCTTAGCCCGACATTTTGATGATAACAAACCATATTTAGTTATGTTTTTAAAGTTTGTTTAAATAGTTTCAGGTAAAAATCATTGGGAATTTGACGGCTCCAACACAAGACTCACATTTTTGGACGCCGCAAAGATTTGGATCCTGAGCTCAGCACAATAGAAGCGCTCCAGGATCAATTAAGAATGAAGACTTTCAAGATTTGTATTTTTCTTTTTTAGTTAGAATTTTTAGTTGATTTTGTCAATACCTAGATGATAAAGGTAGATTATTTTGGGATTGTCACACACACACTTTTGGTATTGCTTCATGCCTTCAAACAAACTTTTATTCAAAAATTTCTAACCTAGTTTTTGAAAAAAAAAAGTTTGGAACATCCTGTTTAGAAAAACAAGTTTTAGGGAAAAACCGGCTTCCATTTAGAAAAAGGGATTTTCATCAAAATTAAGTTCAAACATTTTTTGGTGTTGATCTATGATCACACTCTGTTATTTATAAGCCTAGCACTTCATTTTGTAAATTCCCAATCTAAAGTTTTCATACCAAAATTTCCTTCTTTAAAACAGCTTTTGGGAAAACAGTTTTTGCCTGTGTCCGATCGATCGCACAGTCGACCGCTGCAGAGCAGAATTGCTCTATCGTCGACCGGGATGTACCACTGTGCATGTGTGCACATTGGTCGACCGCCTGTCGACCGGGAGCAATTGCTGTGCACTTTGTTTTTCCCCGGTCGACCAGACCGGTCGACCGACAGAAAGTTTCACTCTCTGGTTGAGACCTCGGTCGACCATCCCGGCTGACTGGCTTCTCAACGGTTGGAAATCCGACCGTTGATGGTCGATTGACCCGGTTTGACGGCTTCAGTCAGAAAGTTCTGACAGACTCCAACAACTATATTTTTCTGACTCAATTTTTGTTGGGTTTCTCCCCAATGACTCTTTTGACCTTAGTAAGTCATTTTTCATCCCCTATAAATAGTGGGAGTATTCTACAACTAAGGAATTAAGTTTTACAAGATTTACAAGTTAAAATCTAAGTTTTCAAAAGTTTAGCTTTTTAGCAAAAATTTCCTTTGAGCCAAAATTCCAAACCCTTTTTACTTGAAGCAATCATCTACTTCTCTCTAGTCTTTGTGCACTACACAATCCAAAGTATCTTCTCATCATCTTTGTTGTAGGGTTATGCAAGTGAGCATATTTGTTTGTGATCAAGTGTTGATCACCATTCTTCATTGTGAGAAGTTGTAGAGGCATCGGCCTCAAGCGAGCAAGTGTTGCTCCAAGTGGGTGTTGCGGCACCGCGAGAGATAGGACAAGTGTGTCCTGTATTGACGATCCGGTGGGATCACCAATAGTGGAAATCCTTCATCGTGTTGAAGGCGGGGACGTAGAGCGTGGCTCAAACCTCAGAAAAATCTTTGTGTTTGCGATTGTCCACTTTTCTCTAAACTCTATCTCTCATTTACTTGCTTTATGACTTGTCTACATACTTGCAAGTTCTTTTGAGTGTGCTAATTATTTAAATTGTTTTTAAATCCGCATTATTTTGTCCATTAGTATAGCCATCACCTATTCACCCCCCTCTAGGTGATTTCACTATTTTTGCTATCCAACTTGAGTAATATTTTAGAGTCAGTTTTGATTTCCACACCTGACATTCTTGAACATGAATCACCAATGTTAGGTCACATTCCGTTGTTGGGAAATGAATGTGGACTTGAGTTTTAACTTCTTGATTTAGACACATTTCATGAACCAATCTCGACTCCTAAACCTTTACTTGACTTAAGTCACTTTCCTGAGTCGGTATTAGTTCCCGTACTTCCTAAGTCTAAGTCAATCATTCCATCTTTCACACTCCATTTTGGACAAGAGTGTTGATAAAATTGACTCCGAAATTATTTATGAAATTGAAAATTAGATGTGTTAATTCTTATAAAAATCATTCATATATATATCTTTTAGTGGGTTATATTAGAGAGGTTTCTGGTGGGTTCCTTCGAACTCCACGAAAATTCGATTGGGCCGCATTTCATAGACCAATCAAACCACCACCAGAACCACCACCTTAAGGTAATATTTTCTTTCCCTTTCTTCTTTTCCATGCATCTATGCATTAATTCATACATTGAGGACAATGCATGAGATAGGTGTTAGGGAGGGTCTAACATAACTTAGGTTTTCCTTTTATTAAAAAAAAGAAAAAAATTAACATTTTCTTCACTTTTAAAAATTTTTTTTTGAAAATAGAAACAATATTTTGTCATATTTTTTGTAAGAAATTAAGTCAATTTTAAGGAATAGGAGAATCATAATTAGGATTTCTTATACTTGGTCAAAATAAAATTATTTGTTTAATTTTTAAGTTAGGAAGATAAGTGTCAGTGTAATTTAGTCTTGATCTTTGACTTGATGAAATATGTGCACTTTTTATACTTACACACTTAGGGTTCAAAAATAAAGATTCTTATGCCTTATATAAAAAATATATATATATATCTATGAAAAATAAACAAAATCTAATTATTGATTAGTTAGGTGTTTTGACCTAAGCAAGCATTGATATTTATGCATAAGATGATTAGATAAGTTTGAAAAAAGAAAAAGAAAAAAAGAAATATATATATATATATATATATATATATATATATATATATATATATATATATATATATATCTATAAAAATCCTCTAATTAAGCTGGTATTTGTGCCTCATAAAGCATAAGTATTCATGCCTAAAAGCGGTTCATATAATAAATCCTTAGTTTTGCGGCCTTGTTTGCTCGAGTCCTTAAGTCTTAGGAGTGTTTTCTCACGCTGTGCCCTAAGACTCTTTGGTTTGGGAGTCACCGATTAAAGGCTCGTTATATAGGCAGATTAGAAAGCCTAATAGAACTAAGGAATAATATCATCAAAAATAAAATAAAAATATATATATACCAATAAATAAATAACACATAAGAGTTAGAGTTAAAGAACCCTTAGTCAAAACTTCACGGTCACGAAGGTGCATATAACTTAGGGTAAAGTAATAGACTAAATGAGAAGTACAATTTGACTCCTTACTTTGGTTGATAATAAATTTTTGAATAGAGACTAAGTTAAGAATGAAAATTTCGATTTTCCTATAACTTATAGATTACTTAAAACTTACAATAATATTTCAAATATTTTTCTTTCAAATGTGTTTTCAAAATACGAACCTTTTCTCTTTCTTTACGGATTTTGTGGGTGTAATCCACTAAAAACCCTCATGAGATAAAACTCATTCTCTAGGGGAATCTAGAGATTTAACTGTTTATTGCACAGGCTCAATGCAAACGCGTGACTTGCGAAAGTGGTCTAATAAATTTTTGTTTAGTTATTTTGCTCGAGGACGAGCAAAGATAGGTATGGGGGTGTGATCGATCGCTAATATTGCACATTCATTATCATATTCTCATACTTATTATAAAATAAACTCTATTTTTTTCTAATTATTGCTTAATTTATTTGCAGGCCTATTCCTAAAGGAGAGGGAAGAGAATGAGCCCAAAATCTCGTCAAAGTCTGATTTAAATCAAATTAATTCGGAGTTAGTAAATCAGGGCAAATCAGGTCAGTTCAGATCGGTTGAAAATCAGTTAGAATAAATTCTACAAATCAATCGATTAAAGCCAAAGATCAAAGGCCATTTCGTCAAAATCTCAGACTTAAACTGCAAATCTAGCTGAAGATAAAGCAAATCGCGAAGCTAGGGTACCACCAATAGGGTGTGGCTACCTGGCCACACCCTAGCCGCAGAAACGCGGCCAAAGCCGTGTTTTCGCGGCTTTGTTAGGGATTTAGGGGAGCGTTGTTGGCCCAAAGGCCCATCACTCTAGTTTTGATGATGATCAACTCATGTAGTTATAGTACTAATGATCTTGTGTTTAATTAGTGACAGATTATGATCAAGATCTTAGTAGGTGTGGAGCTTCAACAAAGGATTTAAAGTCATATTTTTGGAGCTAAGCACCGGTTGATTCATGAGCTATTATATCAAGATCACAACAAGTACTCAAGAGGAGTCGAGCTCGTTGGATAGTGTTTGGATCAAGTCAAGAAGATAAGAAGACTTCAAGTGAAGACCTTCATGATCAAGACTTGTGTCTAGATTTATTTTTAAGATTTTATTTTTAGATAAAATGTAAAGGATCGACTAGTTGGTGGATTGCTCAAGTACTATATACACACGCACACTCCCTTGATAGATATGTTTTTCATAAAAGAATTTTTAGTTTAGAAAAGACTACATTTTGGTCAAATACTATTTTTGGTTTTTGGTATTTCTCTTATACATATCTTTAACCAAAACCATGTTTAGAACTTAATGTCAAAATATAGATATTTCACCATTTTGTGTAGTGGATCATATCCATACCTCTATGCTTCAAATAAGTTTTTAAATATCTTGTTTTTGTATTTGGTGAAATTTTGGAAAAACAAGTTTTGGAAAAATCTATTTGGCAAATACAATTTTGTTTTGAACCAATATTTTCAAGTTACAAAAATAGTTCAAATCATTTGTAACATACCTTGATTTTGTGCAAGCATGTTTGTTATCAAGTATAACATTAAACTATTTTTTGTAGATTTTCTGTAAATTTGTGAGATTTTATTTGTGTTAAAATACCTTAGTTTAAATCCCAGATTTCTGTTTCAGGCTTCAGGAGTCGACCGAAGCGGTCGACCGTGTTTCTGAAGTCGGTCGACCGGGCAGTCCGACCGACGTGCACAGACGTGCACGCCTATTCTGGCAGGAGGGCCGCCGACCGATCCGGTCGACCGTCCAGAGAGATCTGCTCTCTGGAAGGCCCTGGTCGACCGACCGGTCGACCGAACAAAGAGCTCTGCTCTCTGTATCCTGGCTCGGTCGACCGACCGATCGACCGATGGCACAACGGTCTGAAATATGACCGTTGCCGGGTCCGATGGGGCGGTCGACCGACAGGCCTGACTGACCCCAACGACTAGTTTTCTGAGCCTATAAATTTGGGGTTTGGGCATTGTTTTCACTAAGATTTTTGGAGACTTTTAAGAGTCTTTTTCCTACTCCTTTCAGAGTTTTTTTTCTCCAAAAATAGAGAGCAAATATTTCCTATCAAAAGGAGAGTTTTTATCAAGAGTGTTAAAAGTGAATCTTTGAGTTTTTCACCACCATTCTCATCCTTGTTTTTCTCACAAACACTTGAGCAACCCATTGAGCTATTCATTCTATAGGAGTGTTTTTGTGAGAGTGTTTATTGGTGATCAAAGTGTTTAGATCACCAAGAGATCTTTTCTTGTACTTTGAGGAGGCGGACAAGTGTGTTCGCGTTGTTTAGAGTTCGGGTGTGAACTCTTTGTTTGAGGTGCGGCCTCGGCAAGCTTATGGGGCTTGCGTGTGTACGGGACTAGGAGTCCGAGGGATTGTAGGTGTTGCGGCACCGAGGAGTGATCCATTGGATCAAGCATAGTGGAAATCCTTCGTGTGTCAAGGCGGGGAATGTAGAGCAAGTGTGCTCGAACCTCGAAACAAATTCCTTGTGTTTGCGATTGCTCCCTCTCTCCTCTCTTTTTGTCTCTTGTTTATATCTTGCATGCTCTTATTGTGTTTATCTTTATATGCATGATATACTTGTGTGCTTAATTGTCATATTGCTTTGGGGTTGTTTGCTAACACTTATATTCAACCAAGAGAGCCAACGCGGCACCTCAACCCATTCAAGGGGAATCCTAGAGGAGTTTAGTCCAGAGTCTTTCACGGGAATTCGGCTACACCTTGTGTTATACGTGGTGTTTAGTGTAATAGTTTGTTTAGGTCATTATAGTTTTTTTATTCCGCATTATTGTGTCATTAAGTGACCATTAGATTAGCCATCACCTATTCACCCTCCCTCTAGGTGATTTCAATTGTATCAGAGCCAAGTGCTCTTGATTTGGGTCTTACAACCTAGAGTTAAAGATCCTCATTTTAGGCTAATCACATTATTTGTACACACACTATAGATTTCATGTCACCACCCACTTTTGACACTCTTAACATCCAAATTTGAAAGGTTAAAATGTCTTTGTACCTCAAAGCCTTAGGTTATATGTTTATCTTGCCACTACTAATAGTGCATATTGTTTAAATGGTAAGAATCTGAGCTAATGCAAAAGCCTAAATGCTTTAAAGAGTACCCTAAATGATGATTATTTATCTAGGATTTCTAACATTGATTCAGCTTTTGTAGCATGGAACATCATCACCTCCCTTGGCGAAAAGGATCTATACTATGCCGGGAGCGATTCGAACGTTAGAAGCGATACCTCCAATGCATGCTTTATGGTCCAAGGGATAACCCCCTTGAGGTAACTACCGAATTCGAGGTAGATGAGGATAACATGTCATATGATGAGCTTACCATTTTTTATCAACTCCTACTTGAGAAATATGACATGATTAAGAAAGATAATAAAAATTTGAAAAAAAACTTGATTGCATGCATATAGAAACATGATTCATTTAGAAGTAACATTGCATGCTTAGAAAAGAAATGAAGATTTGAAAAATGAGAATATTTCCTTAATGTCTAAATTGAATGATTTAAGTGAAGGGAATATGTCTTTGAAAAATGA